>JAGMTT010000011.1:0-380155 GCA_019721355.1 Aspergillus sp. MEXU 27854 | reverse complement strand
CGCTCGCTCGCCGATTATCCGATCCCATTATCGCTTTGCGCTGAAGGGTAGCCAGAATATGTATTATGGGGAGGTATTGTCGCCTTTCCTTATTCCCTATCTCCTAGAACGGCTCTCATTTCTCAACCGTGTGGCTGACTGGCGGACTGACGATCGCGTCCCCAGAACTCATCCAGCACTACCACATTACCTGTATCGAGCGCCTCATCCCCATCTCGCTGAGCTCGTCGTAAACGGGCATCTAAAACTAGACGGCTGGGTATCCGCGCCTCTAGGTTGCTCTATCTCCATCGAATCCTCCACCCAGGCTATCACGGACTGGTTCGAACATGGCGGACGCACGTTTGATATACAGTGTTACGAGAGGTTCAAGGCGGACCACGAGGAGTGGACCGGTGAAATCAGTTTTCGTAGTATCGAGCATCAGCTAGGGCATGAAGACGGAAGATCTCGAGTTGACTGCTATTACTGTGAGGGAGGGCCGGCCGCGCCCAGGGAGCCCGTGAGGAGTGATTATTTCCCTACCGAGCCGGCAGCTATCTCGCTGAGTCGGTTGTTGGCGGTTGTCAGCGACGAGCCGCATATCGATGCGTGGTGGTGCTGGGGACGGGCGAAGAAACGGTCGGAGACGACAAGGAATGCAGGAGTCCCACAGGAGACTTCGCAGTGAGACTGTTCACCTGCCAGAACAGGAAGGCAAGTGGTTGTACTATCTCTCTACGCGCTTGGGCTCCTATCAAGAATTTGCAAGCCTGAATGTTCGTTCTCTGTTATGGTCTGTCTCGTGATTCCCCATCTCATCCTCCTTCGCACCAGTTCCCTTCGAAGCGACTGGACTCTCTACGTCGTCATTTGATCGATTCTCACCTCGCCCTTGTGTGCGATGGAATCAGTTGCAATTGGTCATCCTGCCGCGATGACCCCAAATTCGAAGAAATCACTGGATTCTTGGCCCATGCAGTGAACGTCCACGCATACGAGGCTTTGGAGTCAGACAACGCATCGCGCACTGATACTCCCCCTTTCATCTCTCGACTCTGAGAAGGCAAACATCGACCCGCGCCTCTTGGACTCCCAAGATGCTACCGTCACTAGACCTCCGCCTCGACGGTCAAAACGACTGCGACCTAGTTGCCGCGGCATTCGGGTCCGAAACCGTGATCGACCTACTTCTGGGCAGGGTAGACATTGATGTAAATTCCCGAAATGTGCTTGGAGAGACCGCATTGTGGCATACTGCGTATGCGGCCAGGATATCTGGTATGGCGCGAGATTTTCGTCGTGTGCTGTCTTTTATATTTGCATGAGGGGAATACATGTGAAGCCGCTGAAAGCGCTAGCCAAGGCGCTGAAGCCACTAGCGCTGAAGGCGCTAGTCCTGACTAGGATTCGGTAGCAATTATTGGCTTACAGCATATTTGGTATCCCCTTCAGCGCTTCAGACCTGCAAGTGCTGTCCCGGGCCAGTCCACCTAAGGACGTGAATGACCTTGGGATATGCCAGGCCACGAATAACAAATCTGCAATCAAATGATTACGAGGTAAGATGAGGTAGGAAGAATGGGAGGCACGCAATAAATTGACGAATGTACAGTTTCTCGGTACAATATGAGGGTGAAAAACCATGAAGCGTGAATTGGCAAATCCAGAAATGCCAGTAACAACAAAAAAAAAAAGGTACGCGGGCCCAAAGCCCTGAAAAATGAGAAATAGCGCCTCGCCCAGCAAGTGCCGCTTGGTTCATACGGACATAGTTGTCAAAAATAGTCCATATACGAGAACGTGGTGATCTCCTAGTTGAATCCCCGAGACAGTGTGAAAAGTGAGGGTTTTTATCGAATCTAATTGCCCAAACTGCATGGAGTTCTCCATCTCTCCACGGCCAGGCCGGATTGAAATTTGTCGAGCCCATAGGTCCTTTTCTGATCAATCCTGTTAACTATACGTTTTCGGTGGGAATATATCCTGGAAGATTGGCTTTCTGGATGTTGGCAGCATATCCACCTTCTCGTCCGGCACGAGAGGGAAAGAACTTCCAGGTGCCATCGACATGTAGATGAACCGAGCCAACACGAGTCCCAGACTTAGTTTGCAACCCCACCGTTATGACCTCTTTCGGATCGTCCTTGTCTTTCGAAGATATATGCGCCATGGCGCCCCTAAAACAAGAGGTTCAGAAGAATTCAACTTGGAGATTGGATGGCTCAAGTCTGAACGAACTGTATGTCTGCAAACAGGATCCGCGGGTCCTGAAGTCGTTAGTATAACAAGATGCCACTATAAGACCAACTGTTCAACTCACAGCTCCCTCTATTGCATTGCAGACTGCTTCAGCCGATGTTCTCCACCGAGAGCCATTGATGCCATTTTTGGCGACAATGTCGTCGAGAGGAGAGCCAACGAATTGGATCAAGGTCCTAGCGGTCGTCTGCAAAGTTCTGACGAAGTTGCGACTCATGTTGGAACAGAGAATCTTTGATTATATAGACTAGAAATGTCGATGTTTAACCCAGAATATGGAGGATATAATCTTGTGAACGGCGAAGGTATTGGGGAGTGTTGATTAAGGCAGCAGAGAGGGGCATCGTCTCCGTTAAATGCTAAAACGGGAGGGTGTGCGTGCACAAAGGAACGGATACAAGGGTAACCAAAAGACCACCAATTCCAGGCCTCCTTCGCTTTATTCGTAACAGATAACTTAGCGCCTTGAGCCGGGCGCTTCGGCTTTTAGCGGTCGGCGTTTTTAGACAGTTTGTGTCCAGTCGTTCTACGCGCTCGCAAGGCACAGATATATGAAACATCTGAGGCCGGTTAGGCTGACATTAGGTTTCCTTAGCAATGACAGGGAAGCAGCTTCTGATACGCTCCATTCATATCCTGTTGATTCACCCTGGGTCATACTTCTGTTTCGTCACTATATTCTATTTGCCCACTTGCCGCCGTATCTGCAACCAAGGACGACAGCGTCCTGAACAAGTAGCCGAGCAGGGATATTAGTGGCCGTGGTACAATGGGATGCATATGTCAAACCTAACGCGGCTTAGTTAGCGTGGAACTGAGGCTTAGATAATTAACTTTGCGGCCAACGGGGCTTGTGTCCAACTGAGTGGTTTACCCGCCTGGAGATCATGTGTTGACCCCAGCCTCCCCTCTTGTCTTGCCACTTAATGCCTACGCGCCCAGCTTTTGCCCGGGCCCTCTCCTGCGCTCAACTTCATCATGCAGCTGGCCGCGCGACACGCTTTAACTACCTGTATCGCCGGTGCTTACAGGGGCCGCGCTATTACTTTACCCTCTTGCCGCCAATTAAATTCGCTGCGGTCTAATACGAGAACCACAGTTGCGCCGCGTCGAACAGTTATGCCATCGCAGTGGACATGCACTCCGAGAACGTTTCCCACGTCGGGATTCAAGTTACTTGATCAGTCAATTGAAGTTGACGAGGAGACACTGCCGACTTACCAACCCGAGAAATACTACCCAGCCCACCAGGGAGAGGTGCTCAATGATCGATATCAAATACTTGCTAAAATTGGCTATGGAGTAACCTCGACCGTTTGGCTCGCGAAAGACCTGATGTAGGTAGAGTGGATTCACTTCAATCTTACGAGATGATGGCGACGATTCTAATAGCAGGCTTCAAACTAGTGCAACAACGTATGTTGTTTTGAAAGTGTACGTAACGGGCGAAAGCCGGGACCACGAGCGAGAGCTGCACATCTACAAGCACATGGCTCTGGTGGAAACAAATCATCCCGGCAGAAACTTCATTCGCCAACTCCTCGATCATTTTTATCTCCATGGCCCTCATGGACGCCACGTCTGTCTTGTTCACGAGCCTCTCGGGACGAGTGCGGATATTCTGGTGAAGATGTCTCCTGGGCACGTCATGACCCTTGATGACATGAAGCCTGCTATCCGACAGCTCCTTGTCGCGCTAGATTTCCTGCACTCGGAGTGCCATATCATTCATACGGGTAACGTGCTTAACCCCCAGAGGGCCATATATTTGCCTAACTTTGATACAGATCTTCAGTTGAAGAACTTATTACTTCCAGGGCCTGAGACTAGCTATCTTTCCCGATTCGAAGAAGCCGAAGTTACAGACCCATCGCCTAGAAAGGTGCTCAAAGACCGAACAATCTACAAGGCCTTAAGCTTCCTTCCGAGAGGTGGGCTGCCAGTTCTCGCCGACTTTGGGGAGGCTAGATTTGGCGACAAAGAGCACATGGATGATATCATGCCAAACGTTTATAGAGCTCCTGAAGTGATTTTGAGGTCGAGCTGGAATTACAAGGTGGATATATGGAACATTGCCATGGTCGTAAGTGGAAACAATCTCGATTCTGCTTGAATAGAAAAAGCTAATATCTGTTGTATTTAGGCCTGGGACATCGTCAGCCCTCGCAACCTTATTGATGGCAAAAACCCAAATGGTGTATTTGACGATCGGGTCCATATGGCAGAACTGGTAGCCTTACTGGGCCCTCCGCCACCCGAATTCCGAGAACGGAGACACCTCAGTTCAGTCTTCTGGGATGAATCGGGTAACTGGAAAGAAATTGTCCCAATACCAGATATTACCCTCGAGAGCCTTGCCGAGAATGTTGAAGGGGAAGACAGGGAAGGGTTCTTGCGATGGCTTCGGATGGCTTTGCAATGGAACCCCGAGGACCGGCCGACGGCTTTGGAACTCTTATACGACGAGTGGCTGATGAAGGGACTCGGTGAGTGAAGCAAGGATAGGCACATGGTGCGTCTCATCAAAAGAAATTTGACAGTTATATGTACAGCCGTGGAAGTTCTGCATTTAGAATAGAGAAGTCAGTACCCAATTAGATGGCTCTTCAGCGCAACGCCTGAGTGCGATGCAGTAGCAACGCTCGAGACCGAGGTTGACACGAACTGCTGAAGTCAAAATAGGATGGAGGTCAGGCGCTAAGACGGCCATGCGGAGAGTTTTCCGTCACAACATTCAATAGGTTGTGAGCAGTGGCAAAAGGTTGGATGCTGGAGCAGGAAACTTTGGATGGTGCATAACGACGTCATATAAACGCAACGATACACTTCGCGAACTTCTTCCCACTCCTCCATTTGTTTACAAAAAACTACACTATGAGCCCAGGTACGACAGGAACGACAACGCTACCGGTTTCCATGATTGGCTTGACTTGTTATTTGGATTGTTAGCTACTTTATGCCTTAATACTCACATTTCGCAAGGTTGTTTACGCCTTTTATATAGTTTGGCATATTCGTGGTATCACAACGGTACTTCCTGTGAAAAAACGTCTACTTTATTCGACCTCCGATGAAAACATGAAAGCAATGAGACTACGAGGCATGACCAAGTCTCACATGCTGCCGCATCTTCACAAAGCCGGATGGCTTCGACGGGGCGTCCTGGTGCCCGCGCTTAGTCGAGCTACCCTGCTGATAAACCTTGAGCGAGTTGATAGACCAGTAGGCATCACGAAAAGCGGACGGGTTGTTCGCGACGTAGTTCTCGCAGGACGACGCCTTGGATGCACAGCTAGTTGAGCCCCAGGCGGCGCCGGCCCAGCCGCCGCAGAACGTGGTATCAAAGACCTATTAAACTCAGCTGCATCCTGGAACCCAGCCAGCACAACAGAAGAAAAGAACACATACAATCTGCATCTTCTTAAAATGCGCATCGATATCGCACTGCCCTGCGAACCGCGCACTGGGCATCCCCCACGAGCCCGGGTCGGGCGACCCGCGCGCAATATCGGCGGGGGTGCTCCCACGCGGAAAGAACCAGATACTGATCGCGTCGGAGGTCCACTCGGTGGCGAAGACGCCGCCGTTGGCGGCGTTGAACCCAGCGCCGTAGGACTTTACCGAGGCATCGGTGATGCTGCAGCCGGCGTTGGTGGGCTGGTCTGGTGCGGAGTCGTAGCAGTTGCTTGTGCCTAGGGAGCCGGAGAAGCCGGAGTCGTCGATGCTGCAGCTGTCGCTGGTGTGGCTGGCCATGGCGTTGTTGGTTTGGTCGTGCACGCCTTCGATGATATCGATTTCCCCCTTGGAGTGCCAGTTGCTGCCGTGGAGCCAGCTATCACATGCTGTTAGCGGGTGTCTTTCGTTGTGGGGAGGTTTAGAGGACGGGGAAAGTACTAGGCAGGCCAGGTGCCGCAGATACCGCCGGGCATGTGCGCCAGGTCCAGGATGAAGAGACCATGCGTGTAGCTCTTCTTGCTGGTGATGCGGACGCTCTCGCGGCCGCCGCTGGCGACGTTCTTGTAGTCGACGCCCATGTAGACGGAGCTGTTGGGCGAGGAGACTAGGCCGTCGGCATTGGCAGTCGCGCGGTCAACGTACTTGACGTAGCCGTTGGTGGGATCCGGGGAGGTGAAGAAGTCGAACTTCTCGAAGAAGGACGAGCCCGTGCCGAAGTCGTCCGCCAGGGAATACGACGCGGCGTGGACGAGGTGGGTGGAGAGACCCAGGAGTGAGAGAGGGATATGGAGTAGATACATCTTGCACGGATTGGTTGGGATTCTTGGTGCTGGAAGATATACCACGAATTGAAGACTTTATCCAGTATTGTTTATTGATCCTCAGGCTTTATCAGCGCCACGAACATGGTGACGGAACATCATAGATCCGACCGAATGGCGACTAACCACACCTCAAGAGGTTGGAACTGATGTCTATGATCGAATATTTGCAGCAGCCAGCTGTTTCTCACATCCAAGTTGTCGTCAACTATTTGCTGTTGATCATATCACGGATCATGCTTCGCTGGGATGCTACAAGTCGTGGCGCCTGACGGTCCTGTCGAACGGCTTGCTGATGTGGCCAGGAACAGGTACAAATAGGTCCGGGTCGGTTCGGGCCGAGAGTCGACTGCTGAAGCGACTAGCGCCTTCAGCGCAACCCCTGACTAGGATTCGGTAGCAATTATTGACTTACAGGTTATTTGATACCCACTTCAGCGCTTCAGACCACCAAGTAGCGGTCTCTGGTAAGCAGCAAGCAGCATCACACCCCTTTTGGGAACACAAAATAAGTTGAGAACGTACGGTGAATTCTAAATCTGCTGGAAATGCTCGCTAAAGACAAACGACAAAATGCAGACCCCAAGGCCGATATCCCCGCCGTGAACCAGCACTCGGTCGATAATTGGCCAGCTTCTTTCTAATCGGCTATGCGTAGAACAGGCTGACTGTTTTAATCCCCGCTCAAGTAGCCTTTACTCATACCACGCGCAACCGCTTGGAGTGACGTTCTTCAGAACCATATCGTAATCGTTTGAGAGCGCCTGGGTGTCTGTGCAGCAATCGACGGTCCAAGGTGCACAGCTAGAAATCAATAATCAGCGCTCGCCCGAGCTCAGCATTCCACAAGATATTGTCCGGACGAAGATCTTAGTGGACAACGCCGAGACGACGGATTTCCTTCACCGACCGTGAAATCGCATGCTAGATAGTCTTGTCTAAAGGAGGATCGCCCACGGTTTCACCACCCCAGCCTATAAGGAGCATGTGACGGATCCTTCCCGCGCCATAGAGGAAGTAGGTTAGGGCTAAATTGATCGCCCCGAGAAAGACGGGAACGGCCGATCCTTAGGCACGCTGGAGGACCCGGTAGATGTCGGCTTCACGCGAGACCTCCCCCCAGAATCTTGATATCATCCCCTTCGCGACAACGGTATATCCGAAGGTAGCACACGTAATCTTAAATAGTGCGCCGGAGGAACCACAAGGGCCGATGGGAGTGCAGTTATAATCCAGATCCCGATCCAGCTGCAGCTTAAGCATCTTCACCAAGTCAGCGGCGCTAATCGGATGGTGATCGGCCCTTCCACCGAGCATATGCAGCTTCGTGTTCGGGCACTCCGGGTCCAGCACGCCGCCCTGCTATAGCCCGAGAAGGCACTTTTGTGTGCAATAGAGGGCATTATAAGCGTGAGATTGCCCGCTTTGGTTCCCTTGGCGAACTGCTCGCGATGCTGACCGTTGGGTGGGAGAGGATAACATGACCTGGCTAAACCCTCGCTTCCGTCCTGCAGATGCGGTGGGGTCGGCCTCGGAATCCGAAGAACTCTCGTGGTGAGACGGATGGGAGGGTGGTGCGCAGCTAGCGGCCGCTCGTGTAGTCACCCGAGGGCCGGTGGTAATGGGGGACGATAATGTGAGATATTCGGAGGTCGACTGATCAGGACTAGCGAATTCGGAGCTGGTATCGTCCACGTTCGGGTCCTGAGGTAAATCTACCACTACAATCTGCGAGCGATCGCGATCATAGCTCGTATGCCATTTCGGAAGGTTGTTTTTAGCGGCATTCCGCCACGCCTGATCACGAAGAAACGAGCGGAAACTCATCAGACAGAGGCAGAGCGTCCTCTCAATTCGAGTCCTGGGAATCACAGGCTCTGCATCACCCGCCATCCCGTATATCCCGGGATCACCCAGGTAATAATAAAGGATCGTCGGGTCGTCGTAGGGCACCCAGAGCTGCACGTCCATCAGACCATTCGTCAAATATAAATACTCCAGACCCTCTTGAATCATCACGTGGAATTCTTAGATAATGGCGGATCCGACCAGCCGCTCGGCGTAATATCTTAATTTCTTCGGCTCTTCGGTCGGCACACTGTTCGGTCGGACCACTTCTCGCCAGAAATCTATCGGTCGCAGTCCTCGCCGCAGGTTCGCCGCGGAGAGCTTGTAGGGCGGTTTGTACTCAACGGTAGTAAGCAAGGTCCGCCGGTTACCATCCTTTTAATAGATGCAGAATTGGTCTGGCTTCGAAAGCCTGGTGGTTGATAGTTGGTTGACAGCGACTTCATTATCGTGGTCCAGACCGTTAGGGTGATTATTAAACCATATTCCGTTGCCCAAGCGGAACTCCTCCCGAGCCTCTAGTATTTTGCACAACTCGGCGACGATATCGTGCACGTGGTCTTCAACGGCGAGTCGTTCGTAGGTCTCGAGGTCCTGTTCGCTGCTAATCGGTCGGCGTGCAGATCGTCGGCCGTGGTCTTCCAATGCAACCAGTGGCGTAAATAACTGTCGTGCATCCCCGTTGGTCGGTTGCAGGTAGCGGCAGACAGATTCGTAAATCTCCCGCTGTTTATCCTCACAATCAGTCCAGGGAAACAGTCGTATAGGGCAGTGTTTTCCGATAGGGGCGGGAATTTTGCCGGTGGTGGAGCGAGACGGTATTTGGGCTCGGAGTGGCCTCCAAAGGAGATCGTGGCAATAGTAGATGAACTCTGGAAAGGTCGTCGGTCGGTTGCGTTCCCTCTCTTGCCTTGCCTGTTCCTCTGCCTGCCTCTCCCGTTCTTCTGCCTGCTTCTTTTCTTCCTCTGCCTGCCGTCTCAGCTCGGACTCCCGCTTCCTTTCCTCCTCTGCCTTGAGAAAGAGCGCCTTGTAGTCTGGAGAGCTGCTTCCACTCATCGCTACCGCGAATAAGGGATGGAAAAGATGGAAAGCTCCATGGCAATGTTGGTGGTCAGACTGTTCCTTTGTTGTTGTCGGCTGAGCGGCATTTCGGTAGAAATATTAATCCGGGGATGCTCGTGGACCCCCTTCCCCTTGTCGGTGCGGCAAGCAGAAGTACATCCAAGCTACAAAGATATGTAAATACGGCAAGCACAGGAGAGATTATTATGGAATAGAATAGATCACGAGATTTGCAATCCTATGACTCCCCATCCTGGGACGCTCTTTACCCTGGGGACATTCCTTGCCTGAAATTGACCATCCCATGATGGATTCTATCACAGGATTGAGTATCCTGGGATTCGTCTGCTCCCGGAATCAATGGTGGACGTGGGACTGCCCTATCTCGCTTGTCATTGGTCATTGAGGCCTCTCCGACCAAGGGCAACCCACTAGATTATATCATAGAGATTCGTGAACAGGTAGAATGCATGGTTATATTATTGAACACCGTCAGTTATTACATTCCGTTCTGGATGTTTTACCAGCGGATAGCGACGATGGGCAAGGAAGAGAAAAACTTCCTCCCCAAGAAACAGACTGAATGTACATCGAAACAGACATTAGAGGAGGGTCCTCATGGATCCAATACCCGGCTCGCACGTCGGCACTGTGTAGAATCGAGGCAACAGTGTGATCAGAAATACTCGACAGTTCCTGTCTCAAGCTGTAAGAATGAAGAGTTTTGGAGTTTTAGATATAGGCCTGGGCACGGACCGTCCGAAGATTATTATCGTTTGAAATTAGCCTCGCAGAAATCAGATCGAGTTCCGAGTTAGATATAATATGGTTACGGTTAATTAACCAGCGCTGAGCAGCTGCGGCATATTGATATAGCTTGAATGCCTGATGCCGACGTGAGCTCGCATCAAGCAAGCTTCTGTGAGTTTGTATGCATCAGCCTGGTTCATAACCGGGGAAAGAAAAATATGGGCTTCCGCTTTACTTACGAGCGAAGCTCCGTCTCCGCACTGTGTGTAGTTGCATGGTCGTATACCGCTTCTGGGGGTGGTTCATAAGGTGCCATCATTAGGCTTCGAGCAGCGGTATCGCAATGGCGCAATACTTGACAAGCAGTATTGGTGTCATCCAATGGTGTTCTTGTGGTGTATTCCATTATATGGATCAAGAATGAGCGATAGTCATTCAGGAGCTCAACAATTCTCAATGCTCGTACGTCATCTAGGGATACGGGAGAACCAGCGTAGGAATTTGCGTGTGCGGTGCGTGTCTGTTGCTCTGCCATGGGAACTCAGAATACGCATTTCATCTGCGAAGTTCCCGTTGGTCAAAGGAGCCTTTGGTGGAAGGTTTTTGTCAAAACAACGCGGGACCGGTGAAGGTTGTGAGAGGAGTCCTGCTGCATGAGCACTCGCTGCTTCGCCCGCTGCATTTGCTGACCCGACTATGGTAATGCGTCCTGCACGAACGCGGGATCGCAAACGGATCAGGTGACCAAGCTGTAAGGGCAAGGACCGAAAACGCGGACGTGTATAGACCGATAGAAGTAGCCTTCCGCCCACGCTGGCTCTCAGTCTGCGGCTTCCAACCCCTGCTGTAATAGTAGCAGGTCGCAATTGTGGCTCGGTTGATTGTATCTGAAAAAAAAAACCGTACACGAAGCTCTACATCTTCGCTAGTAGCGAGGTTGGCTAGTACCTCGCGAAGTGGGCTGTCCTCCGGCAGAATGTAGGTTGGTTGGAATATGAACTTGTCGATTTCCCTAAAGAGGATTCCCAGGATCACAGCGAGCCTCATCTGCTTTGCTTCCTTGGAATTGGAAGACGGAAATGGGACACGGTGCCGTAGGATTTCGACCCTTTTCTCCTGGAATTTCCTCCAGGTTTGAATGTTCTAGACTGGATTGAGTGTCGTGTGGAAGGGGATAATGCCGGGATACATTCATGTACCTCGAGGGTCTCAGCTGGTAAGTCCTTCCGCAGATGACTGTATATTTCCCTCATTGTATATTCCCACAACTCCCTAAACCCTTCAAGCCTGAGAAAAGTTAGCAGATAATCCAGAATGCTGAAAGTGGGTAAAGATACATGGTTTCTTCGTCTTCCTCATGGTACTTCGCCGGAAGATTTTCGAGTTTTTGAGCCCGCCCCTTAACAACTTGGCGGAACAGGATGCATTTTCTGTGTCGTGATATGGAAGAGTATTCTATGTGGGCCGTCATGGATATCCTATCATATGAGCAAGATCCTGTGTGAATGGCCACGTAATCGACTTGAAAATGCCAGATTAAGAAGACAGTTCTGAGAGGAAGCACAGGAGAGATGGCTCTGGAATCGAATGAGTCCCATGACTCGCCATCCTAGAAATCTCTCAATCCTGGGCACGTTCCTTGCCTGAAATGGACCGTCCCATGATCACTTCTATCCCAGGACTGACTATCACAGGGTTCGTCTGCTCCTAGAATTGATATTTCCCAGGCTATGGTCGACGTGGGACCGGTCCGGACACATGACCTTTAGCGACTGAAGCTCACGGTAGAGATATATCTCTGGGGGTGGAGGTCTACGTGGGGTTTAGGTCGGGCGGCTTGGGTCTGCGGCGGGCCTAGGCCTGTGGTCTGAGCTCCTACGAGGTCGGAGGCCTGGCGGCAGAGGACCGGGGCGGTGTGCCCTTGTGCTGACGGCCAGTGTCCTGAGGTCAGATGCATCCGCCCAGGAACATCAGCTCAGAGAGGGCAGACCGCGTGCCTCCGACTGACCCTGCCATCAGTCCCTGGTCGTACGACCAGCTCGACCGCAGGACCGCCAACTGGCGACCACACTAGATGTGCGTCTCCAGCGGTCATCTATCTACGTGCTTGCGGCCCCGCTGGTCGGCCGGACCGCCAGAGTATCCCGGACGCGCTACAACTCCTCTTCCTCTTCCTCTATGACTGGCCCGGCGGTTCCAACATTCTCGAGCAATTGTGTCACCGAGGCCACCAGGTTCCGCGTCACTGCGAGGCCCCTTCCCAAACCCATGAGGACCGTGAAACTTCCGTCGTCGATCGCCGCGCGGACACACTGGTCCACAGCAACTTTCCGTAGTGAACGATCATAGAAATGGACCTCCTGCTCCGGGTCTCGGGCATACCGCTCGGCGATAGCCTGCGCCTCAACTGGATGATCGGAATCCACAGACACCATGTCCATCGTCGTCCATTCCCCTCGCTGGTAAGCGCGAAAGGTGATTGTGACTGGCCGTACTGGTGACGAACCGCTAGCAGGACCTCGATTGATACTACCAATCACACTCGTGCTGACGGGGTTCGTTATGTCCCGCTGAGTGGCATCGAGCGGTGTGACTTCTCCCTGCACGCGAGCCTCGACATCGACCGCTCGTCGCCGGGAGGACAAACCAGCTCGTGACGCCTTAGACGATCTCCCCGGCTGAGCCTGCTTTGGCTTGACTACCTTGGATGGTTTCGTGACCTTCTGGTTGGGCCGGGCAGCGACCGCAGGAGGACGGCCTCCTTCAAAGTCTCCCATTTCCGTGTCCTCTGCCTCTTGCATAATATGCGGAGTATCAAAGAGGAGGTCCTCGCCCTCCTGCCTTGCAATAGCTTCCCGTTGGGCCTGCTCTGGATCGGCCAGAACGGCGGGATATCGCTCAGCATCCTGGGGAGAGACCGCAGTCGTTTCGGCCATGATCCCTCCCGCTTCGTCGCCGCCCCCATCGCCACCCCACAACTCATCAGCGATAGCAGCATCTCGAGCACCTGCCCGATTGACCTCTCGACGTGTCATCTGATTCTTCCTCAGCTTACGGGCGGCTCCTCCTGGTTGATGTGGCTGCGGACCGATCTTCGGACGCCGTTGGGGAGACCGGGGTAGATTCGTACCGTCCAAATCGCTTCCGGGCCATCCCTCTTCCGTGCTCTGCGCGATGGGCTCAAGGGGCAAGGGGCGGAGGGAGGCTTCGTCTTCAGGGCGCGCAACGCTTGTTACATCGGCGGGAGATAC
The DNA here is from genome assembly GCA_019721355.1 of Aspergillus sp. MEXU 27854. Classification (NCBI taxonomy): domain Eukaryota; kingdom Fungi; phylum Ascomycota; class Eurotiomycetes; order Eurotiales; family Aspergillaceae; genus Aspergillus; species Aspergillus sp. MEXU 27854. Next base: position 366,726 of record JAGMTT010000011.1, on the reverse strand, counting down.
ACCAGTATCATGCTGGCTTTCTTCGCGCAACTGTGCGATTAGACGGGACAAATCCACCGGAATTTCGGTGACACGGCGGGCGACAGCATGGGCTCCAGATGCTTCTAGTCGTGCTGGTGCATCTGCTTCCTCCTGCGAGTGTCGCTCTTCCTGGACAAGTTTTTCAACCTGATCGGCGATTGACTCTCTGCTCTGTGTCAATTGCTCTCCGCGTATTCCTTCTGCACCATCAGACGGTGGGATTTGTGAGGAGGCGGGTTCGTCGCCTTCGCTGTTTCGCTGTTCTGACTGCTCCATTTGGGCAAGGTGTCGCGCGTCATTTCCAGCAGCTTCGCGCTGGGGTGCACCCGTTAATGTGCCATCCTCGTTCATAGCATGTAGTTCTTCCGCCGGCTGTTCCACTCCCGCGTGTTCCCCGATTGGTTGCAACGGTTCTGCACGGGGCCAGTGCTCTGCGCTTGGGCCCGGGTCGGTGGAGTTACCGATGGTAACTCGGTCTTCCTCTGGGGAAACTGTCCGGGCCGCACCGCGATTGCCTCTCTGTGCAGGATTATAGGGTTGCCAGATGGCGTCTCTATTCCGGTTCCTGCGTATTCTGGGCTGGGTTCTTGACGTGCGTGACGACCGTAATGGCGAAGAGGCCTGCACTGGTCCGCTTGAGCCTGTATCGTCCCCTACTGTCCTCTCTTCTAACCCCTCCCATACACTCCCCCCCACTGGTTCCCCAGGAATCGAAGTCGAAGTCACATCGCCCGAAAGGTCTCCATACCGTCTCCCTTCTGTGTCCTGCACGACGGGCTCAGTGCGTAAGAGACGGACGGCGGCTCCGTCTTCCGGATGCGCCGCTGGCGGGTCATCGACGGTAGGTACAGGCTCATCCCGCTGGACACCTTCTTCGCGCAATCGTGAGATCAGACTTGGCAAATCCGCTGGAATTTCGGTCACACGGCGGGCGGCTCGAGATGCTTCTACCTGAGACGGAGGATCTGCTCGCTCTAGGGAGAGTCGTTCTTCCTGAAGAAGTTCTTCAACTTGGTCGGCGATTGCCTCTCTGTCATGTGCCACCTCCTCCCCAGTTATTCCTTCTCCAGGATCCGTCGATGGTATAGGTGACGAGATGTGCTCCTCGCCTTTGCGGTTTCGGTGTTCTGACTGCTCCGCTTGGGCAAGGTCTTGCTCGTTATTTCCAGCAGCTTCGCGTTGGGGCGCATCCCTTGATGTTCCAGGGGATGTACCTGGCTGTTCAACCACAGGATGAGGCCCGACTTGGGTCATGTCCAGACTTTCGGCCACCGACGAAGCTCTCTGAGAGGCATCGTTAAGGGTGTGTGGTTCTTCAGCCGGCTGTTCCACCTCCGTGTGTTCCCCGATTGTTTGCAATGGCTCTAGACCGGGCCGGTACTCCGCGATTGGGTCCCGGTCTGTGGCATCGGTAACTCGCTCTCCACCTGGGGAAACGGTCCTGGCCGCACGCCGATTGCCTCTCCGTGCAGTGTCATAGGGTCGCCAGATTCCGTCTCTATTCCGGTTCCTGCGTATTGGCCCACTCGGCCGTGTATCGTCGCCTCCGACGTCGCTCTCGTCCCGTCCTTCCGGCATCACTCTTTCGGTTGGTGTTCCAGGAATCGACGTCTCAACCGCAGAGAGATCCCTTGCCGTAGAATCCTCACCCTCCGCTCGGTGCAAAAACTCGTTTTCGTCTATTTCTGTGCAGTCATCCTCTCCTGCCCCGCCCTCTCTTCTTTCGTTAGTGGCTGGCTGATCTTCCACGTCAGAGCTATCCCAATGGTCGGTAGTCCCACCCGCAGCGGGAAGAGATCCCCTTCCTGCGGAGCTATCTGGAGACAGCTCTCTGGCCTGAGACGGACTGTGCCTTGCTGTCGGCGGCCGCGAAGGCTGTTGACCCTGCCGCCGCCCTTCCGGTTGGTGTTCGCGAGTTTCCGACAGTCCCTGACGGCTACTTGATGGCCCTTCACTCAGACCGCTTATCGACATATCCTCGGCGTACGGTTCGTTTGCGGGTGTATTGTCACGTGGAACAAACAAGGGCGAAGAAGGCTCGCTGGCCGATGACCATGCTGGCGGAGTGCGAGGCATATATGTCTGGGAGGATGGCTTGCCGAAAAAGGCGTAGTATACGCTCCGCCTTACTTCTAAGGACGACAAGTTCCTTTGCCTCGACGTTGCCGAATGTAGCTGGTCCAAGAAGAGATGCGGCCGGTCCAGCGGCTGAGCATGTTCCGGAGGAATTCCATATCGATCTTTCAATTTTATCGCCCGACCAGCGGTAAGTGTCATTGGCGGGCCTTCGTTCGGAATAGCGCGAGCAAAACAACTAGCAATCTGCTCGATCAGAGACTCGAAGGTTTCCCGGTCGTAGTGGAAGTGATCAGGCTTCCGAGCTTTCAGCAGCGCGGCCCGAGCGATCTGCCGGTCAGGCGATTGCTGGAGGATTGCGTTAATCTGCGTGGTCCGAAAGCCCAGCTTCCGAGCAAGAGTAGCCATATCATGAATCACGCTCTCGTCCGCCTTCGCTCGCGCCTTTGCCCGGGCGGGGTTGGCAGCCTGGCCGCCCCGGATATTCTTGGCCATGTCCGGGTAATGTCGCATAGCATACAGCCAGATCTGGCGGTATCCCAAGGACAGTCGTTCGTCGTTCGACCCCGGCTGTCGGCGGAACGTGGTTTCAGACGTCTGGATGAGACAATCTGTGTCAGCGGGACCGGGTCGAAAACTGTGCACTAGTGCGCGCCGAATGGTGGGGTGCTGCTTGTTCAACGCAACCAGCCGTTTGACAGCGTTGGCACAGACTTCCAAGTACAAAACGTCGCGGAAAAAGGTATGGAGGGACGGGATGATGCCGTCGCACGTCTCGTGCGACCGTAGGCGCCCCCAGATCGCGGCACGTTCCGAGCGACTGAAGTTGCAAAACACTTCCCCGGTGAGGATCTTGCCTTTCACGATCTTCCGATCAACTGTAGACGCCCGAGGAGCATACAGTTGCAGTGTGTCCACCGTATGTAGGTCGATTCGGGCCATCTGAGCACGGTCATGGTTGACCAGCGTCGCCCAAAAATTCTTCACATGCTTCAAGTAGTGGATCACCTCCTACCAAGGTCAGAGATCAGGCGACAGCGACTGAGAGGTAGACCAACTTCGTCACACTTCAGCGCCATCACGGTGTTCAAGGATCCCAGGCTCATTCCATTCCAGAGCCCTGGGATCGCCAGCAACGCATCAAACGCGGCGCAGAGGTAGGTATTGTCTGGGGACGTGAGCCGCCGTAACCGCTTGGCTTTGTTCGGCGACAGCCGGGACCACCAGCGATTTTGAAAAAGAGCATTGCTTTCGTGTTGGTATTGACGGATCTTCCGGTACACCTCCCCGTCCGTTGGGGGCTTCTCATTGGCATATTCATCAACGAGGGCATTCCGTAGGTCGGGGCTAATATCTGCAAGCCAAGGTCAGAAGCGATGGGAACACGGCATCAGGGACATCCAAACCATCCAGATATAGGTCGACCGTCCACCATCGGTCGGAGGGGGACAAGAAATCCTCCGCAGCTTTGAGTCTATGCTGTCCATGGAGACATTTTACCTGTCGTCCACGGAAGGTCAGGCGTGGGTACTGTTGTTGGCGAGATTTTAGTTCCTCCAGAGTCAGTCCCGTGGCGTGGCAGGCTCTCTGCAGGTGTTGCCTGGACGCGACAGCAGTCACGTGGTTTCGTAGGTCGAGGCGTTTACACCCGTCCTTGGCAAAGATCTCTCGTAATCGCTCCACATTTCGGTGGTCGATCTCCCGGCTGCTCAGATGCTGGAGAGAGATCTGGTCAAGATTGACTTTGGCGGTACCTTGGTATTTAAGCTGCCGCTCTGCGGTTAGCCGGTGTTCAGCATCCGTCAACATGAACTCCATAGCGAAGGAGAGTAGTGGCTTTGATTCTCCTGGTCGGCATTCTTGCGTGGAAATGGAGGTATTTAAGCTGCTTGTCGTGGATAAAGTTCAGCGCTGAACCGCCACGGATTTAGAACAACTTCAGCCCTTCAGCGCTCTACCCAGTACCGTCGAATCCACATTTTCATAAAGCGACGTCCTCCAATCTCCCCCATGGATGTCTTGTCTGGCCTTCCGTCACCAGACATCCGACATCATGGCTAAGCGCGTCACACAGATATTCACCGAGGACATTGAAGGGTCTGGTCCTTCGCCACCCACTCCAGTGCCTAAGCAGAGCGAGTCTCAGCCTTTAGGCACCCATAAAATAATGAAGGGGGTGAAACGACGATCGCAGCAAGACCTGTCCAAGAATGTCTTGCGCGGCCATGGACACGACCACCGTCGAGGTGAGGGTCTGGCGGTGCATTCGCTGGCCATCCAGAGAGGCTGTCCCTGGGACACATTGAAAGATCTATTTACCTGCGATCTTGCCGGGCCCGTATCTCTTGCCATCCACAAAGAGGATCCTCGCAAAGTGATCGCTGTCCGCTCTTTCTCCAGAGACAAAGCAGACATCTGGCTGCAAGTCCTTCGGAAGACCAAACATCCCAATATCATCTCTGCAAGGGAGATTTTCAAGGATCATGGGACGACTTACTTCATTGTCGATGACCTCCCTCTGACTTTGGAGCATGTGGTCGCCTGTGATATCTTCCCGTCTGAGCTTCAGCTTGCTTCTATCCTCATACAGGTATGGGAATACAGGTTAAATCATAGCCGATACTGACATTATCCCTGGAAGGTCCTTGATGGATTAACACATTTGCTGGAATGTGGCTTTGAACATGAATCCTTGACGTGTTCCAACATTCTCCTAGGGCAAGACGGGATCATACAGATTGGTATGTGCACCAATCATTTGGATACATCTTGCTCACGATCCCGGACAGCGGCCTTGGAGCACTGCATTGAGCGCCAGCCGAATCAATCCCAAGCAAAGCCTCTCCACGCTCTGACCAACATCACCACGCTTCTCATGCAGAAGTATTTGAAGCCGGATGGTGTGATTGGGATCGATAGTACCCGGTGGCAGTCAGACCCGCTAGGATTTCTGTCCGCTACTGCATCCGTCGCGACAATCCAAGACTTGAGAAAGGTCAGTTACCCTTCTGGAATCAAAGCTGTTAAGGGCTATATCTGACTGGCAAATAGCACTCCCTTATCACCAAGCATCGCTGCGCTGCAGGAGCATTGGTCGGGCTTGCGCGTCTCTGTCTCGTTACCACGCGTACTTTCATACTAAAACCATGGTCTTAGGGAAACAATTGACGGAAACAGTCTGGGATTACGTGACGTTCAAGGGCCCGGTATCTTGTCAATTAATTGTTAGCTTGCATTTCCTGATTCTATCTAAGAACGCATGGCCGTCAACGACCGAACAAATGAAGTCTACGAACTAAGAAATCTAGTACGAGGCGGACCAAAGTAGAGATGACCGCGCTAGATCCAAATCTGGCAACCCACAATAGAGTGTGGCACTGATAGTCACCAGATGGTCAATAATCCGAGAGAAACTCAGCTATCTTCTCCTCTGCAATAGACTCGACGTCTATCGCCATCCAAGTCTCTCCAATCTGTTGGCGGGACAAGGCTTTCTGGTCCGATTCATAGGCGCACTCTAGTTCAGCTTGTCTGACAGTGTCAGCATTGCTGGCTTCAAGAACCGGGCGAAGCTCGGATGTAGTCGCTCCAGAAGCTATTGCCTTAAACACTGGTTCCCAGCGACCAAATAAGTTGACGCTGCCTGGTCGAGTGCGCAAGATCAGCGATATAAAAACTTGTAGTTGCTCTTTTTTCGAGCTGGTTATGATTCTATGAACGTGAGTTAATCCAAGCACAGTGAACCTCTCGGGAAGGGCGTACTCAGTCTCCAAGATACCACTAGCATGCGTCAAGATACCAGGTCCTAAACACGTCGCATGTAGCCACCATCGTTCCCCTCGGCGCTTGTGATAGCCAGTGATATTGTCACGACGGGGTTTCATGAGCTTCGGGTCTTTTGGTTCCTCGGGGCACTCGTTTAGGATAAGTGTGGCGACGGACCCTGTCATATGTTTTTCCAGCCACCTATAGTTGAGATAAAACAGTATCTGTCCAATACGCTTGGCGAGAAGACTAAGAGGTGACCTTTTCTTCGCGGCCTCGAGCGTGCGATAGTAAATCACAGCACCCTCGAGACCTCTCCATTGAAGCGGAAGGCCAAGGGCTTCTAAGGCCGGAGTGTCGTCCTCTCTGTGATCCAAGAGGGGCTGCAGCAGCCTGGTACAGTTATCCAAGTGGAGTCCAGCTTCAGCTCTAAGGGTTGATGTGATTTGTTCATCCTCCAAGGATCCATTGCCGTCTTCACCAAACCTGCACGAATGCAACAGTTGTCGCTTCGTCAGGCTTGAAGAGTTGGAATCCAGCGGGGCCATTGGTTCGTCTCCGGGGGGTGAGTTTGTACATGATGTGAAGGGTGTCGGATAAGACGAAGGCGTAAAAGGGCTGTCAGTGGATGCTGGAGAATGAACGGATTGGTATCGTAACTGGCCGTGTCCGGGGGTTGGAGGGGAAAGTGGCTGACCCCTCGGGGGTGAGCTGACGGAGGAAAGAGGTGTCGGGTACGAGGACGCTTCTGCACTGGACTGGGGAGGCGTGACTGGTTCCTGCCAAGGAGAAACAGTATGCGGCAGCTCGGCGGCAGGGTTATATTGCTCCAGGAAGGAGTCAAACTGTTCCAACAAGCGATCGAATTTGTCACCGGCGTTCGCGTCATAAGAGGAGTTTAAGTTGTAGTTTCCTACCGGGTGTGCCGAACCCGAGGTCAGAGGGAAGAACAATGGAAGACGGATGGTATGGAAGGAAAGACACACCCAGTGGTTCAGGCGAGTCAACATTGACAGGCATTTGGTTCTGCAGCAGGTCAAAACGTTCGATCATGCCGGCATCGCGGAGCCATCCAAAGAGGCATTCCATTTCTTCTTTCCCCAGTTTCCGGATCTCATCCAAATCAACACCGAAGTCGTGCGTAAACTGGCGAGATGTGAGAATACTCTGGGAGAATAGTCGGAACTGACTAACCTTTCGGAGATCCGTTGTGCTCATGGCAACCACGCCTGCACCAGGATCCTACAGCGACGATGAGCGTTGGGGAAAGTGTAAGTACCCTGGAAATTACCTCGATGCCGACCGAGACTTCGTAGGTATTGAGACACCCAGCTCGGAAATCCGACGAGAGCACCTCTTCCTCTGTCGCCAGATGATGCCATCGAACATGTCCACCTTTTTTGCAACCTCCCAGCACGTCGGACCTCTGCTGCAGAGGAAGTAAAAATAACCGTCGGAGATTCCCGCCGTACCGGTTGACCAACTAAAGAAATGTGAGTGTCTTATCGGAGTTTGAACACGGTTTACACACATCGGCGCGTTCGTCTTCGTCAAGATAAAGCACTTGTGTACGATGAATCTCCAACCAGAAAGGTAAGCAGTCTGGTCTATATCCTTGGACGGGATGAGGGAGCACTTACAGGAAGGCCGAGCCAGAGGTAGAGCATTATAGCGGACCAGCCGCAGAGAAAAAAAAATAAATAGGATGAACAATGAAGCGGCCTAGGGTAGCGAGGGAAAATGGTCCCGTGTGAGGTTGTCGGTCGGCAGAAAGGTGGGAAGGGCGGGCAGAAGAGAAATCGGAGGAAGAAAGAGTGAATTCATTGCGGAAGGAGAGAATGGGGGGGTAGCGTCTATTTATAGAGAAGGGGAGCCAAAATCGGCCGCCAGAAAGGTCTTGTGAAGGTGGTCAAAATGGTCAAAGAAAGGAGCGTCCTCTGACAAGAATCGATGGCCATGGTCTGAAATCGTGGCCCTGGACCGGAAATTTAAATAAATTGCGTCAACCCCACCAGCTCCACGCACGCCAGCGGTTCCTTGCAGATCAGAGGGAACACAACAATACAGCGATACCTCCAGAATACGTATGGAAAACAAAAATAACAGTCCAGTTTCACGATTCCATGACATTCTCTTCACTTCTACCCGATGTCGTAGTAATTTCTACGGTTATGATTTCAATTCGCTATGCTCTCCAACCATGATTTCCCGCGTTATCACCGATTTCTCAATCGCTGGGCTGGTACTCCAACTCGGACAGCTTTACTCCCTCGTGGAGGTATTCTCGTACTACTCCCCGTATGCGATCCCGAAGCTCGTCCGTTGCCGAGACTAGCCAGGACAGTTAGCCAGTACTCCACATGGGGAATCGGAACACCTTACCCATGACCAGCATCCGGCCTTGCTCGTCCCACATGTTCGGCAGTCTTTCGATCTGATTACCGCTGGCTTCGAGAGAAATTATGCTTTGGTAATCTGGTGATCCCTGGTATAGATAGACTCGTTCGTGGTCCCCAAAGAGGAACTTCTTATGGCCAAGGCCGTCCCTGACGTAAATAGAGATGTGGAGTATCTAGACCCATGGATGTGATCAGCCTCAGACGGAATCTCCCGCGTTGACGCAGTACCCACATAGCCTCCATCCACGATATCATCCTTCAAAAGACGGTTCAGTAGAGTCAGGGCTGCGCTCATCTCATCGATTGATTCTACCTGCCACACTAGATGTAGCCGGCGAATCTGAGACGTGCAAGTATTGTAACGGTAGATCGCTTTCTTCAGGTATGGTATGGCCCCGGCGACCCCACACCCGCTGGCAAGCAATAATATACGTTCGTAGTGACCAACTTCTTCACTCACTCCATGAGGGCCAGTGATGAGGGCCAAAAAAGAAATGAAGCTCCCCTCGCTCTGCTCATCAGTGGGTGCATAACGGGCAAGATCCGCAGTTAAGCCTGTGCGTGGCTTCACCAGGAGCTCCATGGTGTCCTGCTCGCCTTTGGACCACGACGTAACGGTGAATGGATGTGTCTGCATCCACGAACATAGACTGACCGACGGCATCCAGAGATTGATATATTGGCCGGCTTCCACTCTCACGGGTCGAGGTAAGAGGACACGGACATGGACAGCGTTCACCACACTTTCTTCCTCGTTCTCGCTCACGCTAAATGAGACGATGGCCCTGGGAGTGCCGCGGCCCGAGAACAGGCCGTTTCGATATAGGAAAACTAAACTCTGTGAGAGTAGAGTCAATCCGAAAACACCCAAAGCAACCAAGAGATATATTTTGGAGGCATGGCTGTGGGAGGGAAGGTGTCGCCAAGTGCCATAGACAAAGACCCCAGCAAAAACCTGATGCGCTCGGAGGAAGATCTCGTAGGACAGCCGTCGAACCGATGGGAGAGAAAGCAGGACAAGCAGGCCCAGTGAAATTGCGGCCTGTTGCACGTTAGTTCATCTGAGGTGGAGTATTGAATACCCGAGGCTATACGTACAAGTAGGGTAAAAAGGTTTCGTATTTCCCGAAGTGGGAATGTAAAGCCCTGTGTCTGAAGTGCCACTATCATATGAAATGAGAGCAGAGAAACAGTCATCCAACCGGTAGCACGATGTATCTTGCGACAAGACTTCCACGTGATACCTAGAAGATCAGCCAGGTAGCTCAGGTGAATGGTAGACAAAGGGAACACCAAATTGACGAGGGCCAGCTCTCCAGCCCGGCGGCCTGCCCCGGTCAAAGAGTCTACTTTAAAGAAAATAAGTAAGAGATTGACTGCCAGATATGTCAGATGCAGTAGCACGCCGGCTCTAGTCCATGGGCCACAGAGACGATGCCTTCGAATGACAAAAGGGAGCGTCAGGTGTCGAGATACAAAGATATGAAAGAAATCTGCCCAGCTTGTAACGCTGGACAAAGCCTGGATGAAGAAGAACGCAACAAAAATGCCGCCAGCGGCAATCGCATAGATGGCTACAATGTCCATTCTGCTATGAGAGATAGACAATGTGTATAGCGGAGAAAAGGATGGAGGATAGGGGTAGGCATGTTGTGAAGAGTAGACCTTTTATACCACAGGAGGCTGAAGACAACGTTCTTGGCGCTGAAGTTCTCTGAAGGACAAAAGGGACAGGCTGCTCTGCCGGCGAAACAAAACATTAGACCCAAGACTCTCTAAGTAAGGTAGGTAGGTTCTGCCTCTAGATCCCCAGGGGAGTCATGCCAATAGACTACGGCGTGCCCATCCATTTAGTTCTACTGATGAAGAATCCATTCTAAGATTGGATACATGTTCAGGACGTGAGACCTACGTGGTCGCCGCAGCATGGATGGTGGAAAGCCCATGGAGACCTCCCGGCAGATAAAGACTAATCCTGTTTTGGTTAGATTGGCACTAGTGATCTTCAGCGCTTCCGCATGATTTGACGGAAGAAAGAGTTACCTTCAGCAGCGCAACCTCCCTGCATCCAAAGATCAAAGCCAGAATAGCAGGCGGTTTCTTGCGAATTTCCCACATGAGCTCCAGGAAAACAGCAATTTTCGAGATCAGAACTTGATGCCACCATCGGCGATGTGAGAGGCGGTGGCCGGACAGCGCCAGAATGAGACTTTGAGTCCTATCAGCCGACATCACGCAGGTCTTGGGTATCGCACCTCTGGTTTGGGTTAATCGCACCCCCCGCGAGCCGACATACAGATCGTTTAGACACATGGACAGTACTATCTGCCCCGCACTAGGCCACCAAGTTTCATGAGGGAAACTATCTGGTTCGACTCCCTCAGTACCCTTCTCAGTATCGAGAAAGCATGGCTCCTACCCGTCGAGCGAATTCTTATGCAGCGAGTCTTCATCGGTCTTGACATCGAAAATGCACCACCAACGAGAAAGATGTCCGCAGGCCAGCTGCGTTCAGCGTCTGGTCTACACCTTCAGCGGAAAGGGTAGACTTCTCATCACGTCGCAACGAAAATTATCGGCCCTTAGCAGCGCTCATCGCACCCATAACACCCCCTCGACTCATCGTGGCCTTTTCTCGCGTTCAATGTTGGATCATGGATTGCCCCAGTGTCAACCCGTGGTTATTTAAACCTCCCATCTCCTCATGGATGAGAGTTGGGTAAACGGTTCCTGGCCCACGCACAATGGCAGCGAAACGAAATCTCATCAACAGACGCCGCTCCAACAGCCTCAAATCAATACGCCAGCAACAGACTCGTCGGCGAAACAGTCTTCTCCGAAAGTCCTTCGAATATTGTCGGGAGTGTGATGCCGATGTCTTCATGATGATACGGCTCAGACACAACGGCCAAATAGTGTTTTTCAATTCCGACAGCCAATGGCCTCTATCACGGGAGCAACTGGTAGGTGTCGTCACTATTCAATAATCATCCGCTGACGAGATAGGCCTCGCATTACCCGAAACCTCACGAGATAACATGGCGCGAATTGGCTGCAAAATACAGCAGCGCGAACATATGTGATGAAAGCCCTCAGAAAAACTAGTTAATTAGCGCTGCGCGACGGACATTCCCTCAATATGACTTGATCCAACTCCTCCCTACGGTCCTCACATTGCATTTTTCACCTGCCCCCAGTTCTTCCCATTAAGCTCTCAATCCTTCGCTTTCGCCACCCCAGCTCTCTACACCAGAAACAGCGTCATAGGGCGACTTGTTCTCCTCCAGAAGAATTGATAAAACCTCTGCCAGGCTGAAGACTTGCTCAGGTACTTTGCTGGCAAACGCACGAGCAAGACCCTCGACTATTAGATTGTCATATCTCTCAACGGCTAAAGAAACAAGAAACGGTCCGTAGTCTCTTCGTATCTCTCCATTCCGTTTCGTGCTGTGCCGAATTATAGGGGTCGTAAAAGTTCCAATAGCTCATCTGAATCAAATCTCTTCCTTTTGATAGTCTCAACATCTGCCACACCCTCTAGACGTAATGTGGCCGATGGGGTAAAACGGGTCAGACATTTGAACCTTCGAAGTGCCAATCGACTGCATTCCATTAGAAATCTGCCCCTCTTTTCATCCAAGACGCGAAGGAACACACTAAAATGTTCCTGAGGGATCTTCTGGATGCTGGAGATTAGTTAGTGGGGCTCGTTAAGACACTTTGATTGGGTTATACTAACTGAGAATCATAGATCTCGAAATATCCGCCCCATGGGACATGAAGCAGGATTCCGACACCAAAACGCCTTGCCATCTGATACCAGTTTCTGGACAAATACAGCGCCTTTTTGAATATACCTACCTGATTTTTGAACTCACGACTGTCACGCCTTAGATCACCATACATCTCTGCAATGATAGTATAGATTACTTCGGCGTCCGCGTAGCTCCCACTGCGGTTGAGCTCTGTCGCCCTTCTGGAATATAAATCGACAAGGTAATAACGGTTCATCCTTGCCTGCACACGCAGGAGTGGCTTCAGACTTTCAGAGCGGGAAATGGCCCGAAGGGCACATTTTATTGTCGCGGGTCTTGAGAAAGGCAATACGTCCTCGTTCCCTGTGATGGCTTGAAAAATATCCCGAAGCTCAGCCATGGCGTAGGGGCTAGCAACTGCAAAGAAAAGACGGGTAGTCAAATATTTATCATGCTTATATGCAGACGTGGAGGCTGTCATGGCTTCTCTAATTGGTGGAATAGAATATTCGCATCGCATGTTGGGCGGCAATTCCCAAGCTTGGTTGCGTCTTTGTATTCTTCTGCTTGACCTTCGAAATGGATCACGCATGCGAAGCGAGGGAAGCGAGGGAAGCCGGGGAGGAGAGGGAAGTCTCTGTTGTATTGATCTGTGTTCACTTATGGTGTGTGATGTGCATGATCCTGTGACGTGTGACCTGGCTGTCTCAAATGATGCCAGAGAGCTGGATGAGTCTATGCTAGCATCACCTTGAGAAACTTGGGAGTTTGTGCCCCAGTTTCCGTCAAGGGACATCATAATCCTCCACAGCCTTTGGACATGGCTCCGCACTAGATACAAGTCCTCTGGTCGGTGGCGAGATTCCTGGACTAAGCGAAATACCATTTGTTCATGTGCCGTGAGTCTCTACAAAAATATTATCAGCGACAAGTACTGTAGCATAGGAAGAAGAACAACATAGTCCTACACTGTTTACGTCGCGATCAGCTGCCATAGGTGAAGTGAATCCTTGGCCACCGACATTCTGTAGTATTCGAAAATCCGCACCAGCGTTGAGCTGCGATATGACATTATTGCTAGCAGGTGATGGAGCGACGGAGTTCACTGTCGCGGGAGTTTGCCCCTGGAGTGTTTCCAGGAATGACAGAACACGCTCACTCATTATTAGACGGGGGACGACAGCTGGTAACAGAGAAGGCTGGTTGGATTTGAAGGGAAAAGAAGCTGATCTCTCGGTCGCAGGAAGGGGAGCGAGGGAGGACAGATGGGAATGACCGTGAAAGCAAGAACATCGTGGAAAGGAACCCACAGATTGTTATTATAGGAGGAAAACGCCCTCAGAAACAAGAGGGCAGCCAAAAAGCACAGAGTAGCCTATCAGGTCGACGGAACTGGGCTGGTTGAAAAGAACTCCTTCCGAACGACGAGACAGCGCCCGTGGTTCGAGACAAACTGGACACCTATAGCCAGGTCGATAGATCAATAGAAGATCGCAGAGTGCCATGATTTTGTTGCTTCCGTGCCTTTTGCCAGACGACATGGCCGACTCTACCACTTGCCAATTGATCTGCTTCAACAAAACCCAACTCCTCTCCATAACAATACCTCTAATGCTACCAATGGGTGTCGAATGGGATTGAACAAGGGGCCAAGGCGCCTTATAGTATCCTATTCCCCAACAGCATCCGACGTTGCTCACCCTCTAGTCACTGAATGCTTCCAGTAAGACGATACGTTCATAAGAATAAGGGCAAAGGGCTAGGAATGGGTTATCATATGAGTCATATGAGAAACAGTCGCAAGCCTCTAATGTAATATTGAGCCTTTCTAGTGGAATGAAACAAGAAGGACTAAAGAACAGTGAATCACGATATGTGAGGCAGCGGTGAAGACGCAAAAGGGGGAAATTCAAGCTAAGCTTGGCCACAGCTTTCTATAAGAGATACTTTGTCTCGTCGCCGGACATCTCTCACATGAAAGTCCGTCTCGAGCCCACGTGCGATTGTCTCACGTGACCACGACTCAATTCCCGCTTATATCACGTGGTTTATACGTGACTCAAGGCCGTCTGGCTGGGCATTCATTGGCAGATCACCTCCCTTCTCTTAGGTTCCTTTGAATTCCCCTGGCTTCTCTTACCACGTAACAGCTCTCGTGCTCCCAGATCGCTCCGGGAGTGATTACCAATATATCGCCCTCAATTGGCCCCGGACCTTCCAGAGCCTAACCTGGGCTGGCGGATGCTGACTACTCAGGATCGCTTCTCGACTATGTCGAACAATGCACGATCCCTCTTCTTTCTCCTCACTCTCCGGACCGACACAACGAGAAGTTTACGCATACACTCCGTATCCACGATTATCAGTTGCTAGCAACGTCAAGTGATGGCTATCAGCATGTGTGCACCTGTTTCAACAGTCATAGTTGCCAGAAGTTCAACGGTCAACATGTTCACCATACTCCACGATCCGGGAGTGATCCGGGAGCGTGGGAGCAGAGTGAGCGGAGGGAAGATACCACTTGAGTCTTCGCTTCATCCACCGGTCTATCCGACGACGTCCTCGATGCTTACACCAGTTGACGACACCGATCCTCGCCTCCAGATATATTATCCTCCATCAGAACATTTGTGCCGCAATGCGCATCACAATAACTCTGGAGGTAAGGTGACCACTTGACTCGGTCGTTGAAGAGCTCTTCCCCTGCTGGTCACCCACTCACATTGCCTACAGAACACTGATGGCGAAGCGGATAATGCCCACACCTTACCCCGACCATCCATCGACGAGGCATGATTGTTTCTTGTACCGGTTGCCAGGTATCTAATGCTGTTTTAGGCAGTACGCGCTCTGTCCTACACTTGCAAGCTCCAATCCGCACTCTCTCGTGATGAGCTCCTCGAAGTGTATACACGAATCGCGACGACAACGTCTTGCCTTGTCGACTGTGATATCGAAGACAATACGCTTCTGCTATCGTCTGGAGCCACCTTTCACCTAGACTCACCTACACCGCGCTTCATTGGTAATTTTGTTGCAGTTAACCTACGCAAGATGCTATCACTAACTTACATCGGTTTTCTAGACCCCTCCTTGATACCTTTGGACAAAGGCGCACTAGCACATAATATAACGTCATCTCTTTCCACCCCCACTTCGGATCGCTTTCATGCTCCGATATTGTCAAGCTCAACAGGTGCGCTGAGGGAACCACCTTTGGTGCTGCTTGATGAGAAATTTCATGAGCGCCACGCTACAAACGTCTTCTCCGAGCACGAACCCATGCAAAGCGTGAGAGGCATCAAGTCGCCAAACATCCACAGCAATCTCGGGTGTGCTCCGAATGATTGTGACTTGGCCTCGCAAGAACTGGAAGCAATCATATCGGCACATGAGGCGCCTCATGTTCTCCCAGTATCTTATGATGGAACAGACGTCCTTGACCTCTATACGTTGCTTCCGACGGGAGAATCAGGCAGTCAAGGAATCCAAAGTGTGGATGCCGATGGAGACGCCACCATGACCAACGGACAAGAGACAACAGCCTTTATGTACTATCGCAACCCCAAGCACCCTTCGGAATCTTCTCCGGGGAGGCCGAGTTCGGGGAGAGGTGATTCATATTCCGCGTCAGAATCACCCACGCTTGATATACCATCAACGTCAAATCTATTAAAAGGAATGGCAGAGGTAGCTGATAGGGATCTGTGTGCAGATTACTCTACTAGCCAAACGTCCGACAATCGCCGAAGTGAACAATATTCATTGAATCAACCGTCAATAGACAGTACCCCCTGTGAAACCAAGCATGACGTTCCCAAGAATCCATCGACATATGATGATGACTACCTGGATTCAGACATCCGAGCCGGAGTGAAAGAGGCGTTGGGGTTTCTGGGGAATACTTCTGGCGAATATGGAAGCTCCTCTAGTGAGGTGACGAGTACGATAGGCATGGAGTTGCAACTAAATGCGTCGGGCCCATCCTTAATGCCCTTGCCAGCGCCCTCCTTGCCCCCACCTAAGAAGGACGACCAGCATACAGATCCCAGCGAGGAAGAAACAGAGACAACCCCAGTGTCTTCGGAAGATAGCGGGGTAACGACTCCGGTGAGCACGGGATTGGAACCGAATGCTTCGAGCCCATCCCCAACCGAGAACGACGACCAGCATACGCACCCCAGCAAGGAACAAACAGAGATACCCCCAGTGTCTTCTGATGATAGCTGTGGAATACGCCGCAAGCGACCGTACACGTCTTCATCCGAGCCCCGGCCAGTTTCCCCAAAAAGAAATATCAGGCCTCGCGTTAACAAAAGTGGGGGTCAAGAGGTAGCCCGTTCTTCCGTACAAAATGAAGATCGTTGGAAAGGTCGATTCTCTCATCATCCGGTCCTCGCCGCCGTTTCGGATGCCCAAAGGGCTGAGGTCCAACGGAGAAACAACGCACCTTTGAGGTCTGATTTACCCGAGTTTATTAGCGCGCACACAAAATCATGGAACTCGAACGGATTTTGGCCTTCTTTATTACCTAGTCTGTCCAAGCTTCCAAATATGCCCGCTCTTCCAAAAGGTCGTCAGATTTGGCAGTATGTGCAGGTGTTAGAAGCGGAAGGGGAGGTACAGTATCTCAAGGCTCGGCTTGCAAAGGTCAAGCTGTTTTTGGAGTACGTGGAAGAATTCGACAGACAAAAGCAAAAACATCCCCCCCGGACTGCGAAAGAATACGCCACCACTGAAGTCTGTGGCGCAGAGAGGGGCAGGGTTCGGAAGAGGTTCCATGACGATAAGACCGTCGGGGCGCGGTGGTGGTGGGCTGGGTGTTTCCTGGGGCGTGGATTCATTCTCATCTGCAGCAAGAAAACAGGGAATCAAATGTCCGCGTTCCCATGGTTGCATTGCCTGCGTTCGTTTTGCTGACGAATCTCACAGAAATGACAGATCCATCGAATTGGATCCATTAATCTTGTATATTTTAATCAACTGTAGGAGCATCCTTGGCTGTTGCAGCAAGTTCGACGGACTAGTGGACGGGCTCTTAACTAACGACCTTTCGACCGACGAATGCAATTTCCCCAAACAGATCAGCAAGAGAGAAGTCCAGGAGTGGATCCAAGATGGAAAAGTTACCCATCAGGAGACAGTACCCACCATTCACTGGGAGGCCTGGGATCTCGATGCAGCGGTGAGCAAAGCCTCCATGTATCTCTCTACTCGTTCAAGCACACGGTCCTGAGATCATTATCCACGGCGTTGGGAACAGAATGTAGTACTATATATAAGATTGAATAAATGTCGTCCCAGTTTTCGTCGAGGGATATCATGATCCCGCACAGTCTCCGAATATGGCTCTGCAATAGGCGTCTTTCCTCTGGTCGGCGGCGAGATCCCTGGGCTAGGCGAGATATCATGTGCTCATGTTCTGTGAGTCTCTGCACAAATATTATCGGCGATGAGTACTATAGTATAGGGAAAAGGACAACATAGTCTTACGCTGGGTAAGTCGCGATCAATTGCCATAGGTGAACTGAATGCTTGGCTAACGACATCCTCTAGTATTTGAAAGTCTGCACCAGTGTTGAGCTGTGAAATGACAGTATTGCTTGCAGGTGATGGAGCGATCGAGCTCATTGTTGTGGGGAATTGCCCATGGAGAGTGTCCAGAAATGACAGAACACGTTGGTGACTCATTATTGAAGAGGAACGACAGCTGGTAACAAAGAAGGCTGAGTGAAGTTGAGGAGAAAAAGCTGATTTTTTGGCCACAGGAAGGGCGGCCGGGGGAATTCCCCTGGAGAAGTTAGCCCACCCATATGTGAGATGCTCGCAGTATACGGACTCGCTGAAATGCGGCTCCGAAAATAGAATACATGCTGCGGACTGCCACCCCCACTATGGTCTCATCATTCCGCAGCGGTCTTCAGCGCCATGGCTTAATCTATATAATAGAGGTCGATCCTTCTTGGATTGACATTCTCTTGCATTTTCTTTGCCTGGCAACTACACCATGTCTAATAAACCATCGTATATGAAAAAACGTCACTCGGACAGTGCCAAAGCAAAGTCACAGCAACGCCACAGGCGCAAGAGAGGACTCTTTAAGAAGGCCGCAGAATTTAGCCTTAAATGCGAATCGGACGTTTTCTTGGCCGTTCGGATCCAAAAATCTGGACAAATATATATTTTAGATTCATCCTCACGGAAAGAATTCTCAGATACATTGTCTAATTTGGTAAGGCCTGTTGGATTATTCACATCGCCGGACTCACACCCTTAGGCGACATGCTATCCTCGGCCCATCGAGGAGAGCTTAGTCGACGTCATATCTCAAGCAAATGATCGTCTGTCATTGGATCCGTCTCTAAAGGGAGATGAAAGAAAAACCGGAGCCTAGCCTAGCACAGCTGGCCGATTGTCTCCTCAGTCTTTAGACTATCTAGTTCTCTCTTCACGGTGAAGTTATTTGCCGTGCACAAATCATGAATCTCCAAATATATAGTTTCCCAGCCCCGAGGAACCCAATCCAGTGTATTTAACCTTCCTGCGGAATATCCCTCATGAATGAATGTGCCTCGGGAACTTATTCGGCCTTCGGACACGTTAGAGGCGGAGGGTATAGAGTGTACTCTACCGGTAAAACTGCGCCTTCAGACTCATTGCCCGGTCCTTCAGCTGCATTGAGTTGCGGTCCTCGATGCTAATCTCGTCCTCCTGCAGCCCAGTATTGGCGCATGGACTAACTGAACGCAAGCGCGGCTCATGGGGTTGAAGGGTGCTGTACCTCCAACAAGGCTCAAATCAGCGAAATTCCCATATCATATATTAAGCTAGATACTATGTCTGACAGCCTTACCGAAATGACTTAATAAAAGTTTCCAATGCCCCCAATCTCTCTCTCGTACCGTTCTGTCAAAGCCTCGTTGTTCTCGTACCATTGTGAAATCCATTTGGCCTTCCGTGACTCATATGCCTCCACATAACGCCAAATAGTCTGATTGTAGGCTAAGAACTAGCAAGCACCACGGGCGTCCCTTTGCCTACAACAGGTTCAGATGCACGACCACCAAGACAAATCATTCCCCATCGTCCACATCCGCGTCCCCGGCTCTAGCTCCCGGATGACTGACACTGGAATCATTTGACCTGATCTGACTGCCATAATCCTCAATGCATGAGAGCTCCGACAAGGCAAGGCTCATTCCAATTCCGATCAAAGCATCTGATTGTCTGCGGACTAGCTCCTGAACCAAATCATCTCGAGAAATGCCAGTTGTAGAGGCAGTCTCGATACAGTCAAGCGCGGAGTAGTTGTAGATAACCCCCCATCTGCAGCCTATCAGTACGGGAAAGCCGAATGTCACATTGTGCACTTACACCCATTGAACACAATCGCAGAAACCCCGTGGTGGCTCCATGAATTGTGGCGGAAGAAACAAATCCTCCAATAGCTCATCAATTGGGGGTTTTCCGTTCTTGATGCGAAAGCCGATGGAACTGATAACCTCTGGAAGGGGGTCCCGTGAATACCGCATTACATTCTTCGACAGATCGGCATTGATGCACTTGCCAGATTGACTGAACGTGATGACCCAGTGAGACAGGCAGTATTCTCTTGAAATGAGCTTGGCCTCGATCAAGCCATTGTCCATCATGCTTTGGACCGATGTATCCTGACCCACGGTATCTCGGTGCGTAGTATCCATCGTGGAGGATTTGGCTTTGAAGACGCTTAATATCGGCGTCTGATTCTCTGGTACACTGGTCTGAGGTAGTAACAGACTACTGCAACTAGGACGAGCATAAACCAGCCGAAACACAGGTATAATACCGGCCAAATGAGCTCTTCCAGCGTCATAAGCTAAGCAAGCCCTGGTAATGGAACAAGCCGTCAGACCAAACTCCAAGCACAACATAGACGAGTATGAAGGGCGCATGAAGGAGATACCACTTACTTGAATTAACGTTGGGAGGTGGCAGAGGTGGCGTGGTGTTGCAGGAGTAGAGAGGCTTGCCCTTGTCGCCCTCGTCGATGTTGGAAGTCGGACGAACTTCCAGGGACTCCAAGTATGGTGGTAGATCCTGGTAGTAGATTGCGGCTTCCCTGTAGGGGTTCCTGGCTTGTTGAAGTGTAGGAGCTGGTAATTCCGGGTCTATGTCCCAAGGCACAAAAGAATCCGGACGGACCTTATCCACAGCTTGCTCTCGTTGTAGAGAAGTCTTCAACCAATGATGGAGTGTCTCGGAGAATGACTTCAACTGGGCACATAAGATATCAAAGAGAGTTTTCAGAGCCATGAGCTGGAAAATGTTGTATCAGACCTCGAGGAGATGAGCCGGGACTATTTATGTCTTCGCACTTCGTAGACTTTACATGACATTTGGCCTACAGGCGCGTCACGCACGCTATAGATATGTTGATCATCTCTCTTCGCTCTCGGTGGCTTTAGAGGATGCATGGCCTAGACCGGTGTTAAGCACACCTGCCGCGTACAGATCGCAAGGGATTGTGTCTGATACTACAATGAAGCCAAATTTCCCAAACAGTTCGCGACGCAAAATAAAGTACTATCTTACCTGGAGGAGAATAAGAATGCGCTTTCTGAAAAGCCAAATGTAAGATTACCTCTCAATGTCAATCGCGGAGGCCTAGCGACACATCATTGGTCGTTCGGATGGTTCTTTCCGAGTGTGGGCTCAAGTTGGTTGGAGGCGGGGTCGAAAGGACGACAGGGAAGAGAGGAGGGGAAAACCGAAATGTAGAATGGGAGAAAAACAAAACATTTTGTTCAGTATATCATCAGCAAAGTCGTCTCGGCCCTAATTAAAAAAATACTATCTCTCCTTCTATTTCAGTTAGATATCGACTTCTTGCATCTATTCTAGTTGGAACCCATTCTGTTTTGGAGTTGGTGCCCAATTCAATGATGTGGTGGTCACATGACGCGCCGACTTCAACCGCTTACCCCGCCAGTGTTATAAACTTCATGTTGAACGGATTGCGACGATGAAGAGAGGAACTCATTTTGTCGATATGCCTTCCGAAACACAACCATATTAGAAACCGCTTCGCTATTTCGTGGCAAAGGCTGCATTTTCTGGGACGAGCCAGCCCTTCCTGCGTTTCGCACAAACACCTTTTTTTTCCTCCAGAGCCTGGCCGGTACACGAAGTTCTTTCAGCCGAGGCGATAATATTTCTTGATGGTAAGCCGTTCTATAACCATGGAGTGACCGTGCTAACGCGACTCAGCCGTTTGAACCCCAGGACCTCGACTCCAGTATCGACGTTTCCTCGATTCCTCCCAATAAGATCAAGTGGGTTGAAGGCAAGAATCAATGGGTATACTGGGTAGGATGTCAGGCACTTACATACTACGAAAACAAAGGAGAGGGGATTGTACACCACAAGCTTACCGGTCAAATAAAGCTACCTCCTGGTATTGAGCTGTACTTCGTCGGAGGTAATGTTAAGGAGGAATAGTCTCTCTGCATGTTCACATTCTATGTATATAGCTTGTTCTGTATTTGAGCGCCACCTTTCAGTCCTAAGGACAAATTGATCACAGCTCCTTCATCTGATCTGTCCGTAAATATCATGGATACGCATTCCGTCACGAGATTACCCTCCTCTATCTCCTTCTTGCGCATACGACTGGTTTTGATCGCCTCGTGAATCTCCAAGCCGAGTATACGAAGAATCGCGTCATCTCGTGCCCCTTTCAACGTCATTTCTGGGTTGGGTATCAACTTGGCCCCTTCGTTCAACATCACGTAACGGACCCGGCCCTCTGATTCCACATGTACGTTGAACAGGGCGAACGCCAGGTATTCGACTTTATTCTGGTGGATAGCCAAGCTCATGAGGCAATCTACCAATCCATCAAAGGGGAAGTCCATGGTAACGGCAGCTTTCAGTGATGCTCCGTTATCAACTGTGTCCCTTCTTATTGCGCCACATAGGTAGGTGCCAAAAACATCCGCAAGACGTTCGACTGAAGCCTTTTCAAGAATGATATGTTGCAAGGAACCATTGTCGGCAATTGGGAGGGAATCGGCCAGTCCGTTTTTTGGCGAATTTATCCCGGTTGAGCTGGGTGCTGCGTGGAGCTGGGAAACTGGGAGAAGCGGGATTCCTGTTCACACCGTTAGTGAATAACAAAGATCTTTTAATTCAAAAACCTCCCTTGTTTTGCGAATTTCTGCGAGATCTTCTCAATGGCGCTGCTAACGGTATTGTGTGGTCGTACATCCGCTACCCTCCTGGCGACGTTCGCTTGCTCATTTGATGTCAGCCTCGTGAATGCGGCGAGTACAGACAGTCTGTCGTGACGGCCTTTAAAATGAGCTTTGCCTTCTGTTGCAAGAAAATAGGCAAGCCAAGCTTGGAATCCTCCATGGTCCAGGAAGATTCTTGAAGTCGAACTAAAACCTAAAGCACGAGTTTCCAGAAATTTTTTCTTCAACCTCGGGGGGGTCCTCTGACGATTCCATGCTTGCAGAAGCTGCTTCTCGAATATCTCGCTTGCCTGCTCAATTATTGTCTGCCGCGTCACCGCAACAGTGGAAGGAGATCCTTGGGCGAGTACCAGACTGACTGAATTTTGCCTGCGAGGTGATAGGGTCATGGTCCTCATGCGCTTGGTGTAGCCATGCAAGAAAACACGGAGAGGGAAATTTAATCCTTATATTACCTGACCTAGGTCACGGGAGGTGCACTACGTGGCTGGACGGCAAACTAAAACGTTATTTTGCAAGGAGTATCTTTCCGCTATGGGGCCGTAATGTGCTTGGCGTGGATAAAGTTCAGCGCTGAACTGTCACTAATCTAGGACTTCAGCCACTTCAGCGCTTTGGCCCTTCATCACTCTACCCAGTACCGTCGAATTCTCATTCTCATAAAAGCGACATCCTCCAAACCCACCCCCATGGATGTCTCATCTGACCTCCTAACGCTAGGCATCCATCGTCATGGATTCTATCCTTCCGATGCGACGTTGTTGGTGTGAACTATAACCGCTAGTGATATCTTGTGCATTAGTGCAAGCGCCAGTAGACCTGTGAGGCTGAGCAATTTCGTGATTTTTTGCGTCTCTTTTATGATCTATATCATCCAATCATTCTCAGTGAGGTAACGTTCCCATGCAAGCATTGATCATTAATATTGGCATCTATCTATACCATGCAGCAGGATGAACCCCTGTAGGCATACGCGCGTAGCGAAGGCGGACAATGCTTCAGAGGCTTTGTTGGTCCAGTCGGCGGAGTTCTTCCAGTCAAGCCGAGAACATCGATCGGACGCATGAACGAAAACCCCGCATTTCTTGGTCATAGAAATCATATCTAGTGAGAAGAGAAGATATAAAAGGGCATAAGATAGCCTGGTGGAGTCCAGTCTGATGCCCTGTTTCCGTTCCAAAGCAACATATTTCTTTGTATTCCAATCGAATCACCGTTTTTAGTTACAATTTTTACCATGTGCAGCTTTAACGAACAAGTGCACGCATGCGGCCACTATGACAGATCCCTGAGGGGCGACCCTTGCTCTGAGGCTAAGAAAAAACAAGAAATTTGCAAGACAGGCCTGAAACACCACTCGAACAGCACAGGCCGGCGATATTGTGGTTATTCAGGGTGTGACAAGAAGGCGTCACCTATGCGTGAGGGTCCAGGTATGTATCATATACAACAGACTTTCGGGATGCTTATCTCTTTGTTATAGGCAACAGACGAGACGGCGATTTCAACGAGAACGATATCGATTGGGAGCAATACAACAACTAGTAGAGGGGAACAAGAGTGACAATGGTTTTCATCAGGAAAATGGAGGAGTGCGAATGGATGCCGCCTGTTAGCATCTTGGTAGTCGTCGGATAGCTTCAGAAATGTCAAGTCGATCTTCAGGATGTTCATACGATAATCTTTCGCCAATATTCCGGATGGTTGTCCCAAAGGAGTCGTTTTCTCCAATCAAAGCTAGCTCCATTAGCAGCTTTCCAAATGCCCACCAGTCATTTTGACATCTCCGGTCGAATGGCAAGTCAAGGGGCGAGGAAACATTCCGGAACTCCGGTGCCAGATTCTCATATGTGTATCCCACCCCAATGTCGATGAAAACAGCCTCGTCCGCTGCGTCGATGACGACATTCCGAGGTGTAATATCCATGTGGGCAATAGAAGAATCATGCAATTGCAACAAAGCATGTGCCAGCTGGTGAGGCCAAGTCTTCCAGGCCGTTCCTTTCCCATCCCGATGATGGATTGCATCTTCGAGATTCCCATTAGGGTAATACTCTAACACCATCCCAAGAACAACATCAACGCCCTCGCTTAAAGGGGTTGTTTTGAACGGGCTTGGTGACTTCACCAGAGCTACCAGCTGGACGATATTTCGGCAACCCTGAAGGAGCACGATGTTGCGGAGCTCTTGTTGGAAAACAGCTGTGTGGCTTTGCTCGTAGAAGGGATGCTCCACTGTCTTGTAAATGAACGTCTCAACCCCCCCTTTCGCTGTGACCAGGAAGACATTGTTCGAAATTTGCTCCTTCTCTTCAATCTCGGAGAGAGCCATTGTTGGTAACCCTGACTCGACATCGTAAACAGGATATAGTATTCGTGAGGCATCCTCTCGAACTGTGTACACCCAAGAGGTGTCACCTGGTTCGATAGAGTCTATCTGAGGTACTGGTTTCATCGGGAGCTTTGGCGAACTCAGCGGATCTGACATTCTTTCGATCACAAGTTCGCTGACCGTATCTGGAAGTAGAGGAACGGAACGGAAATCGATAAGGCATATTAAAGCCTCCAGCTTCTTTCTTCTCCGAAGGAGGCCAGACCTTTTGGTGATACCAATCTTTGCCTTGAAAGTCACTTTCACATGCCACTTTAGGCCATCTGCGTGGAAGACGATGTTCTCAGATCGTTCGCATGGCTCAGAATCGTCTGCTCGATATCCTTGGTCCTCCTTGTAGGTTTTGGGGAAAATTTGGATTTGCTCGGACATAGACGACACCATGTTGAAATTCCTTTTCTTAATCTTAATGTAAACGCGGGCGGGCAGCACAAAATATGGTATATAAAATCGAGAAGTGCAAGCCTTGGGGGAAAGGGATTATGTTTATATGCGCGCTTGTTGAGTTGCCCCAGCAGACCATAAACGCAGTTCTTGGATTCCAAAATACACGCTAACCCAAAATAGCAAACTGGCTGGGTTGAGATTGAGGCTGTGAAATATCCATGACTAGGAGCTGTCCTGGGTGTGTATCCTGAAAAGCCCACAAGCAGGATTGAGAGAACGTGATCAACTCCTGGATCGATGGTTCTTGCCGTGAGTTTGGCTCATGACTCTCATTAGGGGCTGTATGGATAAGACCTGAAGACCTGAACGCTTAAAATGGTCAACCTCCGACAAGCCGGCTTATTGAAGAGGGCTTTGTATGCTCATATTTACTGTCTAAGGCGTCTTCAAATGCATGATAGGATCTAGAATATGATTTGTGGCATCCTACATGTTACTCTGGAAGGTCATCATCTGGGACATCCTCAAGTTCTTGCCCCGCCTCCCAAGCTTCTAGCCATTCCATCAACCTCTTCGGCGGCCCGGGTTGATCTGCAAACACGCCGTGGAAGTTCTGGATCTTATACGGAGCACCCTTGAACCCGCGGGCTGGATACCAGGTAAAGTCAGGATCACATCCTTTCCACTGAGCCTGATATTGCAGCTTTCCTCTCCATACCCGGGACGCCAAGATTTGCTCCACCTCCCATTCTCGCTCGTCGAAGGGGTTGCATGTAATCGTAGGAAGAATATCATTTCTGGAGGGAAGTCTGCCCTTCTTAGATCTCCGAATATTCTTCGGCCCACGCGTGGATGAAGGGGCCGTCAGGCAGCGCGGCTTGTCAAGAGGGAATCGAAGTTGCGGTGCGTCCAGCTCATTTGGTGAACTTGGCTCGAAAGAGAAAAAGTACGAGGTCCCCAACGCGTGAGTCTCGACTGTAAGGACGGCAAGCCCCAGAATATCTTGGCTGTGGTAGGACTCCGCCGACCGCGCGGAGGACGCTAAGCTACCTAGCGACTGCCCAAAAGGTCCTGAAGACGGGCGGCTGGGCATTTCTCTCGCATGTCGAGTGGCACGTTTGCGTCTCTTTGTGCGACACGGGCTCTCTTCCTGGTCGGGGCAGTCAGGATGGCGGTCATGCTGAACAGTATCAAATTCGGGCTGGCAGCTGCGACGCCGCCGCTTTCTCCGTCCAACAATTCGTGCTTGGGCGACTTCAAAGGACTTTCGCCGGGGTGGCTTTGAGATTGTGGATGGCCGCTCTAGAGCAGCTACCTTGCGAGGAGGCATCGAACTTCTCTGACGAACTGATGGTTTCATGGACTCCGCCGAAAGGGAACTATCCGATTCTGAATGGAGTTGGTCTTCTGCGCCAGAGTCAACAACACGGATCGAAGGCGGTCGATGACTGTTCAGACGTGGCCCCCCCTCACTCAACGCGGGTACGGAGATATGTCGGTTCAGCGGCAGTGGGCCATCGCCCAAAACAACCTGATGGTTTTCTCGCTCTCCGATAGGCTCGTTGCTTAGAACGTTCTGTGCTGTATCGGTGGACGGGGTCCCGCAAATATTCATGTCGTGTTTGTTGTGGATGTTATGGTGCGAGGCACTCGAGCAGCGCCGGTTGTCTATGCTGGGCTCGTCGTCATGTGAGACGCAAGGCTGTGTATCTGTTAAAGTCAATCAAAATGTTGTACAAAGCAGGTGTGGGTATCTAAAGTCCTTACCCGGAGGCTGATCCCGCTCATGTATTTCCGGGGATAGATGGCATATATGGCCGTCAAGTTCTGTAGGAATTTCAATCCTTTCTTGACTTGCCGTACTTTCAAAGGGGCCTGGCAGATCTGTTATTTTTAGGGGGCTCGAGAGCGAGGGAGACGAAGTCGGGACTGCAGTGTGAACGTTAGCAAAAAAAGGCCAAATACAGAATACCAATTCCCAAAAGTCGAGACGTACAGAACGTGGAGGTTTTAAGAGTCTCGTTTCCAGGTTCTCCCAGCATGAATTCGCCATCTGTAGGGGAACTTGTCGCCAGTGATGCTGCGTTCGCGCACCTGGCCAACTCGACATCAAATGAATTCTGCGACGTAGGATTGCATGAAGAATTCCACCCATACGGACGGTCAAAAAGCAGGGCACTATCGCCGCGAGGGAGGGTTTTGCGAGTAGCCACACCGGGGAGGATAGAAAGAGCTGACTCTGGCTGCAGTGATTTTGTGGGCGGCTGGGGCTGGTAGAACTCGATATTGTCCAGATCTACCAAAACCCTTCTGGGAGCCGGCTGGGTCATCACGGAGGGCTGGAGGATAGGATTCGGGCGAGCAATGGGAAGCGATTAAAGAGACAATGGCTCGCTCAGCTTTCGGCGCAAAGAAGGACAGACCCAGCTTTATAGCCGAGCCGTTGGGCATCCAACGCATCCAACAAGGTCTCGAGACGGCCGGGCGACAAATGGAACTCCGGCAGGTCCGTGGATGATCTCTCGAATTCCAATACAGTCCAAATTCGCCCATCGCATGCGAGCAAATGCCGGACGTCTCGCCGCCAATTAGCTCTTCCAGCAACGCCTGGGACATCGAGTCCGCCCGGATTTCTCAGGGCCGGAGCCAGGAGTCCCACAGTCAGCTGCAGCGTGCGATGCCAACCCGTGGATCCAGTCTGAGACAGTGCTCGTTAAGTCGGACGCGTCATCGGCGTCGAAAATGGATACGCTGTCTGCCCGGGAGGGGAAACGAGCCATTCCGTCGTCACACAGGGCACAGTCGTCGTAGATAGAAGCTCCTGAGGCATTTTTTTGATTGGCTACGAGCTGATAACCTGGCGAGGCGCATACGGTTGTCCGGACGGCCAGAGGGAAAGTGGCCTTTGGGGGATTTGGGGAGTTCCCCAGGCTCATCCCTCAAGCCACCGAAGTCGCAGTTCGCAGTCGCAGGGGCGAAAAAAAAAAATCCAGAACAAGGCAAGTGGTGAAGTCGAAGGTATCGAGAAGTCGTTCAAGTCAAGGGGCCGTGAATCATGGCGGAAACACAGCCTGGTCGAATCGTTCCCCAATAGATGCATGAAACCAACACCAGCTCCTCCTCCTCCTCCTCCTCCTCCTCCTCCTCCTCCTCCTCCTCCTCTCTCCACTCTCCAGGCAGCAGCATTCCTCCCTGCGCCCCGATGATCCTTGTCCCGAACGCAACGCGCGCTGAGCGCCGGAAAAAGGAGCCTGCAGCCTCCAGAGAGCGAGTCAGAGAGCTCCCATCAAGCCGAGGAGTGGACACGTCGGGTCGTGTGACGGTCAGAAATTTCCGGACGGGCTGAGGGCGACGGGGCAATTCGGCCGACAGTCGGAGATTGGCGTTTCACCGCGGTATGGGGGCGAAAAACAGGGGGGGGAGGGGAGTGTTGCGAAGAAAAGAAGGAGCAGTTGTCGTCGAGCGACGCACTCGATGGTTATATACTTGCGGCGGTCCAACAACGGGCGGTGGACGGCGGCAGTTCCTGTTCGGGGATGGCTCAACGCACCAAACCGAATGGGGACGCGCTAAACCGGACGGGGCGCGGTCACGGCGGCCGCTAAACCGCAACGAGCGGGCGGCCGAAAACGGCGGCGGCGGCCCAAATGGAAATTCTCCTATTATTAGTGAAGTAATAGGCGTTTCTTTTAGAATATTTATTTAAATAAGCTATAAAGGAACAGTATTCCATTATATTCCATTTTTATAAAGTAAATTTAATAGGCTAAATAAACAGTTTCACTACGTAAATCAGTCCTATAATTATAGAATCTACGGTAAGCGGCTTCGCTATATTAATAATTAAAGTAGTTCTTATAGAATTCGCTATACTAGAGCTATCCGCAGCTATTTACTAGTAATTTAATAGAGTTATCGCCTATTTAATAGTCTTATATCGCTGCCGTTCGATCTTAATCCTTCTAACTATTTTTATAGTTTATCTTTCGATCTTTAGCCGCTAGTATTCTTATTTTATTGATTTAAACTGTTTTATAACCGTTTTATCCTCCGAGGAGGAATATATAGAGGATTCTAGAATAAATTTATTAAAGTTATTATAGGTGCCGGTTCTAAAAAAAAGTTATTGAAATATAGTAGGTTCGGCGTAATTAGATCGCTAATAGACTATTAAATCTTTAGAAAAGCGGATTTTAATTACGATAGTCTATTAAATTATCGGTATTATAGTTCTAATCTCCTACGGGCTAGCTTGGGAGGTAGAGCGAACAAAAGTATTAGAGGTATTAAACTAATATATTAGAAGGACTAGATAATAGAAGAAGTAGATAATATATTAAATAGCTATAATAAAAATAATTATAGGATAGATATATAGCTATTCGCTAGTTTTTAAAGGGGTTAGAAGCCTAGCGCAGATTTTAATATAGTAGGTTAATATATGATATAGCTGCGGTTGACTAATCCTCTACCTGCGGCCGCTTATTTATCAACCGCGGTGCCTGAGGCTCTAACATAGGGATTACTATTTTAAAAACTATTAATATAGATAAACTAGATAAACGTTATATCGAAGATATTTCTTACTATAATAATATATCTCCTAATTATAATAACGCGGTAACCGATAGTTTAGACATACTATTATATAATAAATAAGTGGTAAACGACGCGTCGGGTAAAACTTAATAATATTTTTAAATATTAGTTACGGTATTTGCCTATTTTAGATAATATAAAGCTATATACGCGTCACATAACTACTATATCTAATTTAATTATAATAACTACTATGCTACGCGCCGACTAGATATTACATAAATTATTTAATTAATTTAACGCCGTCTTAATTATCCTAGAAGCCTTAAATATTATAGCTTAATAATTCCCCGGTGTTAGGCTATAAGGCTATAGTCTTCCAGAAAAGGAAAAATAATAATAGAGCGTTAAATATTACGGGTACTAAATAAGCGGCCGTAGATAAAAGATTAGCTTATAATGATATTATATACTAATCTACTATATTAAAAATTATACTTTATCTCTAACCACTTTAGAAGATTAGCAAATAGCTATATATCTATCCGATAATTATTTTTATTATAGCTATTTAATATATTACCTCGTATTATCTGGTCCTTCTAGCACGTTAGCTCACCATCTCTAGCAGTATCAAATAAATAGATATAATTTAAAAATAATTTCAGAAAGATAATAGGGGTCTAACTTATAGAATTTTTTTCTTTAATGAAAGTACATAATTAGTATTAATTTAATTAACTAAATGAGAAGATTTGTAAAGAAATGACTTAGCTAGCCTGAAATAAAAATTAAATAAATTAAGCTATATTATAGTATATTACTGGATTTATTCAAAATATAAAAATATCTTTTATTATAATGGATATCGCGAAGATCTTTACTATTATTGGATAACCCCGTAATATACGCTACATAGCGTACGTAGCTTGTAGACACAAGGTTCCTATACATATCTCCTGTTTTCTCCTGCCGGATTCCCCGCATTTCTCTCTATTCTTTAGCTATTCCTTCATATTTGTACGGCACGCTTAGACAGTAAGATCTACCTCTATTCGTCCTATAACAATTAATTATAATTTATTATTAATTGCCCCGCGTACCTTATCGCCCGCATTGAAATTTATTATTTTATTTATATATATTATACGCGATTGTAGAGACGTAGACGCTGGTTCTACTACTATCGAAAATATTTAATATCTATAATTTTATTAGCCTTCGGAATAGCTTTTTTATATATTAAGAGAACCGCCTTTTTTAAAAAACAAAATATAGATATCCTTTCTAAGAATCTAGGGAGGTAGCTTTTAAACTCAAGAAATTCAAAAAAAAATATAGAAATAATATAGGGTATAAAAAGAATATAAAGCGATAAAAATATAAAACCTATAAGAATATTTTTATTCTATATATAATAAGTTTTTACTGCGCCCTTGGAAATAAAAATTAATAAATTTATTAAAGATATATTTAAGCACCGTATCCGTATCTATATTAATATAGAAATAAATTAGATAAAAATATATTTATAATTATATGATAAACATTAATTTACCCGTCTAAAAAATATTTCTATTATTTATGATTTTAAATACCGTATCGTAATCGATGCTAATGTATTATTTACTACTAATACCTTTTCCAACCTTTTTAGTTATTAATATTTTTGAAAAATAGAACCATATAAATTATATATATAATAAAATTAAAATAGCTCGATTAGTATTCTAATCTTATAATACAGTACTTAGATGAAAATAAAAGAAATATATTATCAAACCTTCTCCGCGAAGGAAAATAATATCTACCTATATTATTTATATAAAATTAACAGTAGAGCTAATTTTAGATAGGTCCGTGATACTATTATCTAATATTATAATAATTAGGTTATTAAGTATTATATATTATACGTTATATATTAAGCTACGTAGGGGCTATACTATTTATTATATTAAGTATATTGAAGCTAGACAGTCTTGGTTTTTTATACATTAGCTCTAATCTGAAGCACGCTATTAAGAGAATATAAAATGTTTTATTAGATAAAAAGAGCTCTAGTAATTATATAGAAATTATATTTGGTATATATAAATTTTTTATTTTATATAATATACTATCAAAAGAGGCGCCTCCTTGTCTATATTTGTATAAAAATATAGCTATTATCATAGACCCTGAGCGATAAAAATATTAAGCTTTTCTACTGTAGTATATCAGTATTAAAATAATTATTCTTATTATAGGTTCTATAGACCTTGTACGAACCATAGGTCGGAGCTCGGTAGGACCTCGCTAGAACCTATAGCCATACAGGCTAAAGATTTATTCTGCCGCTACATACCGCCTTTCCCTTACCTATTAATATTTAACCGCTACTTTTATTGTTCAGCTATTTCTTTTTATTTATACAATATATTTAAATAGAAAGATCTATCTCTATTCGTCCTATAATATTAGGAATAGCTTAATTAAATTATTAGAATAGTAAGAGACCTCCTACTATTATAATAGATAAAAGAACGATAACCCTACTCTTATAGTAATTTTAGGAGCTCCGTACGGAGATGTAAATCTAAAGATAATAATATTAAAAAAACGATAATCTTCGAACTAAATTAGATATTTGTATAGAGCTAATAATCGGAGATATATATTATTATTATATTAATTATTACGCTTTTATCTCCGAAGTCTTAGATTATAGCTAGCTTTAATTTTATTATTTAGACGTCGAACATTTTACCGGAAAATATCTAAAGAACTATCCCCTAATTTAAATAAATCTTTGTATGAAATTCGCCATCGACGCAGTATATTATAGTATAGAAAAGAAATAAGTTTATTATATCTATAATTATTTTAAGAGAAAAGCTAATTAATATATCCTTCCCTAGTTTTAAGCCTAATAAAACTCATAGAAATTAATATAATAGAGCGAATTCGTAGTAATATTAAATAAATTTTTTAATAATTTTAATTGTTAGATGAAGGGCCTTATACGAATTAATATTATAAAGTAAGGGAAATACGATTTAAAAATTTTTTTAATAAATTTAATAAAATCCTGTTAAACACTGGAGAGATTAATTAAAATAACTCTTGAAAAAACCTTTCTAGATACGGTAGTGAACTAGTAGCTTTTTAAAAAAAAATAATTAGGATTATCTAAGCAGACTCGTACGAAGCCTACTATAATTAGTTTTAATAGGTAAATTATAATATTTAATAAATAGAAAAGTTAAATAAAGGACGAGTTCGTATAACTACCGCCGTAAGTGAGATTTCATTAGAAAAAGATTAGCTAGTCTATTATAATCTAATCGCCCGGATCTAGTGAATGAGGGTAGATTCAGGAGCCCAGAGGATAGGGCAGGTCAAACATAAAGGGATGAAGATTAACCAGTAGAACTGTGTAGGGGCGTACTACTCTACTATTCAACCTCCATATCTTCCTTTAGCCGTGTGGGCTACGAGATAGGGGCACCTTAGAGAGAGTAAAGAAGTGTGTGTTCTTTCTAACGAAGCCTGACCTCCGAGAGGCCTGAGTACAGTCTGATGGCCTAAGGTAATAAAAACAATCGCTAGTACAAAAAGGAAAAGATCACAGTCTCCCCGAATCGCCCTGCTTCACTAGTAAATTAGAACCCGCTTATTACCTAAATTATAGTATTTTATAATAAAATTAAAGAGCTTAAATCTTCTAGCCGTACGAAGCTATTTAAGAGAGCTCTATAAATTAATTTAAAAAAATATAATAAAAGGAAGGATAAAGAAAATTATTTTATACGGGACTACTTACTACTACTACCCTCTTTTAAATAGGTCGTTAATATTTAGAGAGCAGCATCTTCTAACGATAATTAAAAAATTAAGTTAAAGAATTTAAGAAAATAGTAGCCCTCGTATAAAGTTATATGAAGGAATAAAAGAAATAATTGTAAAAATTTAATTTTTTTTAATTTTTTTCGGATTCGCGTAGGAAATCCCTAAAAAATTTCTAAAAAAAATTTTTCTAGAAGTCTTTAAATTTCTCTCTATTTATTATATATTTAATTATACGTTAGATCACTTTAGCGCATATAATAGTAGATACCGGCTATCTAATCTACGGCGTTATCAGCGAAACATTCGTAAAGACCTATTAAATATCTATTATTAAGGGGCGGTAAGTAAATTAAGTACCCTAACAGAGATTATATAAGATTATATAAATGCGGCTAAATATTATAATCTATTTAAAGATAGGTGTATATTTATATATACTATCTAATTAATTTAGTTATAATATAATTTCAAAAATACCTTAGTTAAAGTACTATAAGGATTAGCTTAATATTAAATATAGTAGATTATATTTTCGTATAACGCGCTCCCGCCTATAGAGTAAAATTAAAAGATTTATAGCTTTACTAAGTCTTTAGGAAATTTTAATATATACTATATAGGCCTATATATATCAGGCTAGAAAAAGGTATTAGATTATATAGATTTTTTTTTAATTTTAATAGCGGATATTTAAAAGGCCTTAGAAATAGAAAAATTAATAAATTTTCGAGAAAAATTCGAAAAAATTTATTTTTATAATATTATTAGTAATTCAATCTATTTAATCTAGACTAAATTTAAAATCTTCTCCCCGATCGAGAATCCGGAACCAAGTACTCGATCAAGCTCGTTTAGAAAAATAGAAAAGATTTAAAGATTCTCTAGGGGCCGCTATGTTTAATATTTTATAAAGAGTTAATAGCTCTACGGAAGGAGCTAACTAATTTACTATAAAAAAGTTTTATTTAAATTAGCTATTCTTCTGCAGCCGCACTAGTTCTATTTATATAGAAATTTAGAGGCGGTCTCCGATTCTATACTAATTATTAAGTTTTAAATACGATTATTAAAGATAACTATTATCTTTTACTATTTATTAATGAGACCCTGAACTAGATCGGACAAGCTAAATAATTTATTAAATTTAATATATCTATAGCTTTCTATAAGATTTAGATTACTTAAAAATAAAAATAGATAACCGCGTTTCGTATATAGTATAATCTCTATAAATAATTTATTATCTTTTTTAGCCTGCCGAACGCCCCCTTAATATTCTAAAAATATATTAATTAAGTATTACGGGAATATCTAGATAAATTTTACTTTATCTATTATAATAATATATTAACCTACACCGATAGAGATTTTAAATAATATAGAAATTATATATGAAAGGTTCTGGAGAAACTCTAAGAAATAGATTTCTATTGAGATATTAAAAAATATAAATTTAAAATTAAAAAGATTAAATACCTTAACTTTATTATCTAGGCAGGGTAAAGAGTTAAAGTAGACCCGAAAAAGATTAAGGCTATATAAGAGTAAGAACCGCCGACTATTATTAGAAATATATAGGGGTTCCTTAGTTTTATAAATTTTTATAGATATTTTATTAAGAATTTCTCCGGTATTGTACGGCCTATAATTAATCTTATTAAAAAGGGGGCTATTTTCTAATAAATATAGGCTTGTTAGAAGAGCTTCGATACGCTTAAAAAATATTTATTATAAAATCTATACTAGCTACTTGTTACGGCACCCTTGTCAGTCAACTAGTTGAGGGCGGCCACGCCAGGCAGAACCATCGGGCAACGACAACCAACCGAACCCCGCAACAAGGAGATGCCCGCAACTTGCCCGTCGCTCAGCCCGCGGCTCGGTGATCACAGTCTGAGCGCTAAACCCAATTAGGCAAGGACACACAGAAATCAAGTACGTATGCTATACGCCTTAATATATCTTTTAAAATCTATTTAATATTCTATATTAATTTTCTACGACCCGCGGCTATTAACCCGTTTCTATTATAACTATTTAACGATTTTTAGCCGCCGGCAATCTAAATAAAAGGAGAAGATGAATATTGAATTAAAAAGATTTTAATTAAATACTATATATAATAAGGTCTCTAAGAGACTCTTATAAATTTTATATAAACTATAGATCGGAGCTCAGTAGGATCTCGCTAGAACCTATAGCTCAATAGGTTAAGGATTTATTCTACTATTATATATCGCCTTTCTTTTATTTATTAATACTTAACCGCTACTTAACTTTCTATTCTTTAGCTATTCTTTCTTATTTATACGGTATATTTAGGTAGGAAGATCCATCTCTGTTCGTCCCATAATAATCCTATTTTTAAAGCGTCGGAATTAAAAATATACAAATAAATATTAGCTATATATAAAAATTTATTATAAACCTCTGTATTGTTTTCTAATTTAGTAAATTAATACATTTTCATTTCTTATACTTTCCCTATAATAATATAGTTTTATAGGACTCGGTCCTATTTCTAATACATTAATTAAATATATATATAGAGATAATCTAACGGTTCTTCATAGATTTGATTATTTATTTTTTTTAGTAATATAGAAATATAGGTCTATATTATTGAATAAAATTAAAAATTTATTATATAAGCTAGGGGAGTCTCAAGTAATCATATATTATTATATATAACGCATTTTATTTAACCGTTTAATAGCTAACTCTTTAGATACATAAACACTATTATTCAAAATAGAATAATATACCTATATAAGTAAATAGGCGAATAGAAGATAAAGATAACTTTTTATAAAAATTCTTTTAATTTGCGTTAATACTATTAAGTAATATACTTACTGGGGTATTGAGATATTTAAGATTTCATTCTGTTTAATTCTAGTAGAGTGATAGTACCTTAAAAAAGAACCTTATTTCAGAGCTTAGGATATATATATATATATATATAATGTTATATAACGAACGCTTTAATCGTTTTTTTGAAAACTTACTAAAAAAGACCGAATTAGCCAGGTAATTTTGAGATACTTAAAAGCGCCTAAAAAATTAAGACCCTACCTAATATATTAAGAAATCGCAGAGAAATATTTAAAGTACTACTAACTTAATTATAAAGGATACGAAATAATAGATTAAGAACTATAGTATAAGGGTATGAAATTTTCGGTTAGATAAAGCGCACCTGGATAAAATGACGCGATTTCTCTTTAATATAGATAGAAAAAATTTAATCAAGCTAGAGTATAGGTAGGAAGTTAGAGATACTAAAAAGACGTTTTTTCTTTGATTCACAGAGCGTTAACATATATAATAAATTAAATCAATACAAATCTATCGTTGATACGGGGATTTTCGTTAACTAACACTTTTACAAGAGTGTGTGGGGCTGCTTGCTAGAGACGATTATATTGATATTTATCGGAAATTGCGAAATAAAATACCTTTATCATAGTGTTATTTCAAATTTAATATATATATAGAAATTTACGATTTTAGGTAAAAATAATGGCATAATTTATAATTTCTATATAATAATAATAAGAATGAAATCATTTTTATTAACCGCTCTCTAGGAAGTATTCTTAGGAGCCGAGACTATATTTTCTCAATTAAAATATAATTATTATGATTGAAATTGGTAAAAGGATTCGGCGAGATTATAGTAGAACGGCTAAATATTAATTAATTACCGCTTCAAGTGAATTTTCGCGGGAGATAGATACTCATTGAAGTACTCGTAAAGAATAAGACAGTTGGGAGCAGTATGAATAGCCTCGGAATCTATAATAGGTATGAATTAATTTATAAATTTAATTTCTGGAGCCTCAGGACGAGTAAAAATGGATATATCTATTATTATAGTTTGTTTAGAATATATTTCTAGTAAATCGGTTAGTGTCTTATTCCTCGACATATTAATAAAAGATTTAGATTTATAAAGTCGTTATAGTACTTACAAAAATGATATTATTAAATTATTCTTACATAAAGATGGGCTACGCGGCTCGACAACCGCTAAATATATATCGATTCATTATATATATATAAAGGAGCGCTAGATATATATGTAATTCTTTTTAAAAATATATTCTATGATAAAATATAAGTTTTAAGAAATATTCTTAATTATTACTATATTTTATAATTTCTGTAATTCTAATATTACGCGCGGTTAATATTTCATTATTTAATTCAGGAAGATTTATTACCGCGGGATATCGAAATAGTCTAAAGAAACTTAAATGAAGATAAGGCTGTCGCGGTAATAAATATAATTATAGTTAGCCAAAAAGAGGCGGTTTAGTTCTATACAATAGACCGTAAAAGGTAGATAGGAATAGTGAAAATCTCTAAACGCGTTATTATCAACAGCGACATTACCTTTATTCAAAGTCTTATCTTTGATAATAGCTTCATTTATTATATGTATTCTTAATATCTAGGTTAAATTTTAAATTCCTACCGCCTTATCGATAATTACCTCATAAGATCGAGCTAGTAAAAAGATAAAAGATAAGTTGAAAGAAGACCGCTGTTGTTATTCGCCTATCTAAATATATATTAAAGTTGATGAAGTTTTTATGGAAAGTAGGTATAAGGATTCATTCTAATAGATTATTATTAAGATTTTCATCTCTTCCCTTAATAAGTAGCTCCGCGTCCGGCTTACACGTATGATATATAAGCCCGAAAATAATAAGTATAAGCAGATAATATGTCCAATGGTCCGCTAGAGCTCTGAAAATCATTAGTTAGTACTACTCCATTATTTTCTTACATTAGATCGTTGAATCGTTGAAGTCAAACTATTCTGGTGCTCTTTCAGATCTAGAGATATACATCAAGGCTACAAGCTCTTCTTGTTCAACGAGGTCCCTTCCCTTTCAATCATAATATATCAATTCCAGTGATCGGTGAGTTGGTCATTAAACACTTCATCTCAGATCAAGTGCATAATATGTTATATTGCTCTTCATGACTCCCAGATCATATCACCTTATGGCTATATACTTACCTGTCGAGCTTGACTCAACCCAACATGTTAGAGACCTATCAGAACTATTTATTCCTCAGTGGCGGAGGTCAATTTGATTTCAGCGATGTTTTGGTATTAAAGAGCCTCTAAAATTTTGAGATCGGCCTGTGATACAAAGGTACCCATGATCTATGTACAAATTGAGACCCAATGCCTAGATTCTCTAAAATTCCGAAACAATCTATTAATAAGCTCTGTTTCAACTCGGCACCTCGATTTTCATTGAAAATCTTCTTTGTCGTCGACTGTGATTCAATAATTGGCTTGATGTCGGATGACGCTTCTTTATAGCTTGCGCAGAAATATTTGGTACCTGGATATAGATAGGATCAAGCCTTTACATAGCTGATTCGTGATACTCGTTCGGAGGCCGCTTGGTATATTTTAAAGTGATGGGCACAAGTGCCCACTTATCAGTCCTGCTCGAAGTTAGTATTGCCCTTCTTGATTTTGGACACCACAAAAGTACGGCATGTTTAAACACGCTGGTGCGTACTTAGTATATTTATATACCTTTTTTTATCGAATAAAAAACCCGTCCAGGGCACCGCATAAACCAGTTGTCTATACCGTTCAAGTTTCTTATGAACAACACATGTACTCTGTCTAGTTAATTTTCATCTCGCCATAACGGTTCATGTTTACAGTAGTATTTTTTCCTGAAAAAAGAATGGTTGGTATTATCTAAATAACTGGGGTCTCTGATTGCATACCGCTTTTCATCCACTTTCTGAAATTCATATAGATAAAGTCATTTTTTAATGAATACAGTAGATCAAACAGGACCTAGAGCTCTGTCAATGGAACAGAGAAACGAACAGTAATATTGTAGCTACCCCATGCACAATTATGTCTCCTTAAAAAGAGCATTGGTAGAATGGGGGCCAATGTGGATGGATCCCACTAATTGTTGCGATGCTACTGAAAAACTAACCCCACCTCAGCCCTCATAACATTGTTGCTAAACTACCAAGGCGTGCATTTCTGAATATCTAGAATGCGTTGTTATATATATCGAATTAGAAGATCATCACCCCATCATTGTAAAGCACCTAGACCGTATTTGAGAGTGGGAGAATTCTTTCGCCTGACATAATGGCATGTTCGAAAAATTGCCCCAGTGTTCACCCAGAGTCATTCGTTTCACATTATAATTGTGCTGGTACACTTGAGGGGAATCATGAAGCTCTCCTGATTATCCGTTGACCAATGAAACCTATCTCTACATATAGACAAATAACTAGTTGATCAATCACTACACTATCGGTGGCGATTCAAAAACATTTCATAAGTTTTCTTCTACCCCTACCAGTGGAAACCATTTTTTTAGTGGCAATATTTTGCTGTTTTGCAATTGAAATGAACTCAGAAATGACAGATGGATGTCAAAATTGTCACCTTATTGAAGGGGACTATATATACACTAACAATAGCCATTCATTGATTAACTACATATTGAAGCAGCTCGAATACAGTAGTACTAAGGAACGTGTTGTAGATTATAGTGTGCTCTATTAGATTTCCTAATATATCCATAAACTTCTCTGGCTACCTACAGAAGCGAATATTTGACAAAATGCATACTTTTTCTAAATACACCCAGATCATCTGTTAATCTTGTGTACTATTCTCATGTGATCATAAACAATAGTCTGCAATGGGTTAAATTCGATTCTAAATTTTTACCAAGATACCGGACATTCTAAGATCAAGCATTGGGCATAATGTCTTTATTCCGAAGCTGACTAGCCAAGAACTATCGCCGTACCTTTTCAACGTATCCTTTGGTGGCTGAACTCCCGCTGATTGAAGTATCCTACAGCAGTTGAGTGCTCGGTCTCAACCTTATATAAGGAAGGGTATACAGGATGTGAATAAAGCTCACGACAATCGAGTGCCTGTTGCAAATATACCCAAGCACCTTTGTATTGGCGATCTCTAACTAGAAGCCATCACTTTCATAGAGCCAAAGCAACAATATTATCTCACATCTACAACATGACGAAATTGGAAACAATGGTCAACTCTTCGATTGGACATTTGATGCACTTCTTATGACATTCATTTGTTTGACCCAAGCTCACTACATGAACAGGATCTCTAGCAAAATCAATCGCATGGCTTCTGGAGCACCGTTTGATGCATGATTTATAATACTGACGTTCATACGATACTCAATTTTGCCTGCTCGTTTATATATTATGGAATACGGACTGCTCGATGGTTCGGACCACTCATTCCACAGTGATTATTTATCATGAGCAGAGAAACTATAACGTGGAAGTAATATATCTATTTTAACATGTATCTGTGATAGTATTAGTGCGTCCAATATTCTTGAATATCCCTAGCATTAGTGATCACTAACTATATTATTCTGTGTTCATGGTAAGTTCGCATACGTACGAAACCTTCACATAGAAGTATAGCTCGAGGAACTAGCTGAAACAAGCAATATCTTGGACTAAGAAATTTTAAAAGAATTCTTCTTCGAACAAAGACAAAGGAATTATTATCAGTACATAATTTTTAAGGGTTAGGTATGATCTATTTCAATTATATCATTATTTATGAACATCTATTATAGTCCAAATCCCTATAGGAAAGACAGATTACGTATATAGCTCTTTGTATAATAGTAAATTATAACGTTGACACATAATATCGTATCATATAAACCATTGCCAGTTTTAGTTTATTACCACCTGAATTATACTCTATAATAGACCAGCAACGAAGAAATGAGGTCTAATATTGCGCATGTCTCAGGTTTTGAAAGCACACTTAGCTAGAATACAGCAACAGAAACCCTGACTGGTTACCAAATTAACTCATCTTTGCTATTTATTACAGAATCCGATTATCAACGTTACTTCATGGTATTGGAATTTCCTAGGTACGAAGTACTCTTCAGTTGACAACCAGGCTGATAACACATATTTAGGGCTAGGAAAATTTATAAACTACAAAATGCAGCTAGAAATCAATAAGTTTGGTACAGTAGACCAATATAACGTGTTCGAACACCGGTACAAAAAATATTTAGGCATAAGTCGTTCTCTATATATAATAATAATATATTAAGCGACCTTCTTTATTACCAGAAAATTATCTATAAATAGTCGATAGGCACATTTCGCCGACTACTAACTATTAAAAGTTAGTAGCGAGTAACTAAAGAAGTAATTGATAATTTTAAATCCGCGGTTAGTTAAACTGTTTTAATTTTTCTATACAATTAACGGAATCGTGTATATCTTACTAGCAAAATACTATTAAAACGCACTTCTAATGGCTCGTTGAATCCTGATTAAAATCTAATTTTAAATGATACTCTACCTATATCGATGATATATTAAACCTTCGATAACGACCACCTATATAATATCTCCAAATATTTCTAGTAAGTACGTGATCGTTGTACTATACAATATAATCACTAGCTGAACGCAATTTAATATTCGAACTATCGATAACTTCTCTATTCAGATCTCGAGTAATACAATAGAACTATTTAACATTAATATTACCCGCTATAAATACTTAGATGTCGTTACTGACTTTAAATTTATCAAGGTATATTTTATAAACGACGGATCTAATTTATAGATGAATAAAAATTACGCTCGAATCAATTTACATAGAATATTTTAACTATAAGCCTCTGCTTAAACGAGATCGAAATCTTCTATACTAATGTATATACTAATGTCAAACCGTGGGATCCGTCTAAGCTCCAAACTGCTAGTATAGTAGTTCAAGCACGAGGGTGACTAGAATCCACTAGTCCGAAGAGGTAACGATACTTATCCTGGGAGCGGGGCGGCTCCTGAGAACAATGTCATGGTTCCGAGGAACTAACACAATGATCCTAAGATCTGAAGCAGCAAAGATAGAAGCAAGCCCAACGGGATAGATACTAGGCGTGTTCAACCCACGATCCCGGCCAATTCCAGAGCGAAAAGCGGCGCTGACCTAAGCCTATTCTAGACATGGAAAGTCGATGCTGTCTGCAGAAATGTTAAATAGCTGAGGATGGGCGACCATTTTAAGTCCCTCAATTTCTTAGGAAAAACTTGTAATGCAAGTTACTCTATTGCTATGAATATATTATCTAGATTCCAATTTGGATATCAGATACTAGGAGATAGATATAATAAGATTGCTCGCGGTATTCCTTAGTTGTACGAATAAGTATACTTAGCTATCTTGTCCTTGTGAGGTTTTTAAGTATTTTATTTCTCCCAGCCATACTCATCCATGGCTTTAATTTTCACTGTTAGTGATTTAGTCCAATCATCTTCAAAAATAGACTTTGTGCCGTCAAATTATATTTGTTATAGTTGAAAATGTTATGACTTAGACCTTCGTTCTTATAGTAGACTACCTTAGGTTATTCATCATGACTATAGTATATTTTACTTCTATTTCTTCTAGCTAGGGTTCTCTTTATCTCGATGAAAGGTTTTCAATATAGAACTCTTTTCAACGAGATAAGGTAGCAACTACTTACTCTATAAATGATAAATTTCATGAGCGAGTATAAAATCCAGACAATGTAGATTTTCAGAAAAGGGGTGATGTAATAGACATAGAAACTTACTATCGTTTTAAGTGTAGTTATTATAGGGACTAGAGGATCGATCAAACTATTAGATATGTATTATAAGTAAATTGATATCCCCTAATTACGGATCATTGTTGTACATCAACTTATATATAATTTGATGTCTTTGAATTTTTATATCAGAATATAGTTATGCCTAAGGACGACGTCGCTGAATAAATCATTGTTCATAGATCTGTGAGGATTCTTGGTACTGCGGGTGATGATTGATCACCGCAACCGTGCCATATGAATCCCTGGCCACGTCATACTTCTACGGCTAGTCAAACCTTTAGGAGACCATCCAACAGTTGCCCATATAGCTCTTCTAGTATACTAACTACCCTTTACCAGCTATTCTTTATAATATCTTCCTCTATCTACTCTACCGTCCTAGCACGTTAACCCCACCACTTCTAACATTATAGAAGATCTCGCGCAGACTTTAAGAGATAGATATCTATATCTAATGTTTAAAATAAGACAGAATCTGACTAGTACTATGTTTTAATTATTACTCCCGCCATGTATTTATTATAGGGTTCTGGAACCCTTGTTAACATTCTTAGAATAGTTGTACGTAGTCAAATAGGTAGTTTAGTATCCAGTATCAAAAGATCAGCGGTATAGAATAGACATCCAATAAAATCTTAATACTCTGATAGAACTCTGTATTTTGGGGCATTCTGATAATGCATCATATAGATTATCAAGGTAATAAAAAATTTAGTACCTCACTATATTTTATTCTCAATCTCTTGGTTCGAAGATTACAGAGGAAGTAAAACGTCCTACGTAGATACATTTATCATGTATGGTTTTCCTATTAAAGGGTCTTGTGTTGACGTGATGTTTTAAGTTATCGAGAAGCGGACTCTAATGCTGCCCGTCAATTTAGCAGCAAATACGTGTCGCCGGAGAAATCGAGCCATGATCAAGTCACGGTACCGTCCTTGATCGCGCAGACGAAACAGTCTATTATTAGCTTATAACCTAAATTTATTTTAGTTTCAATTTTCGCTCTATAATATACTGAAACAAAGAACATGGGCCCGAATATTATGAACTGAATTCAATCTTTATGAATAGATGTTAACAAGGTTTAGCGTGGAGACTTCTCGTCTAAATCGTAAAAATTGCGTTCATTTCTATAAATTAAAATATTGATTGTGAAATACATATTCTTATTACGTAAAATTATTGATATATGATATATAGTATACAGCAGTTCCTTCTATAGCTCACTGTCAACCTATGATTTAAATAATTTCTAAAATAGTTGGTCCATAAAGAGTAATAGTCCAATGCGTCCATTTCCCAGGATACTAGGCTATATCCTACTTTCCGAGATTAGATAACAACATAATATCAACTTATTTAGAAATATGACAGACCGCTCTATTATTTTTCAGTTACTGAATTCGATCAATTTATCTCTAGAGGGTGCACATTCAAATTGTTGACATAATTTCTTGCGTTTTAACGTTTTCAACCACCGAACCGCGCCTACCACCGAGCCGTGCCCTTGTATTTCCCATATAAAATATCACTTTTAAACCAAGGATATATCAGCCACTCTAAAAGTTAATTATAAGCTATATGATATAGAGATATTATAGGCTTATTCTAACCTAGAACGCTGATTTTAAACTAGGAACTCCACCTAATCCGCTAGGTATTATAAATTACAGCGTATATTAAGGCCGGTCTATGTATTTAATATCCCTACAAAATAATTTATTAAAATAAGAAGATTTATCTCTTCTTCTATCTATACGAAGTCCAAGTCTCTAATATAAGGCAATATAATCGAAATGTGGTTGGGATATTCCAGTTATAAAAGAGCCATTTAGTATGGGGATACAGGGGGCGCGGC
The DNA here is from genome assembly GCA_019721355.1 of Aspergillus sp. MEXU 27854. Taxonomy (NCBI): domain Eukaryota; kingdom Fungi; phylum Ascomycota; class Eurotiomycetes; order Eurotiales; family Aspergillaceae; genus Aspergillus; species Aspergillus sp. MEXU 27854. Next base: position 321,791 of record JAGMTT010000011.1, on the reverse strand, counting down.
TCGGTGGTAGGCGCGGTTCGGTGGTTAAAAACGTTATATTTTGTACTTTATAACTTGGACTATAGTGTATTCTTAGGCCTCGTGTATAATTTATAATGGGGAGAGAAATTAATATAACTTACTTGAATTAATAAGTGTAGTGAGCCGGCTTTAAGGACGTGAAATTAGCAGCTGCATGAGCGGAATAATATATATTCTGTCGGTGTTTAAATACATACCTGTGATTTAATTTCTGAAATCAACCTAAATATAAGATTTCCCCAATAATATTCTTCTATATTTATCTATCAATAATGCTTATTTTATATGGCCTTCTTTCTATAGATACAAATACTGCTTTTACGTATATATTCTATACATTCTAGAGTTGATCAATATGGTTAATTAGATAAAATTTCGGGATACTAGTAAATACGGGCAGAGAAATCATTTATCTCAAAAATTAGTCTTGGAAACTTTAGAATTTTTAGAATATTATTAGGCTCTGTAACGCCCCGCGACGTTTTAAATACCAATAGCAAAATTCTATGCCTTATATCCTTGATATAGAAAAATAATTACCATTGAATTAATTTTAGCGGCTCTATAAAGACAAGAAACTTTATATCAAAGTTTTAAGTTATGTTAGACAAGAGCGACACTACTATATCGTAATGTATCATTATTAGCTAGTGTGGCGTCACGCTTTTTGGCCTAGTGGTACAGTTCGACAATATATATTTATAGCTTTTAATATATATAGTTTATATACACTTAATTTCTAAATAAATTTAGAGGGTGTGGCTGTAAAATCAGCGAAAAAGCTAGTTTTCATTGTTGAGGTGAAGCAGACTTTCGGGGGGTAGGTCTGCCAAGAGAACCGTTCAACGATATGGACATTAATATAGCGGGTAATCTACTTTCGTTCTAATGGCATTGTTCGTTGCAGGGATAATCTCAGTTCAAGATTATCTAGCAAGCGCTACTGTAACGTACCTCTGAATGACACACGTATCCACAATATGCGAGGTTTTAACATTGTAGTCCTAACTGACAGTTTCTGCTGACTGTGGAAGTTGGTAGAGACGGTATGATTCGAGGGTGATTGATGTATGATCCGTCTGAGCAGACCCAAGCGTCTTGGAACTTAGATCTTCAAATTTGCCTGTCATTGGAAACAAATCCCTTTTGGCCTCAAGAGTAGTTTTTTTTGTTAGAACAGGTAGCCTTTGGTTTACTTTCCGCTGTCTGCCCTTTTGATTCTGAAGGCGCGGGAGTTCGTCGCATCCTAGGAATGTATGAAAAAGTACGAGGTTGACATGCGAGGATGGGTATGTTCCTGGACCCAATTGCTATTTGGTTTTCCCCGAATCTATGGGCTATCCACCTGTCACACCTTTTCCCTAAACCGCTCAGCCCCTTGGTATATCGTCGAACGAAACGCGCACAGGCCAAATTTAAGCTTTCTGCCAGCGTCTAAGCTATTCTTTGAAGTGACAAGTTGCTTCGTTAAAATTCACTGAAGGGTAAGTTACACTTAAATTGCTTTTTCAATGAGATCAAAAATACAGCGGGACATAGTGTGTCATTTCGTAGTTTCATAGAAGCCAAACTGTCACGCGATATGAGTATGCCTCCGAACCAAAAATTTGGATACCAAGGGGCAATTACACTACGTTCAACATGCTTGTCACTTAGGCAAAACCGCGACAACAAACGCAGTCGAAATTCGACCTTTCGGGTCTCGAGCCTATGTTACTGAGCAATTAAGTCTGAATACCTAAAACAATGTCTTCACAATGAAACGATTCCGGAAAATCTCACAAGTGGTCGGCGACCGTCTATATAAGCTACAGCGTTTGACTAAGTGACTTTAATCTACATCAAGGTTTGTAATCGAAAAAATTTACGAAAAAATTCTCATTTTTGGTAAGAATATAGTTAAGCTGAACCATTTACAGATAGGATTGGAATAGCTATATAATATCATTTGAAAGTAGCATCTTAATACTCTTCAACACGTATTAGTTCAGAACCTTTTAAGGGATAGGTTCCGGTGATCTTTGTGCCTAATTTACAATAGTGAGAATATGCACCGTGGTTGATTATTCTAATTCGCTACCCAATAGACATGGATACACAATACAAGATCACAAAATATATAGTGCACACCATTATATATTGCGGGGATTCTACGGTATCAGTAAGGGATAAGTATCTTTTGTTACACGGATCCAAAGCTAGAGGCATGCGCTACCGAATTAGATTCTGCCTTATATTGAGGATACCACGCTACAGTCTATTGTAGTAGGTAACCATCGCCAAGGACTGCGAGTTTTTAGTATTCTTATGGCTTCCTCAAATAGTTTAGCACCGAGAAGAATCTCACAGTAGACTTAATAAAATTCTAAAATCAATTCAGCCGTTATTAAAAAACGAAAATAGCAATCTTTAGTATAAATTATCCATTCCGAGAACTAAGAGAGCATGCGGGCATCGCGAAACTGGCAGAAATTATTGTCCAAATAGTCGAAACCTGGTTGAGCCCTAAGTTACTTTGGAGAATTATCATATCCTACTAGATACAGAAAGCCCAAATATGAGATTCCAATGTATATAATAATACATTAACGTTAATATGAACTGAATCACGGATTGAATTTGCAAAGCACGTAGCCCCTATAAAGGCTAAATACGTAATCATATGAACCAGATAATCAGAGGCGGTCTTCAAAAACCAATCTTGGAAAAGAATAGGACTAGAATGCCTCACTTTCCGGGGATTTCGGGTTAATTCTTTATGAATAACTCTGTCAAAAAGAACCTGGGCTGTTAACAACCTGAAGTGCAGAATCATACGTATATACCTCTTATGAGATCTAGAAAATTAACGGCTGATGAAACTCCTACCCATTGACTGTATCTCTGGACATACTTTGCTGATAGTACCAATACTTGGTTTGCTTTGCACTGGCAATAGTTAATCTTGACAAATTTTTCATCGACGTGTTTATGACAAATCTCTTTCCGGATACTCCAGAGTTATATATAGTATATCTTGATTGATATTGAACTTTGCCGGCACATAATTTACATATGTTATGAGCCTATCTTAAATTTTCCTTCTGATATAAACAGACCAAATGCCCGCATGGGACTGGTCAGGTCTTTTTAGGAATTCTTCGCGCCTGCCACTCATGCGTGCACCTTTTTTCGGGTTTTGTCAGGTGCCACTGGCGCTTGCATCAACGTGCGGGTTTAAAACCATACGTCTACCGAGTCAGCACCACAGATAGTCTGACTCGTTAAACCTATCGGGCTGACTAGATTTGTAGACCCTTTAGCTAGATTATCTTAGTAATATTAAAATGTAGACCATCCGGTATCTGTGTAGACGCTATTGTCTTAATAGATTGTAGTACGAGCTTGATCAAGCGATAGTATCCTTCGCAGGTGACTGAGTTTTGCTCAAAACTAATGCATAACTTATCATGCTTCATCTAGACAAAACAATACCGTAGTCAATTGTCTGTGGAAGGTTTACAAGGGCGCCGCCATTCGGTGATTGCAAGGCTACTATTAACACATGTACTAAAACTGTTTCTAGTCACTTTATATCTCACCCAGTATACTTCAGGAGAGGGTTGAAATTACCATAATTAAAATCCTCAGTCTTAAAAATTCCTGGGAGCGTTATAATACTATCGTGCCACAGTTTTTGTCCACACCTTTATTGTGACATGTGTATTTGGGGCCTTGCTTCTACGGTCGTTGCTTTGGATTAAGCCTGACTTAATGTCGGTGTCTCCGTCGCGAAACACAGACTCAGTTCTTAAGTGTCTACTCTTTATTTTAACATCGCATGAACGGAATGATTAACGATCCCTGACCTATAAAGCTACCAAAAACGCATAGAGTTTATCTACTATGGTTTCTCCATTTATAGGCCTCTGTAGAACGCATTAGAAGTGTCGTGTTCAATTGGGAATTGAGTAGAGTTCATATTGAAGCGATCGCGCTACGACAAAAAATAAGCACTCTTTCTTAATACCTAAAGTCCTCGAAAATATTGAAAGTAATAATCCAAGCTTCACCTCTTTATGGCTTACTCTGTCAAGCAGTATTCTCTGAACGATTTTGTACAACCTCTCCATTCCCATTTGTCCAGGTGCTTCTTTGGTTTTATTTTCGTACCATACCTTTGTTAGATTTTCTACTAAGTACGTAGTATCTATTTGGGTTTCTTTGTTCCAGTCTTCACCTAAATTGCTCACATATACAGATAAGATGATATATGAGATATATCATTTCCAATTTGAGATGATGATTTTGCAATTTTACCTTCGGTTCAGATATCATAGATCTACCTACGTAGAATATATTTATCATTAGAATATCACAAGAGCTATTGTGAATGAATCATTATATGTACAGAAATAGTAATAAGGTGTGATGATCTTATTGACCTCGAAACCAAGCCCCAATAGTTAAATTTAGGACCGTTATCCTTGAATATCTCTTCTTCGTTCAGAGATTAAGGCTTATAGCTATATGATTCCCAATGCAGCGCAGGCTAGGAAGTCCTCTTCAGGAGCCTTCTGAACTAATCCACAAGACACGATGGATGACGATTTCTCAATTTTAGGTATACTAATTAGAACGGAACGCTTAGGAATTCGATTTTCTTCCGTGATTATAATATAGTAGACGAGGTGTGATATAATGTGCAAGTATAATTATCGGGAAGACGCAGTTATATGACTGAAGATTGATCGTTAGTGTTGAGAGCCAGTAGTAGACAATGACTATGATATAGCAAAAACTCGATGGCTATGGGTTAAGTCCGTAACATCATCCGCTGTGTAGCGCACATCGCCTGCAGTCAAGTGGTTCTTAATACTCTCTCGGGGTCCTGTCCAACGATGGACAGGAAGTGGTCGTTTAGGATGCCGACTTTACCGATGAAGATATTGATATGTATATATGGTAGTAGTAGACTTAAGCATATACAGCGTCTAGAATCTAAAGCAGTATAGTAACATAATATTCTTGATTCAATGATAAAACCAATAATTGAAGTAACCAAGCAATCACTAGGGTAACAAAGAAGGTATTCTATCCCAGGAAATCCCTAGACAGTTCCGCTGGGTGTATGATTTATAGTACGTAATGTATTTTACTATTGAGTGGCGCACCTGGTATCCTATAGTAGTAATTTCTCGACCTCCAGTATTTTTAGGTCACTTTGCCCAACCTACTTTAAACTTTTAGTAGTTACCATAGGTTGAATCTTGGTATTTAGACTCCATGGAATATATCTTCTTGTTATATATATTACCTTATATTTCAATGTGTTTTCTTAGATTAATGTAACAGGTCATAACCCGTCTATATGTAACTATATCAGAAATTGGTGTCCTAGAAGTATACATACATATATGGTGCTTGAGATATCAGAGGTCGAGAATTTATTAGTATATGGCACTACTAGGTGCGGCTCTCAGTACTGAAATATATTATTATAGACTAACTTAGCACTGTCTATCACGGAATAAATAAAAAAGAAAGGCACCCAATAACCAATATTAAATATACGACGCGTTATTGTGACCATATCTCCAAACTCTATTGAATACCAAAACCCTTTATATCTACTATGAAGGTCGACTACTACAACTTAACAATATGTCAGTTGAATCAATCAGTTGATTGATCAATGAGTCTGATACCCGTTAGAACCGATTTCTAGGTATATATAGTAGCTATATAGGTTGATATGTCCAGTGCAATACTAAAAGGCATCCTGACGCCCGGATATAGGAGAAAATATGCAGAAAGTCTCTAAATAGACTACTAGCTGTTATTTCGTCGTCCTTGGGCGAAGTCCGGGGTGTTCCCTAGATTTTATTATTTTTTTTGGAAAGTTAATTCCCGATATTTTCTTATAGTGTAGGAAGATCTCCTTAGAAAGTATAAAGCTGGAAAATTATTATTCTCTACCCATCTATCTGAAAAATATACATTTAAGAATATTCGATTCAGTAGATTTATTGAAACTACTATCTAGATCCTAGATATATGAAATGTAGACTTTCCTTGGTAGATATCTCAGAGGTAGAATCCGAAGAAATAGTAACGAGGTTAAATCCATAGGCCTATAATAGAAGTAAACTAGCTCCTAGCTAGGATCTATACTTAGTATAATGAAGTCTAAGAATAAGACTCATCTAAGTTTGTTTAGATATTTCCATTGGTACTAGTATTATTATAGAGATAATTTGAATTACTTTAGCCAAATCCTAGCTAGTCTAGTGGATTTAATCCAGTATACCAGGAATGAATTTCCGCTAAGTTATCGCATTCATAGTAATAGCGCTAAAGTCCTCGATCCTTATTTACTTCAGCGTGATATATCAATAAAATATGATAGTGGATTGATTTCCGTAATATATCCAAAATGAGCAATCAACTTACTCGGCTGAAGAATTCAGCGGAGTACTACTATGATCCCACGGTAATATTAGATACTGAGCGCTCTGATAACAATATTATATACAGATAGATAGATTTCTAGTATCTGATTTAGGAATTAAAAGATTTTATATAGATAGGATACCCGCTATATGTATATATATAAAGTTCTTAGAGTACTTATAGAATGTGGTTTTCAAGTTTAAAGAGGAAGAAGTAAAAATCTAGATTAAAAGGCAACTTTAACATAAGTTATCGTTTCTCTTTATAACATGTAAGAAAATTGATCGACTTATTTGATTAAGATTATAGTATAAGAACAACTCTATAAGCTATATATATAAATACTTAGAATGATAATTATTCATTTACTATAACTAGTCTAGCCATAATATCATGAGACAGAATTTATACGTCTCTAAGGTTAGATGATATAGAATATAGGACTTTTCCACTCCAAAAGGTTATTCTTTCCAAGCTATTTTAATCAACGAACAATAGATATAGAAGGCTTATCTAGAAATTAATAGATGCTTATGATATAACCATAGGAGAATTATATTTAACTTTAAGAGCTTAATTTATTGATAGATGCCTTTAGGTATCTATTAATAAGACTGAAACCTTAACGCAATATTTACTACAGGGAGTCTTCTAACACAAAGTAAAGCGAGATGTTTTATTAATCAACCGTAGTATATAATTATAACTGTGGCTATATTGAAATTCCCATTATCAAACTATCTTTAGGAGACTAGCAACCTAGCAACGATGTACTTCTAATAATAATAATAAGGTGGAATTCTGATTTATCAATTAGTTTTACCTGGGATAAAGGCCTTTATCATAAACTATTTCAAAAACACTCTTGTCAATCTTTGAAGAGTTTAGTAAAAGTTCTTTATATAGCGAGACTAATTGAAAGATAACTTGAAAAAGGAATTGATCTTAAAAATTAGAAAAGTCAGTATTATAGGTTATATTTATGTTTATCAATCAAGATGATGAAAATCTACTCCAGCAATCAGGGTAGCGAACGGGTTACAATTTAGTTAATAGTCCGACGTGGGTTCGGTTAAGTCTATGAAATATTCTAATTTCTTAGGGTTTAGATTGTTTGGTGGACTGACGTTTGACCAATCCTATATCTAAGATTATAGAAAAGTTATTAAAATAACTACTGTGGTATAATGTTTTCCTACAACTGAAAGATTTAAATTCAATTGTGAAAATTTTCTTTGATTTTAATATTCTATCACTATTTTTAAATTATGATACTAGATAGGCTAGATAATATTCCACTTAAATGTAAACAATGATAATCAGAATAACCAACGTTTTCAGCTATCGTGTGGTTGAAACCCTCGAGCGGTCCGTTTTCTCCACCTGATTCACAACTTCAACTTCGACGCGTCCTTTTTCTACTACTATCATCAGAAATGAACCTTTTAAGGAGAGTCGAATTCAGATTGCAGTATCTACCTCTAAGTTAAAAAATTCGATCAAAAACGCGTGCGGCAGATCTATTTGACATTCCAAAAATTACTTTTAGAGCGATTATTACACATAGATAAGCAATGGTTTCCAATCTGGCCGAATTTCTGCGTGAAATTACTTAAGTATTACTCAATAATTACCTGTAAAGTATGTCTGTAGCCCTCGGAATCAACTAGCCTTATAGATTCGTTAAGCGCCATACTGAGCTCCGTACGCGATATATAAGACGTATTACTTATTAATGCGCAAAGTAGGAGGATCTAAGGGTTATAAAACTATAGTTTAAGGTTATATAGGCGACTATTCAAGAATACGGTATATACGAAGACGATATATAGAGATTTAATAAGACTGGTTATATAATAGGTCTCTATTCTATTCTAAAGTAATTATTATAGTAGGGCGAAGCGAGCGACCCCGTAGAGTTATTTAGGGTAAACTATAAATAAATTTTAGTTATCTAAATCACCGGGTTAAAAGGCGTACATCTACCGCTAGCTATTATATTGAAAGTATGTGCTAAAATAGGTAATAACCGCCTTCTTCATATATAGGAAGGTGAAAATCGCGTTCAGCAGTTTGATACGCACCAGAATAATGGCGAAAGGAGAGAACATTCTTATTGAGAGCTACAACTAATATATTAAATAGATCACTTTAAGTTAGCGTATATGGAGTACATAACTTACTATTCATTTCTTAGATAGATATATCGTATATAATATAAAGAGATTGGTCTTCTAGAGTTAAATCTAAGAAATGAAAATTGTTAGATTTCGAGAACTAAAGTTAATATATTTCCTCGGTTTCTAGGATAATAGAATAAAGGTATATACTATTTAATTATCTTGATGTGTTATTGTAGTGCTTTAGGAAGGCCTACGTAGGATCAGTCCTTAATAAATTATATGTAGAAGCTTTATGTTTAATAAACTAATATTATCTAATGAACTTAACTAACTCGGCGGCCATAACCGCTTAATTTAAGGTCACATAGAAAGTATAGCAATTTTTATGGCGGCTTAATAAACAGTATAAAATTTTAAAGATATTAATAGTATTAAATCAAAGTATAAGAATCGGTTAAGTAGATATACGGAGAGAATAAGAATTATAAAAACAGAAAACATTTATCCATGCAAACGGGACGAGACTTGTTTTCTGCCAGTTGAGGTACTCTATAACCCTTTTTAATTTTTAATGATAGATCTAGTATAGGTACCGGTTTAATATATATCAAACATCGACGCGTACAGGAGTCAAAAGACGTGAAAATTAAACAACTTGCAAGTGATATCGGGCTTTAATACACGACATTATATCACCGAATTCATGGCCGCAAATCCCGCCAGGAAAGGGTATCAGCCTAGTATTGATTATAATCAGGAGCGAGCTCTAGTAGCCTAAATACGGAAGCTAGATGGCTTTAGAATACCTCCTACGAAGGAAAGAGCTGAAAAAGCCGCGAACCCTATTTTTACTTGTGCGGGAAAGCTATCAGTTAGCAAATATAGGCAGAACGATTTCTTAGACGGCTTCCGCCTGAAATGGCTCTTACTAACCGACAAAAGCAAGATTCGACGCTGAAGATATTAGAATAGTATAACACTGATTTAAAGTTCTTAAGAATCTGCTTCGAAATACATCGCTAAAGTCTTATATCTATAATTTTGATGAAACTGGCTCTCGACCCGGACAATAAAAAGATAGAAAAAATTATTACTGCATTTCATAATCGATCGATCTGCTTGAGCTCCTACAGAGAATACGAATGAAGGATCCACTGTAATTATATATATTGCGGTAAATCACGGTGTTATTCCTTCATAATTTATTATATGCACAAATGATTCCTTAGCACTTGACTGTCTTCATCATTTCCACCTCTATACAAAGGGTTAATCTAGAGGTGAAAAACGACTCCTTTTCTTTGATGGCCACAGCTCCCATTTAACCTATGAGTTTCTTTGTTTCTGCGAGGAGAAACGAATTGTTCCAATTTACTTTATATCTTATACAACTTACTGGGTCCAACCTCTTGATCAAAAGCCTTTTCTTAATTTAAAGGGCTATTTTTGCAAGGAACATACCGAGGAAGCTTGGTTAGGGAATTCAACTGCGGATAAGGCTAATTTCTTTAGAATTATTGCGAAAGTACGAGATCAAGCTTTAACAAGCCGTGCAATACGCCATGGTTTTTGTCTATATCCATATCGAACAACTTTGCAAGCGCAAAGAACCAACGTCGGGACTTCAATGGTATGATACCATCAACGCCTATCTCAGATCTTGAATCACTATAAGACTACGGCAGAGCAACTTGATTGTACAGACTATTATCTTAGGCAGGCTCTAGCACGTCCGCAGCCTTAAAATATGCATAAATCACGCAGGCGTATTACTACTTTAGGCTCTTTAACTCCTGGAGACGCAAAGCGACGAATCAGTGATAGAACAGCGCAGGAAGAGAAGAAGGCTAAAAATTGAGCCAAGCGAGCAAAGATATATCTCCCACCTAATTTAATATAGCTTGTTGCAATCCAAATTATCTATGTGATAGTTTCCTACATTCATGCTTCAATTATTAAGAGTTTCGCTGAGCTGTGGAATTTGTAGGCGTGGAAGGCGCTTGGCACGGATACTATATTCAAAGTGAAGTACAAAAAATATACAGTTTTTTCCTCGTGGGAGATTCTAGGCTGATGAGATGTGGTTCTAAGAATATTTTCCGGAAATAAAAATGGAGAGGTCAAAGAAGCAAAAGGTCTAATAAGCAGCAGGTCCACCAGTTCAAGATGGCCTAGAGCGATTCCAGCGGATGAATGAAGGCGATGAAGCTCAAGATACACTTAGTTGCAATTTTTTGGGTTGATAAAGGCTCTAAAACATGGTCCGGTCCATAGGCTGGAATTGGCAGGTGGGTGGCCACTCGCTTGGAAAATACGTTAACTGAATAGAATCTCTTTATGCGTAGAAACACGCGATAACAACTATGAATTATTTAATTAGGTTTAAGATTAGGGCCGCTGCTAGGCAGGCGGCTAATTATTTAAAGAGATTTCACAGAGTAGTAGAGAAAACTTTATTGTGGCCACTGTCTATTAGGTAGTCCAATCGCTGGTAGATTTAATGGATCATCTTACTCCTCGACACTATTCCATATCATGGTTGATAATATCATATTATACTGCTTGAGGGGTCCTACGTAGTTGGTATATAGGTTATTGTAATATTTAAAATTATTATCTCTGTTCTTTGGGTTTTTCTGCGTCGGGATATCTATATGTTAAAATCTTTTTTATATTTATCTTTGACAGACTTTTCTATGTATTTTATTTTTTATAGATTACTAACTAGAATTAGATACTTTATCTTTTAGAGGACGCGTTTTATAATACGAATAAAGTGCGAGATTATCTAATAAATATTTTTAAATAGGTATTATCGAGCGCGGCTGCTATTCTGTTAATATTAATATTGAACTTCGTTATCGTATTATCAAAATAGCGCTTATTTAATAAATCTAAGCTTAAGGGGGGTTTGCCCTCCAATAAATTACTTAATTTCGGGAGTTAATCTAATCCACATAAATAGTGTAATTGGAGACCTAACCTCATACACCTTCCCTTCTATCTCCCACTAATAGGTTATTAAATACTAACAGCTATAGCTATTCACGTACAACATTAACCTTATTTATATAGCTACACTTCCCGGCGACCTTATAGAAATTTATTAAAATATATCTCCGGGGCGAGACGCGAAATAGAAAATTCTAAATTAAATAAAAGTAGATACTAAGTTACTATAGCTATCTAAAATTAAAAGGCGGTACCTACTAGTTATATAATTTATAATAGTAGGAATAAAGAGCTTCTAAACTAACGAAAGTCTATTTCATTGTAATTTATTTCATTAGGATTGATTTTAAAGCGTCTAACTAGTAAAATTGATATATCAATATATTTAATTAAAATAACCTATTTCCGATTGCCTAGCTATACGAGAGAGGTTTTCTACAGTAATAAATTATCAATTATATAAATGATAATTACTAGGCCTATAATAGAGCCGGTCTCGCTAAAGTTATCGATATCTTTCATATAATCTTATATTGTTAAGTATAGCGTAATTTTTCGCCGATCATTTAAATAGGTAAAAATCCGGGCGTAGTAAAGAGAACATTATATTATTTTTATATATAGAAGGGTTGGGAGGCGCTCCGCGTCAATCTAATGATAGAATCTATTATATATGTAATTTTTCTTTATAAATCTAACCTAAATATAAAAAGCTAATAATCGCCTAGCTATTATTTATTTTTTCTATCCTTACCGCGTATATTATATTGGTAATAAATATAATATAACAATAGTAATTTGACTTTAAATATAACGATTATTACGAGGAGGATCTAAATAATAATGGTTTTAAACGGTTCATTATTTTTATATTTGAATATGATATACTATATATAAATAGTTCGAGTCTAATACCCCAAACTAGAGCTAGCAATGTATTTAAAAGCAATTATCATTGTTCCTAGGTTTCGCTTTAAAGACTAGCGATATACTATAGTGAATACTTGTATATAAGATAATATTAAATAAAATATATTATACCCTAACGCAAGTTATACTATAACTATTATTAATAGGGATTTTATTAAGAGGTACAAAAAAAATACGACCGGTATTATAAGCCCATTTATTTATATCTAGCGATAAACTTATATTTCGAAACTTTTAAATTAGTATACCGGACTATTTAAAATCCTAAAATAAATTTAAATTTTTAAAAAATTAGAAACTATAGTTATGTCTATTACTTATCCAAAATATTATTCGAAAAATTATAATCTTTTTCAATATATATATAGAGGACCCGGGCCCGTCTAATCTAATAACCCGGAAATAGTGAAAGAAAGAATAATATTCTCTTATTTATCGCACCTATCTTTATTACGACACAAGGTTCGAATGAGTTATCTCTGCCCATTTATTATATAATAGACCTAGCAGACCCCGCAGAGGTCCGGTCCTCAGTTGAGGACTAGCCTTATAAGGGCTATTATTATCTAGTAAGCTAGCTATACTGTAAAGAAGCGAACGAAACCGAAATACAATATAAAAATATGTATACTATTAATTAGTCTATCTTAATTTTCGAGTGGTCAACTATTTGTAAGTACATAATTTAAAGTTTTACCTATCTATTATTTTATTTGATTAGTATAAATTTCCCTTATACCGCACAGATCTAATGGGCTTAATAGTTATTTATCTAGCGCGTCTAATGATGTTTATAAAAGAATTAAGATAAAGAGCCCTTATGTCAATATTATAAATATTTATAGAGTATTAGCTGAAGAATACCCCGATATTATAATAAGTTAAGTATATTATAGGAGGCTATACTAGAATAATGTTATATATTAGTAGTAAAGATATTAGAGTAGAAGATTTGATAGAAAATATTCTAAGAATAACTCTACTTATAGAGATTAACCGAAAATAATTACGATTAAAAACTCGAAAGAAATTTGAAAAATTTGTAGAAAATATTTCGTATTCTTTAAACTAGAATAGAAATAAAGCATCGTTTGTGAAATATTTAATAGAAATAAATTGAGTAATCGACTAGAGGCAAAGTTTGATCTCTATTCATGTTTCCTAAATCCTATCAGATAACAAAACGAATAATAAAAGAAAATAAATAAAAATAGAGGAATAAATCCAAGGATCTAGTGGGATCTAACTAGCCTAGATATACTATAGCGAGAATAAATAATAATATATTTCATATCTTGAAGGAGGAACCAACTAAAAACTTATGATAACTACCTTGAGAAACGTCATCCACCAGGATCCCAACATTGTTCATGGAAAATATACGGGACTAAATTAATAAATTTCATAAAATAAATTTAGAAGCATTTTTATCCGCGGTATCATATAATGTAAAAAAAGCCTAGGTAGAGACATATATTATTTCGATAATAATAATAAAGATATCATTTATAAGTGCTTCAATAACATTATTCTATAAGGGGATTAGATATATATACATATATATATAATAAAATTATAGTATTAATGTTCACGATATTACTATTCTATCGGTAACCTAACGTTAGACGACGAAAACTAATAAATTATAATATTTTAACTATACTATATATATAATTTATTAAAAATTTTATTAATCTCTGTGCGGTTTTTTAATTCTAAAGAATAGATTCTGGCTATTCTTATAGCGGCGTTTTAGTCTTCTTTGAACGGGGTTTTCTATAAGAGAGTTTTACACTCATTATATATCGGGGTAATATTAGGTCTACATGATTTTTTAGTGATTATGAGATTATTAGGAGCTTTATCTATCAAATCAGACTAGTACTTCTTCAAATATATAATAATTAACCGTAATACGCTTACGAAGCCATCTAATACAAATTTCCTTAGAAATCAAAATAGGCTTATCTATATTATTAATATAGTATCAGTATAAGAATAGAAAAACAAATCAAATATTAGGTTAGCTTAAAAATATAGTCGCTGTTTATTAATAAATATATTAGTTTTCAATGTATTAGAATTTTTATTACAATATTAGGCTAGATAGTAATAATATAGTATGAGTAAATACGAGCATCGTTATGGGAAGTAATATATTACGACCATACACTAAGACAAGATAATATAGAATGAATAAGATATATTATATTTATAATGAAAAAATTAAATAATACCTCGGACGGGTATAAGCCGTAGATATTTTCAGATTATTATTTTTAATATATACTGAAATATTGATTTTTAATTAAATAGGCTTAATAGACCTAGCGATATACTGTATATAATCTTTTAATATAAATAATTAGTTAAAATGTTTTTAGGGCTATTATATGAATATTCTCTGTAGATATCGGGCTAATATTTAATAGCCAATATATTTAATTAATATAATGATTTTAAGAATACTCCAGTTGCCTATATTGAATCAAGCTAGCAGTACTACGCCTTGTTATACTATTCATACTATATTGTAAATGCCTGTGTCTAGGAAGGCCGGTATCATAATAATAACTATATAAAAATTCATAGTATTAAATTTCTTTTTCTTAAGGTATTTCGAATAATATCCAATAAGTATAATAGCTCCTAAGTTATCCAAAGTATATTAGATTCTAGAGTAACCCAATTCATCGTATACGACCCATAAAATATCTTTAACTAATATATACGCGATATATAAGTGACCATTATGTATATATAATAATCCTTTTTATAATATCTAGAAGGCTGACTAGATATTTACTAGATTTATTTTTATTACCCTAATCGATAATTTTAGACTATTATATATTTTATTTTTTATTGGATAAATATATAAAGCGGCTAGGGTAGGCTTTATACATAGTATATAAAATATCTTTTCATTCAGATTAATTTTAATATAAGAGGGAAGCCTAGATAATTATTATATATATTAAAATAATTAATATAGAGATAAAGAGATTTGCATAGAGATCTGGATTATTATAGAATAATTATATCTATTATAGATCTACTACCCTGAGTTCATAACCTAGTGATTTTTCTCTACGACTATTAAGGCTTTACTAAAAAATAATAATGAATAGATTAGTTTCTGTCGGACAGAGGGTGTATTGTGGGGTATATAGTATATGACCCAGTTCCTACGTCACTAGGCGTGGTCCAAAGTATCTATATCAATATAGGGATTCCGGTAAGGGTCTCAGTAAAAAAATAGAATGACATCTAATATATATTATTAGATAGGCTCGTACGCCTTCCTTTCTTTATTGATAATATTTTTAAGAACTATCTTTTCCGCGTAATATTTACATATCTTATTTATTGGGGCCGTGGGCGGTAAGAAATATTTTATAATTCACTGAAAAAATTAAATTACTAGTCTACTAAACTAATATAGGTATTAAAATTAGCTAGCTTTTTTAAAAAAGGCTAATTTATTAAATATATCTAGTTTATCTTATATAGCGGATATATAATCTTATTTTTTTTAATTATATATTCAACTAGCACTCGTGTAAATATCGGAAAGAATAATAAATACCCCATAAAAATCACTATAATTAAGGAGAATATGATATAGTAAAAGTTTATTTATCCATAAAATTAATATAGAACCCTTCTGTATCTATACCGTAACCTACTTTGATAAAGTAAAAAATATGGTATATAATAATTATAACTCGTACATCTAGATCCTAGACAGTCGTTACTTAACCTATGCTTAAGGGAGTAAGATCTGTAGGAGTCAAGTAAAATAAGTAAACAAGATATAAAAGGTTTATAAACTAGACATATGATTAGGGAGAGTTCCCCAAAAGAAAATAAACATATAATAGTCGGAGGTACGAAGTACTCGAATTTAAATTTATATAATTGACCCTCAATAAATTTAATATAAAAAGGATAAAATTATATTAGTCGGGAGAAGCTTTTCGACTTCGTAAAGCTATGTAGTTATCCTGACGCAAAGAAAATAACTTCAATAAAATAAACTAGTTCTAAATGCCCTAAGACGAAGGATTATTCTAGATTAGAATATAAAAAGTATGCTACTAAATACCGCAAACCTTGAGGCCATAGAGAAGCAAGATAATGATTATCACCGAAGACGGGTGACTCCTAAATAAGACTAAATATTATGTAACCAGCGCCAGGAGTAGGTATTAATATAATAGATATTAATTCAAAGGCTACTATTATAGAAACAGACATTATTTTATAAAACTTTACTATCGGATCTTTCTATGGATAACGAGATATAGCTTTAAAGAATAATAAAATATAATGATAAAAAAGAAGTATCTGAGATTATTGATACTACTATTAACTATTTTATGGGTATCAATTTCTCTAATATTTTATATAATTTTAACCTCATTCTACCTAATTTTTTTTAAATAAATAGCTCTTGCTTTCTATCCGCTGTTATATACCTAAATCCGTAGAGCTTTTCTAATTACTAATGATTTTTTCTTAAATTAAATATTTTTATTCTGCTAAGTTAAGCTTTCTACTACTAAAAACTACAGGATATTTTCTACTACTCTCTTTATACTGCAGCAATACTATACTAATTATTTATTTTAAAGTATCTACTAGATACTAATACTATATAAACTATTTTTTATAATATAGAAAGCTGCTTCGCAGCTTATACCTTACATAATTAAATAAAACCGCTATTTTTATAAGAATATATTGGATTCATTTAGAAGATGAGATAGGGGTGCTATAAAATAAGTAAACTTCTTTATAAATTAGTAGTTATAGATAGCTAATCTAAGAAATTAGCGTACCTTATATATATTATAAAATTAAGGTTATTCTTCAATAGCTTTAGACTTAGCTAGAAAAGGACGTACTTATCTATTTCTAATAATATATTTATAGAATTCTAGCGTGATTTTAGTGAATATATATATTAAGAGTTAGATATAGAGCTTTTTTTATAGCGTTAGTAGGATTTATTAAAAATATTATAAGTATTTCTACTTTATATCGTCGGATATTAATATATTATTTGAATAGATAACATAGAACATCGCTAGATATAGCGCTATAATCTTATTTATTGATATTTAAAACATAGCTAAGATGTTATAGAGTTCGAAAAATATTCTAAGAAATTTAAACTTTTTAGGGAGAATATATTCATATAAAAAACTAGATTACTTTAATGTTCAGATATCTTTAACACCCGGACTATGACAAATTAAGTGCCTCACGCATTATTGAACAAAGGTCAACAAAGGAAGACTCCTATGATATATATGAGATAAATAAATTAACCCAAGGACTAGCTGGATTAAATGGCGGTTATCCAGAACATATCTTAAAGATTTAAAGCTAGCATTAGTAATCGATTAGCTCGAGTAATGATTAACTCTAACGCGGTAGAAAATTCTACATATTTAATTTTTTGGTACTTAAAAATTGTAGCTCTCAAAAGTAAACGTATACTTGAAAATCTTTTAGACGAAAGGCCTTTCAACCACCAACGCCATTAAATTTAGCTAATTAAATATATGATATTATAGCCATCTACTAGGGCAATTACGAATTGTATGTCCGACTGTCCCACACCCACTACAGCGCTGCGGAGCTCGTCGACGAGACGCTGGAGTAGATTCCGCAGGCTGCCCATTAAGCTGCGCATCAAGCTGCTGAACGCGATTTTCACCTTCCTGTACATTAAGAAGGCGGTCATTACCCATTCCAGCACGCTTTTTTGCCTTCTTTTGACGTTGTCGCCCGTTTTCAGCCTGTACACGCTTGAGTTCTTACTCTATAAGTAGCCGCGTTTGCATCGCCATTTGCATCGCCATCTGCGCCGCTTTTTGAAGATGACGAATAGGCGCAATAGGACTGCTAGAAAGTTGCCGCTTTTTATTAAGACTGTTCTGCAGGCTTCGGACCTTTCGATCTAATTGGCGAGGATTCTGCGGCGTTTGAACAGCAGAGGAAATTGAGCCTTTAACTAGTAGTGGTGTAGGCGTACGTAGTTGGAAGGTAAGATTTGAAAGAAAATGCTCTGGATCGAACGGCTTAAGCCCTGCTCCTCTAGAACCGCTACAGATATTGGCTGAAGTAAAGACTTCTTTATGTGCATCCGGATATAGCGATAGAAAGTCTTCTCTATCGATATGGCTGTTACCGACTTTCATACGCTCTTCCAGAAGCTTTCCGTACGCCCCTTTAAGTGGACCAACAACGCCCACATCAAGCGGTTGAAGAAGATGTGAAGTATGGGCAGGTATGCAGAGATAGATTATTGTATGCTGTTTGCAGAAATCGTCGAATTCAGCAGTCAGATGGCTGCTATGGCCGTCAAGAATAAGCAAGCGCTTTGCACCAGTCATATAACGTTTAGAAAGCAGTCCAAAGATTATTCAGCCAGAGAAGGCCTATTACATCAGTCGTCCAGCCATTCTGACTAGTAGAATTCCACCAGTCGCGAGGAAGCTTAGGTTCTTGGAACCAGGCAGCTTGTTGGACGTTTGCTTTCAAGATAATGACTGGTGGTAGATATACGCCTTTTGACCCGATTGTCTCGATGACTGTGGCCCATTCACGATTGCCTTGAATGACTCTACGTGGTCGCTCGCTTCGCTCAACTGCAGTAATCTCTTTTGAAGTAGAGCAGAGTCCTATTGCAAAGCCAGTCTCGTCAAAATTCCAGATATCGTCTTCGTGTATGTCGTGCTCTTGAATAGTCGCTCGTATAGCTTCAAACCACGGGCCTATAACTTTTGGATCCTTCTGCTTTGCGCGCTGATAGGTAATACGTCTTGTATATTACATACGAAGCTCAGAATGGCGTTTAACATATTTATAAGCCCAGTTGATTCCGCCGCAGACTGCAGTCGTGTTTTGTAATCGATTGCAAAGCAGTATTTGAGCCATACCACGCAGAAACTCGGGTCTAATTGGAAATCCTCGCATATCTGCATCTAATAATTGCTTTAAAAGTAATTCCTCTTCAAATTCGGTCAGTTTATGGCCGTTGGCGCGTGTTTCCGATCGTGATTTAACTCCATGAAGCCGGCCGCGTAGGGTACTTTCGGGAACAGCGAGAAGGGCCACAGCGCGTTTAATTGATTTAATTTCGCATTTTTGATAGGCAGAAATGGCCATCTTAATACGCGATTCTTTAGAAAGAAAGAGGCATATTGATTTTGGTGATGAGAAAAGACGCGTTGAATGAAGGAGGTAGGAAATGGCGCGGCTCGGTAGTTGACAACGTTATTATAGCTATGATTATTACTAAAAAAGAATAATAAAAGTTTAATAAGATAAATAGCGATGATTGTATAGATTTTTAAAATAAAAGGTATTATAGGAACGGCTATTAAATAACCCCAGAGAAAAATAGGTTCGAGAAATGATTAGCTATAAGTTAAGAGTTAATCAATTAAGGCTCCCTAATGATATATAAACCATTTAAGGAACTATTATCTATCGTAGTAAAGCCTGCACGACCACGCTATATTATTTAGATTAAAAAAATTACCTATATATAAATAATAATATTAAAGCGCTTACAATAATTTTGAAGCATTAAGAAGATATTTTTAGAACCTACTTTATTTATAGGTATAGAAAGAAGATTAAGTACTATTTTAAAAAGAATAAAATATTAGAGAAAATAATTTTTAGGATATCTCCTAGTATATAGAACCGCTAAAGGCATATATAGTTATATCATATACTTAGGAAATAATCGCGGAGCAACTGAAGAGTTATTTTAACAAAAATTGCCGAGGCGTCTTTTAGTTTTTAAACAGAAGCCTTGTTTTATCAAAATATATTAGTATCGGGGTATTACTAGGAATAATGAATAAATATTCTCTTTAAATACCTATCATTCCAAAATCTTAAATATGCTTCTTAGAGACTGCAATAAAAAATTCTATAATGTTATTATCTAAAAAATTTTGTACTTGGTAATCCTTTAATTTTTATATCTGAGATTATCTTTTTTCGGGGTATACTTAAGTATTTTAGGAACGCCGTAATCGATAGCTAGATAATATAAATAAGATAGGAAAATTAATATTTCACTAAGAAGTAACGGCTTATCTAACGCTAATTTTAGCTAGGTAGTTATTATTACTTACTTTGTCCGTCGTAAGACCTAGAAAACGATACAATAATCTATATTCCTAAGGAATTGTTTAGAGATTGACACGAGCCAAGAACCAGTATAAAACCTAAAAAGTAAAAAGGCTAAGTACGACCTTATAATAATAAAAATAATTGTTAGAAGTTTAATAATCTAATATATTAAATACTTTCAAAGATTATCTAAAGGATTTTTTATATATTTCCCTGACTTTTAAAGATATAGCCAAATAGTAATACTTAATATTTAAAAAAACGCGGCGACTAGTAGAGTTGCATAACCTAACCGCTGTACCTTAACCGTAACCTAACCGTACCGAGTCTATTAGGTATAAAAGAGATCTTTAACCTACCCGCGCTACCGGCGGTTAACCGCGGTTAACCGTTATACCGCCAAGAATTGCCAAGAGGCCTAAAAATAGGCAATTTTATTGCCTTATTAAGAAGGCGGTCTAAAACGGCAGAAAAGTTAGGCAGAAATCAGGCAGAATTTCGCCTAAATAGGTCTAGTACGTTTAAGTTAAGAACGGTTAACCGCGGTAGACCGGTTAGGTTATATAGAAAGGTTTAACCTACCCGCGGTAGCGCGGGTAGGTTATTTTTTTTCCGTGTGCAAGTCTAGCGACTAGTAATAATGAATTAAGCATTTCTTTGAAAACTTTCGGAGAATACTTAATAGTAGAAGAATATTAAATAGAGCCTCTTTACGCCTTTATAATTGTAAAAAGGCCTCTTTAAAGTATGATAATATTATAATAAGATTGTGTATAAATTAGAATAAGTATAGGTTCAATACCGCTATTATTATCAATATCTAGATGTCTAAGGTATAGATAAATAGAAATATCTACGTTTTTAGTATATCTATATCTATAAAGATATAGAGCTTTATCTATAGAATAGATACTTGGAAATAAATACTACTTCCGAAGTAACTAATAAAGAATCAGTTAATATAGGATAAGTAAGTATTTTGATTTCTATCCCAGATTAGATTTAAATAATACTATTATTTTTATTCCTATTTTTAGTTTCTTCTTAATCGGATCCCTCTTTTGAATTAATTAAAATCAAAATTAACTAGCTTAAATCTCTTAGCGTACCTAATAACGTTAAATATTTCGGATAATTAAATAAGAAAAATAATATTTATCAAGCGAACTATCGTAGGCTAGTATATTTTCAAAGGTTAAGGGTATAATAATTTTTGTAAGTTATAGAATTTAATATAACTAAATTGTAACGCGTTTTCTAGTAGAAATAAAAGCGCCGATCTATTATAATTATAAAAAATCCGAATATATATTAAATGGCTATTGATAAAAAAAAAATAAGATAATATTAAAGAAACAACCTATCGAAGTTTAGCCGGGGCAAAATATTAAGTCAAAATCATTTCAGTCTTTATTCATTAGTTACTAATAATACTGATAAAAAATTATAGAGCAGTTTAAACAAATATTTTAATTAATTCGTTTAACGAAGAGTACGGCACTTAAAAATTCTGTATTAAATAAGAAGATAATTTAGTGATAAAATTATCTATAAATATATATTAACGAGTATTCCGCCGCGATACTAGCGAAGATAATAAAGATATATAAATAAATTGATAATCTTATTATAAAGATTGTCCAAAACGACTATATCTATTAAAAGTTAAATTATTAGGATAAGAAAAATTATAGGGCTCGTATTATATATAGTATTATTACGGGATAGTAGGTACCTATATTATTTATTATTATATTGAGAATTAAATTAAAGGGACTATTCTACTACGCATATATAATATAGATATTTAATACGTCCTATAGATTGTGTATTACGACAATATATATATAGATACTAATTAGAGATAAAATAAAAGAAAAAAATATGCGTACTTGGGAATCCTATTAATTCTAAGATTGATTACTTTTTCCTATCGACAAAGATTTAGAGATAAAATAGCCCTAGAGTATTAATATTAGAAAAAATCTTCTATATCGTCCGTCGTCGGAGACGCCTCTATTCATAAATTTACTTTTTAGAAAAGGACTTGGAAAATATAAAAAAATATCGCCTATCTTCTTTGATATTTGATTGATTAAGTATAAACTTTAATTATTGTCAGACAGGAGCAGACCTACTATATGATACTGTATCAATACCAACTAGTGTGGCGTCACTTTTTTGGCCTAGTGGTACAGTTTGACAATTATAAGTAGACTTTCTATTATATATAATATTTACTAATATAGAAAAAATAAACCTAGAAACAACACTTCAATAATATTATTAGTTAGAATAGGATATCTAACTTTGCTAAATATTTTAAGCTATTCGGAAAAATTCTAATAGATAAAGAACGAGAAGATTTAAAGAATATATAGATTAAAATAAAAGTTAAATAAAGATATTACTAAATCCCCGCAGGTTCTATAAAAAATACTTAAAGCTAGTTAAGAGCCTATAACATATAAATAATAGGCTAAAAATATAGAGAGTAGGTTTCTATAAGAGAAATTTATAGGATATTTTTAAAAGACGAAAAGTATAAAATTAGATATTTATTTAGCCTAATAGATACCATCCTCGATTATATACGTTTATAGAGCTTAAATAGCCAAAAGATATATAATCTAAGATAGCGGGAAAGTGTAAGATAGATATGTTAATTAATTAATTTTAGTGATTATTTTTGAAAATTTATATAATATATCTAGTAGAACGACTCCCGGTAGAGCTAATCATATAATAAGAATCCTCAACACTATAGGGCAAATCATTAGCGTCACAGGGCCCCAGCCTACCTTCTAACTGTCCTAAACTTCTACATTTCTAATTAGGACTAAAGTTACGTGCCAAACCTCGCTCGGTCGGTTAGATTAATAAACTACCACGTATTAGGGCTAGACGGGTTCATATAATAAATACTATTTTTAATATTTTACTACCTCTTTATTCTAAATATTTTACTTCCTATATAGTATCTAGAACTATAATTATTATAAAATTTAATTTAACAAGGTATTATTATTACCTAAAGTAACGCCTTCAAATTTAACTAACTATAAATAAAGCTTTGGGGTCTAGTCTCCGGTCTTTTAAATTTATTTAGATATAGGTTATTCGGTAGGTTATATTTCCCAATAAATAAATAAATATTATTTTTACTCCTCTACTTACGGGACTTCTAGTATTTAATAATTTTCTCTAATAAAATTATTTAGCGGAATATTCTTATAGCCCTATTTCTTTTTACTATTTTTAAATCTTATTAATATATTAAAAGCTTTCTATATTATAGATATAGAGACTAGAATTATATGTTTTACCTAGTTTCGAATTTTGCAAATAACAGTATAATAATCAGATTCTATTATCTTTTCGGTAAAGTCTACGGGTATACTAATTTATTTAAAATTATTATATAAAGGTATCGCCTTTTCGACACTCCTTATTAAGATAATAGTTATTAAATACGTTATAATCTATATTTCTATATCATTAAAACAACATAATCTATCAATAAGCGCGTTAATAAACTACTTTAATATTTCTATAATTTTAATATTTAGTATAGATAGCGATATATTATAGTTTATAAACTATTCTATATTTAGTTTTTATTGTGATCCACTTTACTATTTAAAAAATTATAGGGATAATTCTACGGAGTAGATAAGGTCTATATCTTATAAATAATTCTATAATCTAAATTATTAAAAAACTATACATATACTATATTAGTATAATTAATAAAACTGGCGAGCTCAAATACCTTTAAATTTAAATTAAATATAGGTAAGCTATAAGTTCTAGTTCTATAAGCCTATGTATTTATTAAAACAACATAGAGTATATAAAGTATGCAACACAACCATCCCATGACCGTACACAACCAAAGCAACCGCCGGAAATACGATCATACATAATGAAGCATCATTATAAAGGCATTAAATGAGGGAAAGACCTCGACTTACTCAATCCAAAGACTTACTGGCTCCCTCAGACACAGACGGGCGCTTGGAACAACTAAGCGCCAGAGGGAGGTCAAAGTCATCCACTACTTCCTATAGGTTGGTGATTTAATATTCGAACTTCCGGCTTAAGTCATCCATATCGGAGTTAAGAATTTAAAATCTTTATTTTTCTTTAGGCGATAAACCTAAACTAATATAATAGTTAATATTACGAGGTTATCTTTCCGATAAAGGTATAGGAACAGAGTAGCAGTATGTTTTTTCAAAATTTTAGGCTTTTAGAGAGACTTATAACTTCATAGAAATTTTCATAGATTAAATAAGAAAGAAAGACGAAGAGAGAAACAAAAAAGACCTAGTAGTATAGGGCGTTTATACGGCCTCACCGGTCACGTAAGCGCTGACTTATATAGTCGATCGGTAAGGCGTCTAATTTATACCTCTACGTAGGATATATTACTTTATACTTTTAAATAAATTAATTTAAGCTAGTATTATCTATTATATATTTATAAATAAAACTATATCTTATAGACTAATAGTAGTTGGGATAATATAACTAAATATTATAAAATATAGAGATAGCCAACTTACCGATGAAATACCGTATACATTAACACTTATACAAGTGGGCCAACTAGACAAGCGGGCCACCTATTAAATTCTGCCCGCGGGCCAAATACTAGGCTCTCTACTAACTAAATAATTAAATTTAAATATAAAATTATCTATGAACTCGATTAAAATATTATAATCGCCTATATTATAATCCCTATAGCGCGGTGACGCTCGTACGCGCGATTCAATTATAGAAAGAGTAGGAATTATAAAAAGTATATCTTAAACTTTATTAATTCTATTTCTATATTAGAAACGCTCTATCTCTATAAATACCTATTATTTATTGGGATATTATCGCTTTTTACTATTTTATAATTTTACTAAGCGCTAATTTAATTACTTTACCTAACTTTATTTTTAAGAAAAAATATAAAACTATACGCGCGTTCCCTAAATAATTTCTTTATTATAGATATATATATAGGGATGCACGCGGCGCGGGTTTGCGGGCTTTAAAAAAATAATCTAGACCTTTATTATAAATATATATATTTCCTACCAACCGACGCACGGGTCACCGAAATACACAATTTTTAAAATTTTATTTTAAAAAGTGCGTTCGCGAGCTAATGAAAAGATAGTTAAAAACTAATTTTATTAATACGATGAATGAGGGTAGATTCAGGAGCCCAGGGGATAGGGCAGGTCAAACATTAAGGGATGAAGATTAAGTAGAACTGTGTAGGGGCGTACTACTCTACTATTCAACCTCCATATCTTCCTTTAGCCGTGTGGGCTACGAGATAGGGGCACCTTAGAGAGAGTAAAGAAGTGTGTGTTCTTTCTAACGAAGTTTGACCTCCGAGAGGCCTGAGTACAGTCTGATGGCCTAAGGTAATAAAAACAATCGCTAGTACAAAAAAGGAAAAGATCACAGTCTCCCCGAATCGCCCTGCTTCAATAATTAATTTACAAACATATTTTCTATTCTATTAAATATATATATACTTAAAATAGCCTATATCTAATAATAATTGAAGTTTATGAAAAGAATAAAAGAATATATAGATTAAAATTATACACTTTTTATTATATGTCTTGTTAAGTTCAGGCGTAATTAGATACTAAGCTACTGCAGCTAAAATTAAAAAGCGGTATTTACTAGTTAATAAAGAGATTTCTAAACTAAAAAAAGTCTATTTCATTAGTAATTTATCTATTAGTATTGGTTTTGATTTTATTATTATATTTCTAAAGATAATATATAGAGTTAGCGCCTAACAAATAATATTAATATAATAATATATTTAATTACAATAACCTATCTAGATTAACTAGCTATACGAGAGAGGTTTCCTATAGTAATTAATTATATAAATAATAGTTTCTAGGTCTATAGTAAAGCCGATCTCGTTACGATTATTATTAGATAGGAGCAGATCTACTATATAATATTTTATTTTCACCAAGTAGTGTGGTGTCACGCTTTTTGGCCTAGTGGTGTAGTTTAAAAATTATTAATATCTTTCTATATAACCTTATATTATATTATAATAATTTATTCACGGTTAAACTATTTTCTTATAGTTTTCTAATCTTTATATTTCGCTTATTAATAACCTTACCTCTTCGTATTATTTAATAAAGTTAGGAATCTAATTTTCGCCGATAATTTAAGTAAATATAGAATCGCGCGTAGTAAAAAAATATCTATATATAGAAGGGTTGGGGAGGCGCTCCGCATCAATTTAACGATAAAATCTATAGTTGTTAGCGCGTGTTTCGACGCGTAAAAGATTCTAGTTAAAAATAAAAATAATTATTTCCCAAGCAAGTGGCCACCCACCCGCCAATTCCAGCTTATAGACTATATTCTAGAGTGTTTATCAACTAAATAATTATATTTCTATCTAAAAATAATTACTAAGTGGTTTAGGAGAGGATGACTTTTTAAAATTCTTATTTATATATAATATGAAAAATTTTACATTTAATTCACATATTTCAAACTATAAATATATAATAACAAATTGATCAAATTATTAATTAAATTTTAATTAACAATTAATAGGTAGTAAATCAAATTTAAAAAATATAAATTAAATTCAAACATAATAGTTATAAAATATTAGTATAGTTATAAACCAACTTAACCCTACAAAAAGGCAAATGTACTTCCCATTTATATACGCATTATTCATATTTATTTTAGTAAATAATTTCTAATTAGATCATATCTATATGATTCCTATCTTGATATTTTATATATATATAAAATCCGAGAAACGATTCGAACGTTTACAACTTGCGCCCCCGAATATAATAATTAGAATACTGCGGGGGGGCTCGTACGCGCGGCCTAACTATAGAAAGCGCCGGATCTATAAGGATAGTATCTTGAGATTCCTAAACCCTAGTCTCGCCCTGGAATCGCTCTAAGTTTTCTCGAAGAGATGAACCCTCTTCTATAGCTCGATATCTTGTAGATTCCTTCCGCCTTTCGCTTTCCCAATTATTATTGGCACGATGTTCGTGTATTCCTTCCTTTGTAAGAATAAGCCTATTAAGCGCTAATTCATAACCTTTAATAATCTTGTCTAACCGCGCTTCTAATATCGATAAAGGGCTAGAGTCGCGTTCCTGAAGTAGTCTCTTTACTGAAGAAGCTTGCTTTTCTAGCTGCCTGGTGGTGTTAGGGTCTTTAATCGGGTATCTAGCTTGCTAAGAACATTCTCCGGATCGTATGGAACTAGGCTAGTAGCTGTAAAACTATTTTAAATAGGCTCTACTGTAAAAGCAAGCTCGCGGGCCTTTACAAATATATCTAGAAACTTAAACTTTATAATATAGCTAATTCTTAAAGACGCTTTCTATTTCACAAGATCGCCGTTCGCGCCGTTTAGGCCTTGAAAACAGCCTATATTTAAAGGCTGAAGTTTATTAGAAGAATGTGGAGATATATAGATAGGAATAATACTATTCTCACTGTATATTTGATTAAATTGAGGCGAGAGATGGCTGTTATGCCCGTCTATAATTAGGAGGCGGGATTTCCTAATCGTACGATATATAGTCATAGGAATAAAGAGATATTGTAGCCAGTGAAGGCCTATCTTATTAGAAGCCTACCTATTAGGACTAACTTCAAATCTGGTATCTAATGCTTCCTAGTTTAATAATTAAGCTTTTTAACTCTCATTTTCCTTTCACCCTTATTTTAGATTTCTAGGGAAGCTCCTTAGTAATCTGAGATCCTAATTAGAATAGACTAGATAGGGCTTCCCTAATAGGAACTCTCCACAGTTCTATATTATTTATTAATGGATACGCTTTAGACATAATATTTTGGAATTTTTAGAGTTCTTTATTACATATTAATATTTAGTACAAATCTCGAGACTATACCTTTAAATATAAAAATAAAATATAGTTTTAAAATTATTATTATCTAGGTCTTTCTCGTAGGTATAGTTCGTTATGTTTAAATTTAATACTAATATTTTTATATTTATTACTAATATAATATACGCGGTAAGGATAGAATAATTAAATAATATTCACGCGATTAGGTTTTAAATAGGAGGTATTTAAATTATTATTACCTTTTTATATTTAGATTAGATTTATTATATAATATTTATATTTTAGGTTTAAGATTAGGGCCGCTGCTAGGCATGCGGCTAATTATTTTAAAAGAGATTTTAAAGAGTAGTAGAAGAAGCTTTATTATAGTGCTACGATATCCGTCGTACTACCTCCGTAGGTCGGGTGGTAGTGCCTACTTCGGGACGACGTATGTTATATCATATATGACTACTATCTATTAGATAGTCCGATTACTAGTAGATTTAATAGATTATCTTATCCGTCGATACTATTCTATATTATAATAAATAATAGTATATTCTACCGCTCTAGGGTTCCTACGTAGTCGGTATATAGATTATTCTAATCTTTGAATTATTATTTAAGTTATTCCTCTGAGTTACTTACGTTTTTCTACGTCGGAATATCTATATATTATTATACATTTTATTTATACTTTCCTATTACTTATTATTCTATTACTTCTTTTTATATAAACATATTGTAAATTTTTCTTACTATCCTTCGACGGTATTTTCTGTATATTAATAACTTTTTAATTAATTACTAAAATTAGATACTCTATCTTTTTGAGGACGCGTCTTATAATACGAATAAAGTGCGAGATTATCTAATAAATATTTTTAAATAGGTATTATCTAGTATAGCTGCCATTTTTATAATATTTATATTTAATTTTGTTATCGTACTATCGGAATAGCGCTTATTAGTATAATACTTAATAAATAATCTTAATACTTATATTATTTATACTTTATCGAGACAGGCTACAGGTATATTAATAATCTATTTAAACGGCTACTTAATATGTAAAGGTATATTCAATTGTAGAAATCCTATACTATATAATCTGCTGCTATAGATCGTATTTATTTATTATTTATCCTATTGTTTTTCGAGTAAAAATATATTATTATAAATAGCTATTATTTCCTCCTGACTAGGTATATATGAATTTAAAATTATCAAGGACCCTCGAGTATAGGAGTCAGCTATTTATTATTTAGTAGAAGAATTTAAAGAAATCTTAAATTTTCTTATTAAAAACCTTTTTATATTATTCTTCTTCGCTAAGATCAATAGCAGATCTATTAAATAATAAAATAGTCTAGACCGGAACTACTAATACTAGTAGTATTAGAAATAATATCTTACCAAATCATTAATCTCTAAATATAAATTTAGTATTTAATAGTAACGATGCAACACAAAATATTATTATAATTAATTATAATATATAGAATAAATAGTAAACTGTTAGAGGTGGTGAGCTAACGTGCTAGAAGGACCAGGTGATGGAAGGAGGAAGTGGTATATATTGAATAGCTGCGGTAGGAACGACTATGGGATAGATGGATGCACAGACTATTCACTGGTTTCCAAAGGGATTGGAAGCCCAGCGCAGGTTTTGACGTGACAGGTTGGCACGTGACACGACTACGGTTGATTAATCATCACCCGCGGTGCCTGGCTCTAACATAAACCTAGAGATAGTTAATAAATATGACTAAATAGACCTAACTTATATAATCCCTACCTATATATCCTCCGTAGATATAATTTTAGGCGGCATGAACTCTATAATCTCCTTAGCTATAGTAGTAAATAGGCAACAGCTATAAAAATATCGATTTTTATCCGATATATCTATATAGTAAGGATAAAATAATAGATAAAGATAATAATATGTATTACTACTTAGCGGTCATATCTACTAGAATGGATTAATTTATTCTCTCCTTTTAGAAATTTAACTTTTCTTGTATTAATTATTATCGGACCCTAGGCGCATAATATACCTAATGTATACCTAAGATAAGATAGATGCTTTAAACATATAACGTATTTCACTAGCGAGCGCCGCACACAAACGAGCGCCGCACCTCCGCTCAAATCTACGCGTTTTAGTACTTTATCCTATTCAACTACCAACCATGCCTCCAAAAGCGCGTCAAAATCGGAGAGATTTAATTGAGCAAGAGGGCAGGGTCATACTTGCAGTTTCTGCTTTAAAAAAGCAGGAAATTTGCAGTATTCGTGAAGCTGCACGCGTCTACAATATTTCGGAAAGAACTCTGCGGCGACGACTTCATGGAACAACTTCACGCTTAGAATCACGCGCCAACGGTCATAAATTGACTCAAAATGAAGAGGAATCGCTTATACAATGGATTCTATCGCTCGATCGACGTGGAGCGCCTCCCAAGCCATCAGAAGCACGAGAAATGGCTAATATTCTTCTTGCTGGCCGCGGTACTACACCTATTCAATCAGTCGGTATGAACTGGGTTACCAACTTCATTAAACGCCGCCCTGAAGTGAAATCCTGCTTTTCTCGACGATATGATTATCGACGCGCCAAATGCGAAGATCCTAAAGTGATTAAAGAGTGGTTTAACCGCGTACAAATCACTATAATGCAACATGGCATCGCACAGGAAGATATCTACAATTTCGACGAGATTGGCTTCGCTATGGGCCTAGTATCAAATGCTCGAGTAATTACTAGAGCTGATTACTATGGCAAAGCGCGTGTTGTACAGCCAGGTAATCGAGAATGGGCTACTTCGATCGAATGTATCAACTCTACTGGTTGGGTGCTCCCTCCGTGCGTTATCTTCAAAGGGAAGGTCCATATAGAGGGTTGGTACGAGAAACCAAAGCTTCCATTGGATACCAGACTTGAAGTTAGTCCTAATGGATAGACTTCTAATAAGATAGGCCTTCGTTGGCTACAATATCTCTTTATTCCTATAACTACGCATCGTACGATTAGGAAATACCGCCTCCTAGTTATGGACGGGCATGGCAGCCATCTCTCGCCTTAATTCGATCAAATATGCAGTGAGAATAATATTATTCCTATCTACATGCCTCCGCATTCTTCCAACAAGCTTCAGCCTTTAGATGTAGGCTGTTTTCAAGGCCTAAAAGGCGCGTACGGCGACCTTGTGAAACAAAAAGCATCTTTAGGAGTCAGCCATATTACAAAATTTGACTTCCTAGATATGTTTGCAAAGGCCCGCGAGCTTGCTTTTACAGCAGAGCCTATTCAGAACAGCTTTACAGCTACTGGCCTAGTTCCATACGATCCAGAGAGGGTTCTTAGCAAGCTGGATATCAAACTAAAGACCCCAACACCACCAGGCAGTCGATCAACTAATTCAGCGCCTAAAACACCCTATACAACCAGGCAGCTAGAAAAGCAAGCTTCTGCAGTAAAAAGACTGCTTCAGGAACGCGCCGATAGCCCTTTACCGATACTAGAAGCGCGGTTAGACAAGATTATTAAAGGCCATGAATTGGCGCTTAATGAGCTTATTCTTACAAAGGAAGAAGTACGCAAACATCGTGTCAACAATGAATGGGAAAGCGAAAGGCGGAAGAAATCTACTAGGCAGCAAGCTATAGAAAAGGGCTCATCACTTCGAGAAGGCCTAGAGCGATTCCAGGGCGAGAACGGGGGTCAGGAAGCTCAGGATACTATCCCTATAGATCCAGCGCTTTCTGCAGTTGGGCCGCGCGTACGAGCCCCCCGGCAGTGTTCTAATTGTCATATTCGGGGACATACTAGAGTTAGATTTCCTAATCCACTTAGTAATTGATTTTTAGTTAGAAATACAATTGTTTGGTTGATAAAAGCTCCGCTATTTAACCCATAGGCAGGATTTGAGCGGAGGTGCGGCGCTCGTTTGTGTGCGGCGCTCGCTAGTGAAATACGTTAGGTCCCCTTCCTAAACAGGCACTTCGGTAGCTATTTAAAAACCTACATAAAATAGGAAGATAGAGGAGTAGTTGCTCAGAGGAGGGTAGAAAACTTTAATTATCTATATTATATATAGGGATAAGCTATCGAATAGAAAAAGAAAGATAGTAATTAGTTAGAATTTAATTAATTAAATAGATAAATTACTAGGAATTATATAGCTTAAGACGTATAACTTAGCTATTAATTAATAAAAGAAATGACTATTATTAAAATTAAAGAGAGCACTGGTACCGTACGACCTATATATAAGAAAAAACTTAAGAATAGGATTAAGCGATTAAAAAAATTAAATACTAAGAATAGTTATTACAGCTACTACTATCGTTATAAAAGAATAATTAAGAAATAAGTACCCGTAATATCGACGATCACGCAGTAATTAATAATATTAAGAAAGTATTTAAAATCTTCTAAGATTAATATTTTTACTCGTAGAAACGGCTATTAAATACCCTAGAGAAAATTAGATTTTAGGAATAATTAACTATAATTAGAAATTAATCAAGGTTCCTTAGGAGTACGAACGATTTAAAAACTTATCTAAGTGAAATAAATAGTATAAATTATTTCAATATAGTCTGTACGACCATGCTATACTACTTATACTAGAAAAATTAATTATACCGCAGAATATTACGAGTTCTTAAGGAAAATATTACTAAGAATTTTTTTAAGGGAACAATTGAACTATTAAAATTACTAATAAAATACGGCGCCCTAAGGAAATCCTATGACTATATACTAGTTAATAACTAGTTAATAATATTATTATTAAGGACCGACATCCATTACCCTTGATTAGTAAGATATAAGATCGAATTTGAGGCGCTAAATAGTCTACTAGACTTGATATTATTCTAAATTATACTGAGAGAAAAATAGGAAACAGCGTTTAGCCTTACTAATATACTAGTATCGTCCTAATAATCTATTAGTAAAATACTAGATTATTATTTCAATAGTTTCGTTATTATATACCTAGATAATATCTAAAAATTCTCTAAAGCTATCAAAGAGCACATTAGATATATTAAATTAATGTTTAGGAATTTTAGATTACTAAAGTATGATTTAACCTGGGGAAGTACGAATTTTCTTCTAAAAATTGAGTTTTCAAGATAGTAGATATTGTAGAAAAGAGCTTAAACTAATATTTAGTTTATTGAAGATTAGCTATAGCTAAAACCTTTGGAAACTATGATAGTTTACTATATTTATGAACTATTATTAATGAATCATAGATAAATACGCTAATATTATAATACTACTATTCAGACTATTCAAAAAAGTCTTCTTTTAAGGCGGTGAATAATAAGAAGTATTTTAAATAAAAGAAAGGTTAGTTTATTATATTACTAATTTTAGTATAATATAATCTATAGAAAATTATTATTAATAAAACTAACGTATCGGACTATACGATCGGCATATAAATAATATAATTAGTATTTAAAAAGATGCAGTCCGAAATTGCATAAACTATACTAAATATGAAGCTGAATAATTTCTATTACAAATAAAGTAGTAGAGATTTTTTAATGATCAGAATATTATAATTTTTGTGAATAATTGAATAGCTAATGAAATGAGGTCTCCAATAACTTGACTAGAATAATGATAAAATTAAAGATTAAATATTTAACCAGCTTCTACCCTAACTTAACCCTACGTATGTATGATCATTCTACTAGAGCACTTATATAATTTTTTTATAATTGATTATTAACTTTTATTCTATACAATTTTTCGACTTACTTCCGCGGTTAAATTTTAAGACAATTTTCATTTTCTGAAAAGGTTTTTAGATAGTGTATTAAAAAATATATAATTTCTGTCGAACTTTACTTTATTATCTATAAATATATTTTTTATGAATTCCCTTGGAAATATTCACTATCTATATTGTATATATTCACGGGACGTGATTTTCGTACGAGAATGCGTGTTCGCGCAGGAATTTTCTCGATGATGTATTCCTGAAAGACCCATGAATGCACGACCCGCATCCCTCTGCGGCCGATGGAGCCTAATATGAGGCGTGAAAACATCTATATACCTATTCTAGGGATAGCATAGCGAATCTCCATAAAAGGGGTTTATCAATGGCTAAGGTTGCTAAAAGCTCTACCTCGCGAAATGACCGTTCAATACTTTTTTCAACAAAGACCTCTGCGAAGACGGTAAATTGCTTTATCGCTCTAGCTAACCGCTTATTCTATCAGATCGAGACTTCGATTAATGTACATGAAGGTAAAGTAATCTTGTTTATGTTTGATGCAGATATACACAAGAACACGGCATTAACAGCGTGTAACGAGACGATCCTTCGAGCACTTCGAAAAGTTAATGTCGGCCATTGAAGAGCGAAGAAAAGGCCTTTACCAAAGGCATAAGTTGATAAAATCGTCTTGAATTCGCTCCATAAATATAGAGATTGAGATCTTACTGCGTAGAAGAAGGTGATTTTCAGCGATAAGTGTTTCTATCTCAACCAGCACAACCAGAATAAAACATAGAGTATAGGCAGCCTTGGCTATCTCTATCGTGACTTGCGTAGCGATTTGGGGCTATAGTAATCTAGATATAAGCCGAATACTGGGAGATTACGAACTTGCGCGCAATAGCTACTATGCGTGATCATATCTTCAGATTTGAGAGGGCAATCTCTCCGCGATTTGGAGCCTGATCTGATGTTTATGTAAGGTAACGCTCCTATCCATCTACCTCGAGATGTAAGGAAATGTTTCGAAGATCGTGTGGTTCCTATGCGAAACTAGCCGCTGTACTCGCCTTAGATTCAGCGGTTGAGACGCCCCATTTTGACCCCTTTCGGTGCAATCAGGGTTAGCCCACTTGGAGGGTCATGGCGTGGAGTGGGCAGTAGCTTGCTCCACGAAAGGCCAAAGTCTCCCAGGAGTAGGCAGCCGTTATCCTGTTAGTTCGAAGCTCACCCTGGGAGGTCGAGAGTGTCGGTTCGGGCATCGGTATCCATGCGGGAGTGTATATATTATAGAGGAGAGTGTCCCGGTGTGGTAGAGCTAATGAATACCCAGGCAGTTTTGCGAAGGGGCCGTATGTTTCCATCAACCCGGATCGAACTTGCTAAGAGAGGTAGAGGCAGACATGAGCGCAGTCGCTAGTTTTGTTGAATAAGAGTGAAGTAACTGGTGAGTCGCTTTCATCCGGCCCGATGTGGGGAGGTTTGAGCGGTATCTTGAAACTCCCATGGCTCTTGTATGGAGCTGGTGTTGGTCTCTTGGACCTGGGGGCCACGCAGACACTGAACCATCGCTCAGATTCTTGCGGTGGTGTACGCTGTTGGCAAAACTGGGGACGTTCGCTTTTCTGCTAGTCGCTCGATGGGGCTCGAAGGGCTCGTTGCTGTCATCGTCGGTATCGTTATCTTGATATACCTGGACATACCTGTGTGCAATATTAGTGTCGGGGCTGCTACGAAGGAGGAAGGGCGTCGTTATAGTTTGATTTTGGGCTGGTGTTGCCAAGGTGGTCGACAATCCTCGCAAAACGGCGGGGGGTTAGTGGTCTTTGTCGTCGTGCTCAACCCCCCGCTTCTTGATGGCCGTTCTTCCACCGGAGTGGCTCGCTGTGGGACAACAGCACCGGAGTCGCTGCTCTGGGGAGTTTCATCCAAAGGCCTGGAGGTAAGGAGAAAAACTGCGATACCGCTGGCGGTAACAAGAGCCGCAGATCAGCTTGTCTGAACAGAAGCATCCTTATTGACCGTATTGTAAATAGTGGGACGCCGGCGCATACGAGTGTACCGGTCGCACAAGATCGTGGTCAAAATGGAGAAATCTCAGATGTCCCGACGTCGATAGAGTTATAAGCAACGCCGCAGATGAAAACTTAATCACGAAGGCAGAGGACTTTTTATCAGCAGGGTGGTTGATGAGCCAGGTAATACGTACAATCCTAGCGGAATCATCCCATGGAGAGCAATTTTCGGCCAGACTTTGATCGCCCGCGCACTTGACCTCTTGCGGATCAGCCAGATTGCCAACCGATTTGATGTGACAACGCACGATCTGCGCCTCGGGACGGTGGAAGAGTGAGGCTCAAGTCAACTCGCTGACTAGAGCTGGCGGGCAATCATGAACCGTAAACGACAGGCGGCTTCAACTCCATGTTGCCGGTTGCGACTCATCTTATGACGAAGGGCAGGAGGCAGGCAGGCAGACAGACAGGCAGATAGACGGAAGAACCTCCGGAGGCCAACCGCTCCAGCCGACGCCAAAGAACGCCCAGCCTTGTTCGGTTCAGGTAGGGACAACATGCCTGATTTGCCCGAAGTTGGCCAGACACGAACGCACCGTATCATGACCGAACGTTGGTTAGGTCCCGAACACATTAGCCCTACTGGTCAGGAATAGATGATAGGGGCCACACCTATAGATTCTAGTCAGGAATTGCAGACTAAGCTTCTCTGTGGCATATTCCAAATCAGGCCAAAAAAAGGAGGGCTGATTACTCTTCTATATATAAGATTTTTGCATTTGTCCTAGGGTCCGGCTCATCTAAAGTAGATACTATACTTGTTTCATCCATGATCCAGGGCCAGAACATTGGAGATGAATATCCCCTACTATGGAGCCACAAAACGTATCTGGACATCCAGGCAGGGTCGCTTCAGTAGAAAGATCGAGATTGGTAGGACCCACAGGATTAGTGCCTATTGTCTTCAAATGCTCTAGCTGTTCCCTACGGCGAGCTCGATATCGTTTGGCTCGACGACCATTGAGTGCACAGCGGTGAAGAATGCTGGCATCATCCTGCTTACCATTGGTGAATAGGAATTGTGGTAAACCTGCCAATATTCCACGCCATTGCTATCGTATATTAGATGAGTTTAGAGGCACAACGTTGCCCGCGACTCGGACCAGAGACAATCAGTTCCGCGTCATAATATTTAGCCCATCTATTGATTCTAGCAAACGTTTCTAGTACGATTTAATACAATGCACGAATAATAATTCGCCCGACTCGTGGCGTCTTCGGATCGATATATCCCATCCCCTGTGACATGTGATGACCGTATGAGCGGCTTTCACCCTTCACGTTACCCTAGGGTAGACCCCTAGGTGTACTGATAATGCAGGCCATCTCCAACGGAAGAGAAGAACGAATCTGCTTTCTTGTCGTTCGCAACGACGGCACTTACATCGAAACAGGAAGTGTAGTGGCACATTCAATAGAGTCAATAGTCGCTGAACCCTCAACTCGCAGTATTGTACTGCGGCAGATGTTTCCCACAAGGCTGTCAGAACATAGCACGGATACGGAAGCAAATCACGCCTAGTACTACGCCTGAGGGGCTCAGCAACCAGAATAATTGCCAGAGCGGAATCTGTCCTCCAGGCATGTAGTCCCTTCATATGCCGCCAGCGATACTGATATCCCCGGTTATCCAACGCAAGTTGCCCGGAATTACTCATTTGCCTAGCAAAATCTTCCACTGCGACAGATACCCTCTCGGCCACGAATGTGCGTAGAAGCGCTGACAAGATACCGTGAACCTTAGGATGGCATGACCAGAAACTCGGCCGGAGAATTACAGCGGATTAGTGGTGACCATGGCGATAGTGGTTGCATATAGAGGCCGCAAAGCCCCGCTTTCGACGGCCGTCAATCAATATTATACACAGCCACTGCTAGTCAGACAATGCAGACGTGTTGGTTACTTTAGCGGTGCAAATGAAGCCTAGCCCTTGCGACACCTGCAGCGGGTGTGCAATCGGTGCTTCATCTCGTGCAGGCCTGCATATCACGGAGATACATCACGGAAAAGAACCTCACGAGCCGCGAGGAGGAGAGTAGGTGTTGCGGTTCAGAGGCGCACATGCGTGCGGAATGAAGCAACATGGCAGGTATCTTTGTGGGCTCATTACGACACGGTGGTGAGGGTTTGCCTGGCCCCAGGTGGATGTACTGTCAGGTGATGGGTGAACCAAAAACTGCCATCCAGTTGCTTAGTTCCGTTCGAATTCCCGGGTAGTAACATGTGTAGATTCTGGGACCCCCCTAAAGGCGAAATCCCAGCCACAGGTCCAAGGCCCGAAGGTTCTAAGGCTGCTTTTGTTTTCTTCACCCCTTCAGACCTCACGAATTCTATCCCGGAAGGACTTGAGTGGCCCTGACTTTCCAAAGGGAGAGCAGTTCTCCGTTAGCCTCTTCGAAAAGAGCGCCCTCGGAGCGCACCCACCGAGGTGGCGGGCCTCTGCCCCAGAATGAATTTCTGGGTTGAGCGCCGGCGATACAATGACCGACGTGCGCCAGCGATCCTAAGGTAGCGACTGGCAGCTCGACATGGTACATGGTCACCCCCGGGTGATTATGGGGGCGGCGGTGGTCCGTTGTGATCTGGCCAGAGGTAGGGGTAGATTCTCAGCCTCATGGGAGAGTTGGGGGTGAAAGAAATGAACCAGTTGCATCTGAACGCGAATGTCACTAGCCCCTGGTGTTGCTATCGACACAAGGCGAGCCACAGCTATTTCAATGCACAGGCATGTTCCACGCTCCGAGGCTCGACGTCCGTGTGAACGGACTTCAGCTGTGTTGACTGGGCTGCGTTCACCATCCACTGCCTGATGGTCCAGCTTGATGTGTTGGGCTGGTATCACATTGTGAACGTTCCTTCATCAAAGCCTCTTTTGAATATGCGAGAACCTGGGATCTTACGCTGCCGGCCCCATCGTGTCATGTAGCTCATCGCACAGCACGTCTGTCTGTAGCCTTTTGTTGGCGCGCTCTCATCATCGTCTATCATACGCTCTTGGGGGGCCGTCCAGATCCATGGCGATGCCCTTCTGGGTATACGGCAAATAATCAAAAGTCCTAGGACACCAGGCTTGTCACTTCCCATTCCACAGCGAGTCGCTGTCACGCATATGTCATCCTACCAACTTCTCTGGACGTGCGGTTTATCGGCCGGCACCACGTCACCACAGGAATGTGCTGTTTGATGTGATAGGCTCTTTCAGGCTCACGTCGATACAAACCTCGCGGTTGTTCCGCTGCGTCGCCGAGGCATGCGACCCCTGTAGCGCCCGCCCACGGCAAACTGGGCCGCCCGCTCCAACGCCCTGCGGTTGTTTCTGTTCGCAAGCTGGCCTGTCTGCGATCGCTCTTCCACCAACCTCCAAAGTACTTGGAGTCCAAGGCTGGCTTCCACAGCAATAGTATTCACTCCCAGCCTACAAGCCAACTGAATCACAATCACCGGCTCGAGCCGTTCGTCCAACACCGGTGGCACACCGATTGTTCATACAGCGGAAACTCCGTGCATTTTAATGTGGCACCGTCCGTCTCGCCCGCACCTGTGCGACCATATATGTCGAGAGAAAGCTGAGATTCGCCCAACACCTATCCTGTAACCCACTATACCTATACAGAGCGAAGCGAGGCGGCGTCGGAATTCTGAAGCAAAAATGTCGGGACGGGCCGAGACGCGAACCCCTGAACCGCCCGACCGCGACGAACACGAAAATTCACCGCCACGGTTAGCGAGGCCGAAACGCACCACAAGACCACCGGCCCATTATGCTCGAGACCAAGAGATCGATACCGAGCGGAGAATCACGCGCTCCCAGCGGACGAAGAACCTCCGGGGCGAGCCCGTGACCCAACGTGCAGCGGTGGCCTCTACCGACTCCCCGACGGACAGCGAAGACCCAAACAACTTCGACCTAGTTAAAGAACTCGTCAAGCTTAGAAGAGAAATCAGACGTCGAGATGATCTGCACAAGGAAGAGCTCCAGAGAGTTAAGGCAGAGTTCAGTGCCGCCCTCACAGAGGTTCGACAGGAGCTTCAGACCCTGATCGAAAGGCCCCTAACACAGCAATCCCATCCCGAGTCATGCGTTCAGAACCACGAGGAGATTCTCCGCGAAATCCAATCCCTACGCATTTCAGTCAGCCCATCAGATCCTACAGGTTCCCCGTCCTACGCAGATGTTGCGCGCACTCCTCCAACCAGCCAACCGAGTAATATACGGACTCTGTCATCATCGAACACAACACCGACCACCCTTACCGACACGCTGTATTGCACGATAGACACCTCGCAGATGGCAATCAATGAAAACGAGAGACCGTCCGCAGGTCCGATTAGACGAGCGGTCGAAGCCGAAATTCGGACAACGGAGAACTACATGAACTGGCGATGCCGCGCGGTCACAGTGGACCCGAAGAACACCAACCGGATCAGAATTGCGTGCCGGGATGAAGCTGAACACCAGCTAGTCAAAAAGGTGGCGGAAGCCAAGATTGGTGCAGGAGCCCGGGTGCTCCGTGACGAACTCTACCCGATCAAAGTCGACAGCGTCAACAAGGCCGCAGTACTCGATGAAAATGGTGATATTCGGATAGGAGCTGCTGCAGCCTTCGGCGAGGAGAACGACACCACCATCGCCAAGATAAACTGGCTTAGCAACAAAGAGGGCCCGAAGGCCTATGGGTCAATGGTTGTGTACCTGACCAAAGGCAGTGATGCACGAAGGCTCCTGGCTGACGGATACTTTCATGCCGGAGGGGAATCTGGCACGACCAGCGTCTTTGAACGTCGCCCGCGACCGACACAATGCTACAACTGCCAAGAGATTGGCCATAAAGCATTCCAGTGCAAGAACGCCCAAAAGTGCGCAAAATGCGCCATGGAAGGACACCGACACAGTGACTGTAACAACACGGTCTTTAAGTGCATCCCATGCGGAGGACCACACGAATCATACAGCAAGAACTGTCGGCAGGTCTACCCAGCGCGTCATGAATAGAACACTCCGAATCATCCAACTTAATGTGAGGAAACAGGGTGCAGTGCATGAGAGCTTAATGAACGACGAAGACACTCAGGGCGCAATGGCGCTAGCGATTCAGGAACCCCAAGCGAGGAGAATTCAAGGCCGGCTCTTGACGACCCCGATGGGACATCACAAGTGGACGAAGATGGTGCCTTCCACATGGAGGGAAGGCAGATGGGCAATTCGGAGCATGCTCTGGATTAATAAGGATGTGGAAGCCAAGCAAGTGGCGATCGAATCCCCGGATCTGACAGCGGCGGTCATCCGACTTCCCGAACGACTGATTTTCATGGCATCCGTCTATGTAGAGGGAGGAGACGCCCAAGCTTTGCGCGATGCATGCAACCACCTACGCAAAGCAATCATAGAGGTACGGCGAGACACGGACACAGTGGTGGAAGTCATAATTATGGGAGACTTTAATCGTCATGACCAACTCTGGGGAGGAGACGACGTGTCATTAGAAAGACAGGGCGAAGCGGACCCAATTATTGACCTCATGGATGAGTTTGCCCTCAGCAGTTTACTTAAACGAGGCACAAAGACGTGGCACGGCGGAGGACTAGGTGGAGACTATGCGTCCACTATCGACCTCGTCCTTGCCTCCGAGAATTTGACAGACTCCATGGTCAAGTGCGCAGTACATGAGACAGAGCATGGGTCGGACCACCGTGCAATTGAGACCGTGTTCGATGCCCCGTGGCCTACTCCAAAGCACCAGGAGCGACTTCTGCTTAAAAACGCGCCATGGAAGGAGATAAACGCCAGGATCGCGAGCACTCTGGCCGCCACTCCGTGGGAGGGGACGGTGCAGCAGAAGACCGACCGACTAATGTCTGCGGTGGGGGAGGCGGTATATATCTTGACTCCAAAGGCCAAACCGTCACCACACGCAAAGCGATGGTGGACGGCTGACTTAACCCAGCTCCGTCATATATACACCTACTGGAGAAATCACGCCCGCTCAGAACGACGGGCGGGACGCAACACATCATACCTCGAGAAGATGGCTGGAAGTGCGGCGAAGCAATATCACGATGCCATCCGGCAACAAAAGAAAAAGCACTGGCAGGAGTTCCTTGCAGACAATGACAACATATGGAAAGCCGCTAAATATCTGAAGTCAGGAGAAGATGCGGCATTCGGGCAAGTACCACAGATCGTCAGAGCGGATGGGACTAGCACCACCGATCACAAAGAACAAGCCGAAGAATTACTAGCCACATTCTTCCCGTCCTTGCCGGACATAATTGACGATGAAGGGTCCCGACCACAGAGAGCGCCGGTGGAGATGCCCGCTATCACCTTAGAGGAAATCGAACGACAGCTATTTGCAGCGAAATCATGGAAGGCACCTGGGGAAGACGGCCTACCGGCGATAGTTTGGAAGGAGACTTGGCCCACGGTCAAGCACTGGGTCCTGAATTTATTTCAGGAGTCGCTGGAGGAAGGCTCATTGCCAAGACAGTGGAGACATGCGAAGATCATCCCGCTCAAAAAGCCGAATAAAGAGAACTACACTATTGCCAAAGCCTGGAGGCCGATATCACTCCTCGCGACGCTGGGCAAGATTCTGGAATCAGTGGTAGCAGAAAGGATCTCACACGCAGTAGAAACCTACGGCCTGCTCCCAACCAGTCACTTCGGAGCCCGAAAGCAGCGGTCCGCGGAGCAAGCACTCGTGCTCCTGCAAGAGCAGATCTTCA
Organism: Aspergillus sp. MEXU 27854; assembly: GCA_019721355.1. Classification (NCBI taxonomy): domain Eukaryota; kingdom Fungi; phylum Ascomycota; class Eurotiomycetes; order Eurotiales; family Aspergillaceae; genus Aspergillus; species Aspergillus sp. MEXU 27854. The sequence goes on along the minus strand of JAGMTT010000011.1, from coordinate 278,738 downwards.
CGGCGTGGCGCGGACGACGGGTATTAAGCTTGATCAGCTTCGATGTCAAAGGAGCCTACAATGGAGTATGCAAAGAACGATTGCTTCAGAGGATGAAGGCGCGAGGCATACCGGAGGATCTGCTCCGGTGGGTCGAGGCGTTCTGCTCAGAACGGACGGCGACCATTCAAATCAATGGACAATTGTCTGAGGCCCAGAGCCTGCCTCAGGCCGGACTGCCGCAAGGCTCGCCGCTGTCCCCGATCCTATTCCTCTTCTTCAATGCGGACCTCGTACAGCGACAGATCGACAGCCAGGGAGGAGCAATCGCGTTCGTGGATGATTTCACCGCGTGGGTGACCGGACCAACTGCGCAGAGTAATCGGGAAGGTATCGAGGCAATTGTCAATGAAGCTCTTGAGTGGGAGAAAAGAAGCGGCGCGACTTTCGAGGCGGACAAAACAGCCATCATACATTTCTCTCCGAAGGCCCACAAATCGGACCAGGAGCCATTCACCATCAAGGGACAAATCGTGGAGCCTAAAGAACATGTCAAGATCCTGGGCGTCCTCATGGACGCGAGACTCAAATACAAGGAACATATCGCGAGGGCAGCGTCCAAAGGCTTGGAGGCAGCGATGGAGCTTCGGCGACTTCGCGGCCTATCCCCAGCAATGGCACGGCAGCTGTTCACATCGACGGTGGCGCCGGTGGTGGACTACGCCTCGAGTGTCTGGATGCACGCGTGCAAGGATAAGGCAATCGGGCCAATTAACCGAGTCCAAAGGATGGGAGCGCAGGCAATTGTGGGGACATTTCTCACAGTCGCGACTAGCGTAGCGGAGGCAGAGGCTCACATTGCCTCTGCGCAACACCGGTTTTGGAGACGGGCCGTGAAACTGTGGACCGACCTCCATACTCTCCCCGAAACCAATCCTCTCCGCAGAAATACAGCCCGGATCAAGAAATTCAGGAGGTTCCATCGTTCCCCGCTGTACCAGGTGGCGGATGCGCTGAAAAGCATTGAGATGGAGACATTAGAAACCATCCATCCGTTCACATTATCACCGTGGGAGACACGCATGCAGGCCGATGTTGAAGCAATGGCGGACTCACAGACTACACCAGGCGGAACAATGCAAGCCGCGGTCAGCAGCTCAGCGCGGAATGGGCTCGTAGGATTTGGGGTGGCGATTGAGAAGCAGCCCCCGCGATATCGAAAACCGAAACTGAAGACTTCTTCCGTGACACTGGGCGCCAGAGCAGAACAGAGTCCATACTCCGGAGAACTGGCAGCAATAGCACATGCGTTAGACATGCCACCGGGACTAAAACAGTACCGAATCACGCTGCTTACGAGCAACAAAGCGGCGGCTCTCACGCTGCGGAATCCGCGACAACAATCCGGCCAGGGACACATCTGTCAGATATACAAGCTGATCAAGAGACTACGGAGACGCGGGAACGAAATCAACATTCGTTGGGTCCCAAGCAGCGAAGATAATCGACTGATATGCATGGCGAAAGAGCAGGCCAGGGCCGCGACCCAGGAAGACTCTACCCCTCAAGAATTAGTGTCCAGGATGAAGTCGACAACACTGAATATCGCTCGGTCCAAAGCAGTTGCCAGCAAGGAATGGCCAGAGAACGTGGGGAAACATTCCAAACGAGTAGATGCAGCACTCCCAGGGAAACACACTCGACAGCTGTATGATCAATTATCATGGAAAGAAGCGAGCGTGCTGGCCCAACTCCGGACCGGCATGGCCAGACTCAATGGCTATCTCCATCGGATCAAAGTCGCAGAGACGGATCAGTGTGGATGTGGACAAGCAAGAGAAACGGTGGAACACTTCCTCTTTCGATGTCGGAAGTGGACCACCCACCGGACGGAAATGCTGCAATGTACTCATACTCACCGAAGCAACATATCCTTTTTCCTGGGCGGTAAATCGCCCTCGGATGACCGGAGTTGGACGCCGAACCTAGAAGCCGTGCGAGCCTCAATACGATTCGCAATCGCCACGGGGCGACTCGACGCCGCCTAATCATATCGCCCAACAATAATAACACCCTTCCGCTAACTAACCGACACCAACCACCTTGTGCCGAAAATGGTAGACGCGCTTCAACTGCCGAGGATAGGATGTTGAACACTTGAAGAAGTGCCTTCAAGCCAGTCTACTAACAAAACTACTAACCCACAAGGATCCCTACGAAACTGACAGCTGAGAGGACATATACGGCAAGGTTCTATGTATGGGCTCGAAGAGGCGACGGCATATGCACATCAGGACCTGTATTGATAGATCAGTGATAGTTGCCCTTTCGGCTTAGCCGCCGGGCGTTAATGAATTGTGTGTGTGTGTGTGTGTGCGACCTTATCTCCGTGACAGCTCTCCACAGTCCTGTCGTCCGCGTCAAAAGACCAGCATGTCCCTGTTCCCCTCCCACCACCCTGCTCTGGCAGCATTAGTATTTGCCCCGCTCCAATTCCGGCATCGACCCAACTGACATATTCTGGCGCATGGGTCGAGGGTCGAATAGCGTGCGACCCTGAGTATCGCTGCGGTCAATCAATCCTGACTTTGTCCACCCCCGCGGACGTCACCGTCCTCCACCCACTCGAGATCATCAGCCTTTTTGTGTGGGCGGCGGCCGAGACATCTGCGAGGGAAATGTGCTGGGATGCCGACTCGGGTTCACTCCCTTCGATTGTAAAGATCCCGGCGGGTACGCAAGGATCCCGTAGAAAGCATGGTGCATGAAGTGTAGCGTGCGGCCGGCCGGTCGAAACTTCCACAAGTCAGCCGAACAAGTGCGTAAAGAAGCCCGTAGCCGTGCGTCTGGCATCAGCCAGCGTTGTCGCTCCGTCGCGTCAATCGCGCCCCCCATAACCTCACCCGCAGCGAGTCCATTGCGCGCAGAACCCTCGAGGTAGGACGCTGTTGCTGGCGTTAATGGTCCTACTATCAGACAACTAACAAAGAACAGGAGACGCTGTTACATACTAAAGAAGGCCAGGAGGCGGATCGCACCAAATCGGGCTATCGCACCGCTGTCGGTCGTCTCTTTGCCATCAAGGAGGCCCTGGCCACCGCCCAGCCGTATTCCGCCTCCATCATCGCCCTGGGGGGTGCCTTTCTCTACAGTGGAGGCTCGCTCTCGTATATCTACGACGATGAGATTCGTGCCTTGGACGTGCATGGGGCCAGCAAGGTCGAGCAGGTCCTGAACATCCACTGTGTGCTCCCACGCGCCATCCCGCACTGTAATCTGCTGCAGGACACCACCCAGGTGTCGCTGATGCACTACAGTCATGGCGTGCTGGCCTTTCTGGTCGAAATGGTCGAGCGGCAGGAAGCCTGGCTGCTGAGGGTGGACATGCGGCGGCGCAAAGGCAGGAACGGCCGACTACGTCTGCGCACCCGGCTGCAATCCACCAAGCGACTGTTCGTTCGCCACAACCAGTCATACCTGTATTACGGCACGCACTCGGCGTTGGGCTACCATGGATACCCCCAATGGGCGGTCAACTGCGTCGACCTGAGCATTGGCCAACATCTGACGGAGAAGCCCGTGGAACTGGAGAGCTTTGCTGGCCACGAGATTGGTCAGACGGTTTGTTTCGAGATCCACGAAGACCATCTGTACGCCGTGTCAACCCTCGTGGACTTTGAAGAGGAAGAAGTCGACTGGACGTCCTACTACGTGTGGATCTGTCTGCCCCCCAGCCGACACAGCTGTTCCCCCCCAACGACACGGACCTGGCGACGACAGCACCGCGAGGGCCCCATCAACGACACCTGGTCCGACCTCTCGCTGCGGCACGACGAGGCCACCAAGCGGCTGATGATCCTGGAGTGTCGCCGAGAGTGGCTCGACGGCGGGAGTGACAACAGTCGCACCTACTACATGCAGCCTCTACCGTCGCCGGCCGAGATCCCACAGGATAAGCAGCTAGGCTGTTCCTCGCGAAACCCTGTGCCGCTGCCTGATGAACCGCTGGCCAAAACCCTGGATCCGCTGAGCAAGCCCAACTACGAACGGCCGCGCAAACGACTGCGCCGACACTACCACTCTGAATACCAGCGGGGCGGCCAGGACCAGACCCCGCGTCGCGACTTCATCCTGGCCAAAACCAATTTCCGCACCTACAATGTCTCTGCGTCGACCTTTGTCGACCTCGTGAACGACCCCTGCCCCGACCCCGAGCGCAGCCTGCTCCCCCGCGACCGACTCCGTCTGCGCGTGGTCTCCCGCAAACGCAAGAGCCCCATCGACGAAGACGGCGAGGAGGGCCCCAGGAAACGGCTCTACCGTCCGGAGATTACAGACGCCGAGGGCCAGCCTGTCCCGCACAGCGAAGAGCGGTTTGTCTCGCGCGGAGTGCACCTGTGGCCGCCGGACGATGCCCCGCAGGAGTTGACCGATCTGCTCTGCCCGGCGAAGCGCATGGGCAAGGTGCAGGCGATCGCGGACGAACGCTCCATCGTGTATTCCGTCGACGACTCCCACAACCCAGGCGGGAACCGCGCCATCGTGCTGATCAACTTTGATCCCTCGCTGGGCCTCCCCGGGCTCCAACGGTTGGCACCGACGGGGCCGCCGCACGCGCCGGATCCCACGGTCGTCGTGGACATGGAGCGGCCACACCTTGACGATCTCCGACGGGAGAGTCCCATTGCCCATGCCACGGTGGGAAAGCGGAGGACGAACCAGGCGGTGCCATCTGTTCGGGAGGAGCCGGCCATGTACTTGCGCATTCGACGTGGCTATTTGCTTCGATAACGTGATCATCCAGAGTATCCTTAGCTACACCCAGAAACGCTGTATATAAGCAGAGAAATTGGAGGAATTTAGAATGAGCCGGGGTGACGACTATCGGCGGTCCTTGGAGTATTGCTGGGGAATGGATGGATGGGGAAGTTAAGGCTTGTTCGTGTGCGTTTTGAAGCATTGGCACGAAGTCTCTGGACCTCTACTGCCCTGAAACCGGAGACTTTGCTTCGAAGTACGAATGACTCAACAAGCTCACTGTGACCGTGCCATGTAGACCGTGCGCTCCGCTGTTCGCCTCATGGGCCCCTGGGGAACCGTCTTCAAGCGATTCAAATCATAGCGCGAAGAGCATCTGCCCTGAAAAGCTACTGAGACATTGGCACCTGTCGTCAGCACCCACGGCCTTTTTGAGACAATGGGCTTTGGTGCCAGCTCCGAGTCAACTTTTATCTTATTCCTGGGATCCGCAGATGTCGCTGTGGCTATGGTGGATGCTCCCAATTCAAGATTCTACGCGTATGTAGAGCTATGGCCAATGTATGGTCTCTGGGAAGTTCCTTGAACGTTGATCCAAAATGCACGCGGTACAGGACCGACATGCGAGATTGAACGTCATCTGGTTCCTCAAGCTTGGCCCAATAAGCATGACGAAGGCCTGATATGGGCTGAACTGGCGAGACGACTTTCGATGCGAATGGACCATATGTTACTGTGCGAGAGTCGTATAGATATCGCGACGTTGTAGTTTGGTTAAGCACAATATGCCCATGTAAAGTACATGACTGAGCTGGCTACTACCACATGTTCCAAACAAGTGTCGGGCAGGAATTCGAGCATCACGAACGTCGCACCGTAAACATCATTCCTATGTACCTGAAGGTTAGGTAGGTCACAGGGAGCATACTCTTGTTGGGTGCATACCGGTTGGCTTCCCTGACACGGGAAATAACACAAATTTCACAGCCAGAGGATTTAGGATGCCTCAAGCTTTTTGAGAATCCTCTCAACCGCGTACAGGTTGTCCTGTTGGCATGCTTCGATCAATTCCTCCAACTGTTCGTAACCAAAATAAGGCTTGCGGCTCCTTTGCAGGCTTTGGTTGACAAAACACATTGCGTCGAACACGTCGGCTAGAAACTTCAAGGGAGGAATTGGATCTGATTTGACATCATTGGACTCCCTCCAGCTGTGCCATCCTACGCCGAACAGTACCCTGTTTAGCGCATCTGATGAGACTTGTCTTCTATGTCTCACGTCCGAAAACAGACTGTTCAGGGATAATTTCAAGTCGTCCGCACTGAGGTGACATTCAGCTTGTAATTCTTGCAGAGTGTACGACATGGCGTGCTCCGAGGGACTCCGAGGCAAGAGGGGGCAGCGGCCAGACCACGGTAGGATAATATCACTTCGATTGATAGTCAGGGAAGAAAGTTGTTTGGCTGAAGTCGAACCAAAAAAAAGAGGGGGGGATGGGGTGGGGGATGTTATACCACCAAACCCAGAAGTGAGAGCTGCGCTTGAACTGCTCTATGTCTGTAAGGTAGGATGAGGATCCGTCTTTCAACAACCTGGCAGCGGCAGCCTGAATCGACCATTCCTCCAGGTAAGAATACCAAAACTTGGGCCAGGGGGCGAGGATCCGTTGTAGCGAACATGATCCCTGTGAGCCATCAAAGCCCAAACACAGTGGAGCTAGGGAAAAAAGTACGCCGGTCAACGAGGGTCGGTACTTTGGTCTCACAGGTAACATTGTCTCATGGCGCTTTGAAAGCGTTATCATCCCAGTGGCGAAAGAGGATTGGATCCCTGCAAAAGCAGAGAAACAAATAAATTAGAATAAATAAACAAAATATCCGTGGGTAGATCGTCGTATGGCTGAAAATACCGTGTCTGTCTTGAAAATTCAATGTATTGTACCTGGAACATAAGACACTTCCAATACCGACAACCAATCACTAGGCCTCTCCACTCCTGCAGCTGCATGAGCTCTGAACGCTAACGCGGGGAAATCATCGTCCTGGTCATCCCTACGCTATTGCGGCGCAGCCATGTCGCTTGTCAGGGCTATTAATAACCCGGGCAGCCATTGAATTGCCTATTGGTCGCCGATGTTGTACCGAACCTCCAGATTATGCCGGAAATTGATAGTGACATCACCGCGCGTCCATCAGAGGTACTTTGGACGATCCGCTCGCAGCACCTCTTGGCTTCGACAAATTGTTTGGTCACTCCAGAGAAAAATTCGAGCTGGGGGGAAGGTTTGGAATGGCTGGTTCGCTTATGGGCCTACGCCATCGTTTGGGGGTCAATTAGATTCCGGTTGTGTGCCTGTCTGTATGAGCGCCGTCACCTTAGGGGCCCCTCCATGAACGTGATTGGTAGCAAATGCATACGTATCAATGCGCTCTTGAAGAGTGAAGGCGCTACTACAAAACTACGGCGACAACGAAAATAGATGTCGTTCTCAGCGACAACTCGCAGTACCTCTCAAGGAAGTGAAGTCTTGGCATTCAGTTTGTTATGGAGCCGGGAGGCACAGATAGAAGTACAGAAGCGCGAGAAGATTCAGCGCAACAGGAGCGTGTGATAGATTTCATATTGACCAATTCATGGCCTGGATATCAAAGAGACGGCAGGGTATTGGTCCCTGTCTGTTGCAAGACTGGCAGATCTGACTGAGACCAGGCGTCACATCACCCATCTACCGACTTGCCGCCAAGATAAGGAGCAATGGGTTCATCCTGGTCACCCCAAAATCTCTTGATATCGCGCCTCCTCGGGTTGGTGCACCCAGGCGGATGGGGACATGCGGGGTCTCTTGGCCAATTAGCTCAATGGACACGGTAGCCCGAAGCAATGCACTAGCTGTGGAGATAATAATTCGTGGAGCCAAATAAGAGATGAAGGATGTCTGTCATGAAGTGTACAAAGTAGGACAGGGATATACATGAGATATGCCACCCCGGCGGTGACCCCCGTGCTTATTATTCGGACTGAATATTACTATCAAGTGGGATCCAGAAGGCGAGGTTATTACCGACTATCAAGACACATCGCCGACTTCATAAATTCCCCTTTTCTGTATTTGTGCCTTTTCTAGGAAAGCCCGCGTAAAGCTACATATTTGGAGCATTGTTCCTTGTGAAAGGCGGATATGATGTGGAATTCTGCTTCGGCACGCCTCGCCTCGCCAGTCTCGAAATTCTGTTTCACCAAGGATTCGGCCGTATTTGGTGGAGATGACGCCAGCGAAGATCAGCACAGTCGATTATGGGTTGTCAACCAAAAATGACCGCTAGCTAGGCCACCAAAAGGTGGGTTGATGACAAGTGACAGAGCCAAGGCCTAGCGGGTTCCACCGAGTACGGGAGGATCGCGCACAGTTCCCGTCTCGATCGAGAGAACAAAGTACGTCCTCCGTAGAACAAGCCACCTTTTTTGTCTCCGAATCAGCCCAAGAAGAGAGGACGAATGGCGGCAAAAGCCGACCCAACAAAAGGTTGATTCGTCAACGCTTTCCACCGGACCCTACGGAGTACTCTATACTTCATAGGTGCCCTCATGGGGTTGGCAAGTGTCAGAGGCCCCATCACTTCCTTAAAGCTTGCTCGGCCTTCTCCTCTAATATAACTTCGACAAAGAAGCGAACGCGATGCTCCTTTGGTGAGCGTTGGACAGACCGGGAACGGATTCGTCTGTGGAACTCGCGGAACTCCAAGCTCTCGCTCTCTTAGGGACTATTCCAAAAGGTTCGTCAGATACTCTCTGGATTTTTGGCTCACGTTAACTAGCGAATAGACGCATTCCCGCCGCGTAAGCGTTAACGCTCTTCACAAACAGTTTCGGTAAGTCTATTCGTTGTTGCGATGACCAAATCCTGATAGAGCGTAGGCTCTCAGGAAGCGACGAGAATCGAGCACCGCCATGGTAATTCTTTCTGCTCCCTCCTGATATCGCGCATGAGGCTGACCGGTCCCTTCTTATTAGAGTCACAGTGAGCCGACTGTCGGGAGCAATGACCCTATGCGAACATCCGGAGGAATCAAACGGTCAGCCAGCGGCACACCTGCGAAAGAAACGGACTTCAAACGGGCCCGGACATCCGGGCACGGTGCGGATGACTCCTCCAAATGTGATCCCGGGACCGATGATGAGTCCGATTGTAGCAACGAGGAAGCAAATGGAGGTGGCCAAATTGATAAGGTATGTACAGCGGGCATCTGTATGATTAGGCTCCCTTACTAACCCTTCCAACCTAAGAGAACCACGCCAACCTCCAAACGTGCCGTCATATCGACACTGGGACTGGGGAAAGATCTTAACCCTGATTCCCCAGCCTCTTCAGCCGCTGGGAAACAGCAGCCTGGACCTCAGAGGCCCGGCCCTTCTAACACAGTAGCCCCTGGCCTGCGCCCGAGAAGTGCTACGTCGCTAGATGAGAGACTATCAGCCATGATAGAGAACGCCTTTCAGTCCCAGGATATGAACGAAGATACGCGGGGAGACAAAGATGGATCTAGAATGAGCCCTTCTAGTATGGATTCTTCGCTTCGTGATATCATGAGATTTTGCAAGGATGTACTCCAAGCGTGTGAAGCCGCCATAGAGAATGAGCAGTTGCTAAAAGACTTACAGTCCGAGAAGGAGCGTGCGGCTCACCTCGAAAAGCTCTTGATGCAGCAGGAGGATCTCGCGATGCAACAGAAGGGGTGCCTCAAACGCATGGAACAAGAAAGGGCGAGTCATCTGGCCCAAATCAGCACGCTCGAAACGATGGTTGATGGCCTTCGTCAGCAAATGAAAGCGAGAAGAAGTGACTCCCACTCTTAGTCAACTGTTCCTAGCAGTGGAAGACCTTGGTGTGGCAAGGATTGGGGTGTTGCAGTAGTGGTGATGGTGGTGCAAGGTGTTCATGGAAAGGGACAGGGGAGAGAAAAAGCCGATGTTCTTGCGTTTATTGTTTATCTATATGTATTGTCACCGCATATCTCCAAACGTTCCATACAAGCTGCATGCCCTCGCTTCGCTTCTGTGCCTGCGGCCTGATATATATACTGGAATGCGTACTAAACTACGTGGTGCCTATGAAACAAGCGAGTGCCTATTTAATCGCACATTAACCTAGTATCTACTAGGTAGTCGAGTGTCATGTGCTCCCAACTCCTCAACCGAGGGTACAATACCAAACCAATGTACCTGACAGGTGAATCGGGCTATAGTGAGCATTGGTTTGATTATAGCTATCTACGCACGACACTAATCTATTATTGATACTTAAACGGTGTGAGGCAGGTGAGGTCACAGGTGCTTATTTTCATTTAGGTCTAGGATCTTTCTCCAGCTTATTCTTTTCAAGGTCCACAGTGCTACGCTCTTGGACCCCAAACTTACGCAGGGTTCTCTCTTAATATCGCATGGTGTCAAAATATTCCCCGCAGCTCGGGAGTACATATTCAATCTATATCTTGAACCTAATCGTGACCAGTAGTAGATCCTCTTGGTTTGGGAGAATCTTAGGTGCAAAATCAACCTCTGTGCTCTTTGAAGAGGCCCACCTTGGACTTTCACACAACATCCTGTCCAGTGTCTGGGACCGGCTGTTGACGATCAGCCAATCAAAATAGATCAACTCCATATGCTGTCTCAACAGTTTCACTCTCTGGCTTATAGACATTTCGCGAAGGCTACGGAGTCAACAACGTCGCCCCGACACCCCTCGTTTTCAGAAATCAACCTAGCTGGATCACCTAAGCACCTAAAGAGCAGAAACCCGAACAGAGAAGCCAGTGTGCTAGGAAGCCAAAGTTTGGTGCGCTTGGTGTCTTATCCTGCACCGGCATCCAACCTGAACAGCGACACTGAGCCAGCGTTTTCATATAACCCGCCACCTGCTCTCCCAGTGGTACTGGCTGAGCAACCAGATCAAGTAGGTTATGGTATCTAGACTTGCACACTGGCGGCTAAATTAGGAGATATGACTCCAGCACAGGTCCAGTCGTTTTACCTCAATCCTCGTCGTCGCTACTGAACAAATCCCGAGACCAAAAAGCAAGATTGGCAATGGATGCTGTGTCCCGAAGGTCCATCAAGGCACTGCTCATCCCAACCGTTATTTTTGCCCAGCGCACTGGGAGGTTACCTTCAGTGAGTTCAACCAACGCACCGATGCAGATCTTCCGGGGATTCTGCATACCATCGAGTACCTCATCAAAGACGATTGTTCACAAATTGATAAAACGGGAAGGTCCCTCAGGCGTCCACATCAACGTATGCTGATACAGAAATGCTGACGCTGCGCGGCCCGGGCGGAAGTGAGGTTGGGGTTCTTTTCTGACTTCCTAGGGAAGACAATCCAGGGATATGCCAAGCGTGGGTATATCGTACTCCCTCTACGGGTGGCGTCCGGCTCTATAGAATCCTCTGCACACTCTCGAGCTCCAGTCTGACAGTATAATAGCATCTGAAGATAGATCCTCAGGTCTGGAAGCCGAGAGTGTGCAGAGCCCTTCGCAGGGAGAAGAAGGAAATGGCCGAAACGTCGAATTAGTCGACTTTATGCATGTCAATTGGAGCACCAGGAAATGGGAAAGGAGGAAACGAGTACGGACTCGAGTTGGCACAGAATTGCTGGACAGAGGTGTGACTAGATATTTGACTAACCAGCTTGTACTTGAAGTGATTTGCGCCAGGGGTGCTCATATTTAGAACTACCCGTATTCATCTGTAGCTGAGTAAAGATCCACGGCAAATGGGTTGTGGATCGTTCATCATCGGGGAACGAGCCTCCATCACGGCCTCGCATGACAAATAATTCTAGATCTACACGGTGTCTCCCTTACATTCTCTTTTACCATCGTAGGCATACTAGCAGTCCAGTGCAGCCCCGAGGCGACTAAATCGAAGTATCGAAGAATCGCCGCAACCTCTCGCTCGATCGAGACTCGGATTCCACTCCATTATATTAAACACCTTCAGATGTCGATTAATATTGAAGCAGGATCAACCACCAAGACGCCCACGGTGATGCCATTCATGGCCACCGTCGAACTGTCAGGCAACCGACCCCGCCGCTACCCGATCTTTGACGAACACCCGAAATCTCGAACGAAACGCGATGCGAGGCGGGGCAAGTGCCTGCAGGAGGCCGTCGGCCTCATCGTCACGGTCAAGGCCTTCCTGGGGAGCGCTCCGGCGCTTCCCGCTGGATGACGACCTGGTGCGCGCCCTGCAGTAGCTCGACGCCACGAACAAGCGGCGATTCTGCACGGTCCAGGAGGAACTCGTTGAGGTAAAGCCCGCAACATGGTCCAGCAGCGGTCCGCGCATTGTCTGGCCGTACTATGTTGAGATGGTGCGCCTCGTGTCGTCTTCATCAGGACTTGCTGGGCCTGACGTACGGGGTCGTCGTCCCCGACGCCCCGAAAATTTTGACTGACCTGACCCAGTAGAACCACGTCACCGTGGGCCTCGTGGCCAATAACGTGCCTCTTTGAGCGCGCCCACAGAGATATTGTATGTCGGATGGTTCAAGGGCATGCCAAAGCCAGCAAGAAAGCAACCTTGAATTCCTCGACCCTGTGGCCGCGAATGCGGCCATCGCCAACGGGTTTGCCCGAACCCCCAAGGTCCACGCCGCGGAGATCTGCGACCCCAGCGCGTCCGTCGAACAGTGCTTTACCTGTCAGTGATACGGACGACGGCCCAGGGGAAGCAAGTCAGGCCACTGGCCAATCCGCCCAGGTAATTCGTCTTTCGGCGCTGGATATCAATGATCGACGACGCTCCACTGGAGATCATGAATCTCAACGCACAGGCGGCAAGTGACGGCGTCATCATCGCCATTTAAAAGCCATGGCGGAGCCCATTTTCGAACACGGTACACCACCCGTCGGAGGCAACCCATCACCTGATCCTCCCGGAGGAGCGGGACGGGGAGCGACCGTGGCTGTGCCTCTTCGTCTCGAGGGACATACGCCGGGGCTCTTTGATCTGACATGGGCCTCCGAATCCCCGTGAAACCACTTGATCCTCCGGGGGCGCGTCTGCAACCCTGAGCAGCTCCGACCACTTTCCCATTCGTGCGCGTCTGGGCGTCACGACTTTCCACAGGGAGATGGTGCGCCGGTGTAACTGGAAGAAAGCAACCACCGCCATTGGTCCAGGCCTGTTTGGGCCCACTCAACCTTAATTCGACCACACTGCCGACGTCCACCTTTCCACCGCGCGAAACGACCCCGGCCATCGACGCCAGCGTGAATTGACCGATCCACGGACCGACTCGTGGAGGGCGTTTATGGAGGCTATGTGGCTGCGCATGCTCTGGGATGACCCGGTCGGACGGCACCCACGGGGCACATCTCGTTCGCGAGACCCTGTGGAATGGCCACCGCCGGCGCGGGCAGGAGGTAACGGAGGACGACCGCGGCTTCTGGAAGCTCTAGCAGATGGGCCCGGGACGGACCCGCCGGCTGAGCCACCACCCCATTCCTGGGTTCCGAGCCAATACTGGCGCCTTCCAAGACGCCTTTTCCTGCAGCCATCACCAGTCGATCTGCCGGATAACGACTTCTTTGCTTGCCCGGATGCGCTGCCTTTCCCGCCTGTGACGGTCCACGGGGTCAGACACGCCGTGCAACAGGCCCCGACGGATGAAGCACCCGACGACAACAGGATTCCGAGCCGAGTGGTCCATGGCGTCCTGCCGGTCATCGAGACCTACTTTACCGATCTTTTTGATGTCTGTGTGGATGCTGGCTATAACCCCTGCCATCTCCAGGTGTTGGCCACGACACTCTTGCACAAAGCGCGCAAGTCCAAATATATGGAACCGAAGGACTTGCAGCTCGTTGCCGTGTTGAATATGATTCGGAAGGCGCTGGAAGAGTCGTCATCCGACAAATAAGCTATGCCCTAGAGCAGTATATCCTGCTCTCGAAGAAGCAGCTGGGCGATCAAAAGGACAGCATGTTCTGCAGATCGTTAGACCGCATCACCAATGCGTGGAGAAGTAGGAAGTCGATCTCCCCAACACCCGCTCGACTTCTCTAGGGTGTACCATAACATCTCGCACCGGCGGCTGCTCCACAACCTACGGCATCGGGAGGTAGAGTATTTCGTGCCGTGGATTGAGAGTTTCTCCTCGAACCACTAGACCCGGATCCCCTTGCCTGAGCACATTACCGCACTATGCCCGACAACGACAGGGATCCCGCAAGGATCTCCGCCCTCCGCGATGCTCTACCTCCTGTATAATTCGGATCTAATCAGCGTATACAGCCTCATAGTCCTGGGCTCGACAACCATCGAGGCGTGCGGCTCTGTCGACGGCGTGGCCTCGCCGATAGATGCACGATAGGGTCTGCCACGCGGGCGGTGCAGGTACTCTACCCATACGCACGGCGGTGGGCGAGCAGGCACGGGGCCGGTGTTTGCACCAGCGAAGTAGAGCTCGTCCATTTCCCGTGCCCGATTGACCAGAGCGCGCCGTCAGGCGAGAAAGCTCTCTACCCCGATGAGGACCCCACGGTATAGCCGAGCCTCGCGGCCCGCTACCTCAGATTCTGGCTGGACTCGAAACTCGACTTTTCCGTGTACCTGAATGCTTCACAGGATAGACGCCTGCCTGGGGGCGCTACTGGGATCGCCAGGTACGCGTTGATCACTGCACCACCGGCTCTCATTGTCTGCGCCAAACGTTGAAGTTTGTTCAAGACCGAGCGAGGCGCACGAGTTGGTAGTTCGTAGGGGAAAACTTCGAGCCGTGAGTGCTTGTCAATGCTTCTGTTTTCTGGTGTGCTTACTCCAAGTTTCGGCAGTTTTGCTCCGTCGACGTGCTCCTCCTGAGAGGTAGACATCGTCAATCCATCCTGATGTCTGGATCTGCCTACCTGCAGTGATCTCCAGCAGGTCTGCGTTGTAGAAGAGATATAGAATATGCGAGAGGGGGAGCCTTGGAGAAGAATCCCGACAACACCGTGTACGCCTCTTGATTTCACGCCCCCCACCCGTATAGCGGTGGTACTGTCGCCAAGGAAACTCGCGATCCATCCCAGTTTCTCGATTGATTCTGCGTTTCCGTAGATTGTGTAGCAGTTTTATATGTGACACGTGGTCGAATGGCCCCGAAACGTCAAAGGAACAGGACACGAGCGACGTGAGACGGTTTGGTTCTCCAGGTCATGTGTATTCTTTCCAGGAGAACGTGGATCGCCTGCTCTCTCGAGACGCCTTTCCGTCCTCCCCGCCCGAGTGTGGGTGATTTAACAGTTCGAAATGTTGTGGTATAGGATGATGGGTCGTATTGATGAAATGGCTTCTCCAGGGTTCTTATGTTGTTGCTAGCACATCGTAGTTGGTGATACTCCTGTCTCTTAACAGGGTTGCCATCACCTTGTCTTGTGACCTCATGATATTGTGCGGTAGTGCTAATAGCGTGGGTTGACTGTTCATTGCTGACTGGGAGGGATGTGCCCAAAGAAGATGGGGATTGACTGCATGCCTTCTTCAGGAGTCATTTTATCTTGCTGGATCATTTTTTCACTTCCAACCTGACCCATACTGTGGAGATACTCGGCCTGTGCGGCGACAGCACCGCTTATAACTGTCGGGGCACGGCGCATCCTTGGCCTGTTGATATGGAGGCGCGACATAACAGCAGTGAGAGCTCAGATAAATGCAAGAGCATTCGCACTAAGTCCAGTTAGAAGAAATGCACGATGCCCTGCATACACTAGGGGAGGAAACCTATATCAGGCACCGACTGCAACCCCTAGGAGCATCCTCGAGATTAGCACGGGCTTTGGAGAATGGGCATACGACTTCGGTCAGTTTCCTTTTAGCCATGTGATGATACGATACTAATCAGGGCAGCTCGGCAATTCAACCGTCCAGGAACATTCTTCGGACAATGTTCAGAAATTACACAGTTCTATGCGTTCCCTAGGCAGAAGTAGGTTGTCCCGGAAATTGGTCGTTGTTCCATGATCTGATACTCCCCCTAGGTTCACCCGTTCGACAGTGTCATCTTGCAGCCGCTGTCGTATGTTAGGGATGCCTTTCTGCGTAGGTATCCTGACTGTCTTTATGCTATGGTTCCGGTGTCCCCAAATCTTTTCTACGAGGTCGATAATATCAACGACTGTCGAGGCTGGTGTGCCATATGCAACGATAGGAATTTCGATTTTGTCGGCATTGGACCCATCGACTTTCGTCGTCGGAACATAGATATTCTTGTTGATGGAATCGCTGGTCATTGCCAGCCTGGATCGTGGGCTGAGTGCGTGGACTGGGTTTTGGAGGTGCCCCTGAACGGGTCCGACGCGGTCTACAGGTGGCACAGGGCTATGAAGGAATACAACTACAACATGGACTTCGCTGCGCGGTACGATGGCGAAATGAAGGAGCGAGGCTATCGACGCATTCGCAGCATAAGTCATGCTGTACCCCTGTGTTTATATAATTATAGAGACCCAGACGTGGTAGAGAGCGTCCTTTGGCACTGGCTAACAGGTCTAGAAGCATTCAGCTTAGAGCCACTGAGCTCTAAGCTCGGCCTCACGACATGGACGTGAAGGCACTCTGTGCGTTTGTCAACACGCTGTGAATGCTGGTCAAACGACAGCGCATCTTACCTGGTAAGTGAGCCCTACAATACTCAATTGCTTGGGGTTCCTGCTTGACCTCCAACCCTTCCAGGCGTGTTGTATCCGGCCAGGTGCCGGCTAGCATGAAATACCCTGCTGATCCACGTTGGGTTGGGTCCCTGGGAGAGAAGGCTCACATCACCTCTTGCTGAAACCGTCGTAAAACTACAAGACGTAAAAACTCCATATCCAGCCTTCTGCAGGATTCTCCTTTCACTGCACGAGGTACACATCTGCCATTCGTCTGGCGGTCAATTCCAAGCCAGAGAGAGAAACAGGAGAGATGGCACCATAGACAGACAAGTAGATACAGCACGTAATACCTGAGATGCAAGTCCCAATGGGAAAGATTCATACAGCAAGTTTGGATCCTTCGATAAGCGAGAGAAGTTCCTCGTCAGAGAACCTGCCTCTATCGCGAGGGCGACCGGTCAGTTTGTCTCCTGTGGGCCACCCCGGAAAGGCACACGAGTCGGCTGCAACGGACCAGGATGAGACCTTCCCCAAGAAAGAATGCCATTGTTTATCACTAACGCTGGTGCTGATACCGGAGGCTGTATATGTGTAAGTAGCATCCCCGATGCGAGATCTGATGACAGACTTACCAGACCCTGCAGGACTTGTTCGTACAATGGACGCTCTTGGAGATGTTGGAAGGTAATTTGGGGGGGTGCGGTAATCCATAACGACAGCACAAATCTTGGGCGACCGCTCTAGGAGGTATAGAAGACAAGACAATCACGGATGCCAAAGCTGTTCACTTCGGAAGGAATAAATCGTGGAAGAAGTGCTCACGCCACGTACCTCAGGTGGCATATATACAACACTAGAGCGGGAGATCGTCGGGACAGGCCAGCTCCTTTGAGATGAACAATGGCTCCTGTGCTCTGACCTTATCTTCCGTCCTGGGCCAGAGCGCCGACTTGCTACATACTCTGTCCTTATATATGATAGGTAATAGATACACGAACGGAGATCTGACCGAGTCATGCGGGGAGAGAGGGGTGTAGGAGACCACCTGGGTCTTCCGCTACTCAGCACGCGCGAGTCGGAACGTCTTCCGGATGGCTACTTACTCAGGGGTTAATGGGAAGACGTACTCCTCTGGACGACCGTGCTTCATGCCCAAGATTAGCTCGAACATAAGCGTCGAGGTGTGCCGGACCGAATGTGTCCGGCTCCCGCGCAGGCCAGGATGGCCTGCTCTCGAACTTGGACGGCAGACCAACCCTCCAACATGATACACCGAAGGCAGAGATCCTTCCTGCGGTTGGTTCCTGGGTCAGTTCGTCAATCGCCGAAGGCCTTGCCTCATGGGGCAACAGGGCTCATCCCTGTTCTTAGTTGAGCGTTCGACTACGAATACCTGGCCAGGTGAGATGTCCCACGCACGGGCCTGGAGAGCGGCTCTGTCAACCTCACAGAGGATCCACGGCCGAGGAAAGGCGGAGGGGATATCTGAACCCACCCTGCCGTCCATCTCATGCGGGTGAGCGGCTCAACCCTTCCTCATCTGGACCTGTCACGGTGCGTGGCAAATGGAGCAATGAAAGTCCTTCTGTGATACACAATGCTTCCGAGACTGAATGGCTTTCAGCCCCGGTGAGCGTCATGGGTGGCGGTCGGATCCATCAATTCTGCCGCAGACCGCATATCTCCGAAGATAGCAAGGTTGGACCGTTCTATACTGTTGTAATTCAGAGGAAGATTCGTTGTTTTCATTCTCATCTGGAAGCTTGAGGGTTTATATACAAGATGAATATCAGATTGATTGGAAATCAATCTGATTGTATCCGGAATAAATTCCGTATACGAAGCTCTACTGTTTACTTAGTCGAGCCTCGATTCACAACATTCCCCCTCAGGATCGCCGTGCTGGCACGGTGATACTGTACCAGCGAGAATCGACTAGGCCTCGGTAAAACCACTAAAACCCTGTTCGGGAAAAAAAACGTGGAAAGAGCGCCCCTGTACGATTACGCCTTCTGTTTTGGGTTTCGTGCAATACTCGTCAAACCGATTAACTGACGGAAGCATGCGAACTCCTTAGGCCCCAAAGGTTTGGTAAGTCCGTCTGCAGCCTGCTGCTTGGTCGGAACATATTGGATGCTAATCTCTCCAGCGTCCAACACAGATCGCTGATAGTGGAACTTGACGTTGAAATGTTTGGTTCGTTTATGAAACTCTGGGTTCCTTGACAAGGCGATAGCAGATTGATTGTCTGCCATGATGTGTGTGACCGGTGACCGATAAAGATCGGTTTCATCCAGGAAGGTGCGCAGCCACTGCAGATGTAGAACGGCGTTATACTGGCCAATATATTCTGCATGAGTGGTAGACGTGGCAACTTCCCCCTGTTTCTTGGACGACCAGGAGATGGGTCCTCCCGCGAGCTTGAAGACATATCCGGAGGTAGAATATGCTCCGTCCGTCACGACCGATCCACCAAAATCGGCATCCGTATAGCCGATCAGATCTCCCTTTCGATACAGGATGCAGACGTTCTGCGATGCCTTTAGATAGCGGAGCAGACGCTGCAGCGCGGCTTGGTGATGCGATTGCGGTCGTGACACGAATCGACTCAGTGTTGCAACCGCAAACGCGATATCTGGTCGGGTTCCGATCATCAGATACATCAATGCACCGATAGCCGAACTGTAGCGGGCTCTGGCGGAGTCGTCAAGAGTAGGCTCGTCTGGTCTTGGATCCAGGGAGCTCTTTGGAGTCATTGGTGTGTCCTTCGGTTGGCAGGTCTCCATGCAGAAATCGCATAGAATCTTTTGAATGTACTGTTTCTGATGCAGAGAGACAGATCCATCATTGTGAACTTCGAATTGGATTCCAAGAAAAGATCGTGGAGTTCCCAGGTCGTTCAGTTTGAATTCCGATTCGAGGGCGTTTCGAACAAGGCCAATTTCTCGATCGTTGGCTCCCGCCACCAGAAAATCATCGACATAGACACAGACCACGCAATTTTCCTTGTAGAAGACGCAGTTGTCTGATTGTGCCATAATAAAGCCATGTGCCTTCAGGACTCGCTGTACACACTGGTACCAGATCCGGGGAGCTTGTTTCAAACCATAGAGGGATCGTCGCAGACGGCAGACATACCCTTCTTCCTGGAAGCCTTCTGGAAGTTCCATATAGATATCGGTGTCGATATCTCCGTGGAGGAACGCTGTCACCGCGTCGAACTGGTGAAGTTTCCAGTCTTTCAGGACAGTGCTGGCTACAATACAGCGGACGGAGTCCATTCGAGAGACCGCTGCAAACGTCTCATGATAATCGACTCCAGTTCTCTGGCGAAAGCCTTTAATAACCAGGCGTGACTTCCGTACTCCGTTCGCTTTGGTCTTGAACACCCATTTGCACTCGATCACCCGATGTCCAGGCGGAACGTCTCTGCGCAGGATTTTGTCCCACGTACCGTTTTCAAGAAGTGAGCTGTATTCCTTCTGGATGGACGCCCACCATTCCACACGATATGGACCAGACACGGCCTCTTGGAAAGTCTTTGGGTCACGGTCTGAGGACGATAACGATGATGTAAAGTAGGCCTTGCCCATCGCTTCGAGAAGTCGTCGAGACGGCTGCCGCCGTCGCCCGTAGAGCGAGTATCCTAGGTCCGGGGTGTTTTGCACTTCGGACGCGACGGGATTGGTCGGTACAGAAGAAGCAGCGTCCTGCGTACCACCGCCCACTTCTGGCTCGTCTGGTTCCGGTGGAGGTTGAGGAGGCTGCGCGATTGACGGTATCGCGGTTGATATCGGTTTCGGCGGACTGAGGTCCACAGGAGCGATCGGAATGTTGGGAAAGTCTAGCGACGGAGGGTCGTTGCCCGGGAGGTCGTTGCCAACTTCCCCCTCGATGAGAGGCGCCACGGGGGTCCGCTCATCGAACTCGACGTCACGGGAAAAGACAATCCGTCCAGAATGAACTTCATACAGCTTATATTGATTCGGTTCGCTGTACCCGAGCAGTCGGCATTCAGAGGAACGAGGCCCTAATTTGGGCCGCTGTTCCTTGGGAATCAGGACCCAAGCTTGCGAGCCGATGCGGCGGAGATGGGACAAGCTTGGTGGCTTTCCGTATAAAACCTCATAGGGGGTCTTCTTCTGCAGAAACGATGCCGGCGCTCGTAATTTCAGATAGACAACGGTATCAAGGATCTCGGTCCAAAAGGATAGAGGAAGTTTCGCATCATACAGGAGCGTGTTAATCCGCTCCCGGATCGTGCGGTTCGTACGCTCCGCCAGGCCATTCTGGCCTTTGCAGTACGGAGCGGATGTGTCAAACTCTATGCCCTGGGACTCGAGATAGGCGCCAATCGCCAGATATTCTCTTCCGTTGTCACAGAGAAAGCGCTTAATGCGGGTCCCGAATTGTCGGCGTACCCATGCTTCAAAGAGCTGGAATTTCTGTAGTGCTTCGGACTTCCATTTCATCGCGTAGCTCCACGAGCCGCGGGAATAATCATCAGTAAAGGTGACCACGTACCTAGAGCCATCCTTGCCAGCAGGCATTTCCATCAAATCCGAATGCATCAACTCAAAGATCTCGGAGGATCGAATGGAGGGCTTTCTACGCCGGGAGTGCCTCTTCTGATGCTGCTTTCCCGCCATGCACGCCGGGCACCGCGGCGTTGCCTGCAGTTCCGGGCTGGTCAGAGGGCGGTACGGAGTGCCAGACTGTCGGAGGACCAGCCGCAAGTCTCCCCGATTCAGATGACCCATTCGAGCGTGCCATAGCTCTTCGGGTGTGTCCTGGTCGACTCCTATGCTCGCATCTTCTTCGAGGTTCGCTAATGCGTCACCACGACGGAGTTCAGAGGTAGACGCCACACTTTGGGCGCTACTTGACTCTAGGGGATCCCCATCAGCCATGACCACATCTGAAGGTTCTCGAGATGCGCCCCTGGCTGTGGCATTCCTGGCCAGATGTACTTGGACTCGAGGCTTGCCGCTCGCTTGGCAGTGGAGGACGAATAGGTCGTCCCCGGTATGCTGGATGCTCCCCACGGGCCGTCCTCTGCGTTGCAGGGCGATGCCTCGTGGGTGCGCCACCACCGAATAGTGGTCTCTCAAGAGTTTGGGTACGCTGATCAGGTTGACCCCGACCCGCGGAGCATAGTACACATTCTTGAGGACTACCGTCCGACGGGGCTTCCCCCTAATGCTGAGCTTCACGGTGCCTATCCCTTCGGCTTCGACAGGATCTCCGGCCGTTAAGAGCATCTCACGGTGCTGCCGGAGACTGGTAAAACACTCCCGGTCCCAGCAGACGTGGCTAGTGGCGGCGGAGTCCACGATCCACCGTGGGTCTGGCGCGTGGGTATAGAAGGTCGTCACCTTCGCCCTCACGATATTCACTCTCGGTCTCTTAGAAGCCGGCGGGCCCAACCGGTCTTCCTTCTGGCTTGATCTATAGCTTGAATCGCTGGGTGCGCTCGAATCACTCCGGTCAGTATGGGACGAGCAGTCCCTTTGCGGCCTGAGATGCGGATGCTTCTTCCAGCATCGAGATTGGTCATGACCTTTTCTCTTGCAGTGTTTGCACTTCTTGACAGGTGTGATCACATGGATCGAGGCGGCCGACGACGCAGGGGAGGACGCCGGATCCTTTCCTCGCACGACCCGTTCGGCATTGGCGAGCCGGTTTCCTACGGCCGCTGGAGTCCCCGGCTCCTTGTCATTCTGGATGGCATCAACAATAAACGCATATTCGGACCCGATCTGGGTCAGCAGGATCGCGATGTGAGTTCTGTCCCCGATCGAACCTGGCGTGATGGCATTCAGGCGATTCACCAGTAGACGGACTCGGTCAACAAAATTGCGTGCTGTTCTGCAACGATTGCCAGTGGTCTCTCGCAGCTGTGCGAATAGCTCACAGTAGGTAGCCAGTTCCGTCTGTTGGTATCGCTCTTCGAGATCGTTCCAGAGTTCCCGAGACGTCCCAATGCCGGCCACCTGTGCACTAACCGTAGGCGAGAGATACTTGATAATCGTATGGTAGGCTTCAGCCTCGCGTCGACACCAGTCTTGGTAGCAGTCGTAGGCTTGCCCCTCGAATTCCAGCCGCATCTGGATCGCGGCCTGACGCGCGGCTTCCCCGCGAATGTCCTCGAGTCCGAGTTGCGGGATTACGTCAGCGGCAATGGGTCGGCGGTATTTGAATTGCGCATCCGGGCATGTCAGTTCGCCCGACACCACCGGCCATACTTGCCTTGCGGTCAAGTAGGAGGTCATGATCCGCTTCCAGAAGGCATAGTTACTGCTTCCCAGAAGGGGCTCGATGCCCGCGACCCTATCGGACGACGAGATTGAGGATGAGCTGAATGGGGAATTCATGGTGGGGCTTCAGTAGATAGCGAGGTGGAGGCCTTGGTGTAGATATATTTCAAAAGCTCTGAGCGACTAGAGATATCACCCGAGAGGTTGCTCCCGGGCTCATAACCTGTTGTAATTCAGAGGAAGATTCGTTGTTTTCATTCTCATCTGGAAGCTTGAGGGTTTATATACAAGATGAATATCAGATTGATTGGAAATCAATCTGATTGTATCCGGAATAAATTCCGTATACGAAGCTCTACTGTTTACTTGGTCGAGCCTCGATTCACAACACTTCGAAGCACTCCCGGCGGACCTTCATGCATCTTTATCTGGCGAGTTCAAAGCGCCAAAAATGGACAAGGCCACGTTTGTCAATAAATGGGCCTGGCATCAACTCCGTATCTCGACAATTGAGGTCCACCGATTAGAAGCATGGTGCAACATGTATGGCATTTTGGTGGAGGACTATGACTACGGCACTTTGAGTGAACTGGCACAGACAGAATGGTTCAGGGACAAACCAACCACATCAGCAAGATCAACAAGCGAAGTGGATGCTCTATCCAACGACACACCACGGATTATGGACTCAGATACCAGGACGCCTGGACAACACAGAATGGCATCGAGTCCAAAAAGAGCCTCCGGCCGGGGAGATCCGAAGCAACGGGTCCCATCTGTCTCTTTCACAGAACCATTCCTCTCTTTCAAGGCTTTCCACTTACATTTTATTTGTGCTTGTTCGTGATTATCTCCAAAACTATTTCCGTCTTTCTTTGCCGTGTCCTATGCGTTTGCTTGCTATTCACAGTCGACCGGCCGTGTCTCAGGTGCCTTGCACAAGGTGCATCTCTAGCGGACACTCTAGAGGACACAGAATTTCGCTTCTGTCTTAGCTGACAATTTTCAATTTCCAACCATACCCTGAGGGATGCTGCGTAGAACAGATGCACTGAGAGATTGGATCACTTAGCATTGTGGGTCGGGCCTATCATCTTTCCGGTTCCACGGTATTCGCATCCTAAACCCTGTTCAATGCAGCAGTCCACAACTGGAACTGTACCTCATCGGGCAACTGGCTTGGTCTATACATCGGCTTCTCGGAGCTCCTGCCACGGGTTGCGGGGTGGTAGCAGAACCCATGTTCTGCGTCAACAGGATAAGAGGCGCAGAAGTGGGAGTCACCAGAAGCACCAACATGGTCTCAACTGTGCCTCATCGGCGGACGCCAGACAGGGAGCATGGATGGAGTGGGCATCCTCCACGCAGAGTGTGATGCATGCTCTCCTGCATTCAGCCGTACCGAACAGCCGCAAGGTCCTGTGGTTCAACCACCTCATTTCTACGAAAGACCGGGCTCATCGAGCATTCCTGTCCCATGCCTTGCTTTGCTGGCTGTGTGACGACAACACACCGGAGGCTTTCCTTGTGTAACGACACAGTGACGCAGTAGCGCAAACACGGTTTCTGTAGGATCCCAGCTACAATAGAAGACCGAAAAGGCCCGAGTGTCTCACCCCATATGTTGATGGTGGGAGGCTCAGCGCCAGACTGTCCATCATCGGTGTAGGTTTAAGAGAACACCTGACTCAATCCATGCACGGAAGACAAAGAAATGGCCCTGTGGTACGGCCGGCCACGACTATGATACATGTGTATAGAAAGATTTGTGCCTGGAAGGCCATGCCAAGCCCTCCAATTCGACGGAAGCTTCGGACATCGGTTGCATCCATTAGGAGTGAGTATCACGATGCGGTTGGAGATGGCCGTCTTCGCGTCCTGACTCCAGTCCTGGAGCAGTTCTCCCACACCATCCTCCTTCAACTCTTCGAGTGCTCTCGCTCCCTGTCGACAAACGAACTCGTTAGTGGATGGTCCCGCTCCCGGGGGTCTCCTGGTCAATAAGGCCAGGATCGGCTCGGACTTGTGTAACGAGAACGTTGAAGATACGATACCGGGTGCAGTGGGATGGGGCACTGGGCAAGCCAAGCAGAGGAAAGAAAAACAGGCCGAACAAACCGTAGATTGCATCACAGGTGAGGGTGGTAACGGACCAAACGGGAAAGAGAGGTGCAGAAGCGAGAGGAAGCGAAGAAGAGGAAAGGGGACCGAACGTGGAGCAGGCGATCATGAAGATTGCTGGTGGCATCCACGGGAGCGACGGCCACGATCCAGCGGCCTGGCATCGGCGAGTTAGGACGGACCGGGGCTCCATACGTAGCTAGCTTGGGGCTGTCGACAAGCCAGTCTCCCAGATCAGATGCTGGTGGCTTCCGACCTTTAATTTCGGGGATCAATCTCCCCAACCGGGGTCGGGGTGCGACATGCGACACCCAACGTGTGTTCCTACTGGGCCGCGGAAGGCATCCGGGGAGGCCGCCGCACACTCTGGGCTGAGCGTGAATGGGTGGGTCAACACGGATACCAGGAAGATGACCTGGTGCGAGTCGTATTTTCAATTGACCTCAGGATGGCTGTCCGACCGTATCAATACAGTCTTGTCATCCTGTACCGTATTCACATACATGGGAACAGCAGCGCCGCCTCTCTGTAGGTACGGAAGAAAAGACGGTCTTCAAGGGTGCCACAGACACCGCCCTCTGTTCACATACTGACATACCTTCCCTCATTAAATCCATTCAGTCCCCTCTGGCGTCGACGAGAAGTGATACCTACATCAGTCGAGAGCCTCATTCTGGACACTCCGCCATATCTAACTTCGCCGCTTCCTGCCACAGGCGACAGTCTGGACACCCCAACATGGGTTCATCAATGGAGTGTCCCCTAGGCGCCTTCAGCAATTGCGCAAGACGCGGTGCTGCTCCGCTCGCACGGCGGTCCCAAGGAAATTTGAGCTATGGCCAGCAATCCACCCAGGTCACGAGCAATGAACAGAAACCCGCTGGAGGAGTCTCTGCGGCAGCCGGAGGTACAGCATCACACGGGATTTTCCTCCAGCCAGAAACTCATCCTATAACGGAAGAGCAATTGACCAATGAGGTTCACGGCATCTATGCGGGCTTGGTGATGGTGGAGAAAAAGTGCATCGAAATCGACAAAGCCCAGTCCGAATCCCGCGCTCCCCTCGACAATCAGAAATGGCAGGCCCTGATCGGCCTCCGCCGCACCCTCCTCCAGGAGCATCACGACTTCTTTATGGCCTCCCAGCACCCCACCGCCAGCCCCGTGCTCAGACGCCTGTCGGAGAAGTACGCCATGCCCGCCCGCATGTGGCGATACGGCATCCACTCGTTCTTGGAACTCCTCCGACATCATCTGCCCGAGTCCCGCGAGCACATGCTGACCTTTTTTCACCTGGCATATTCGATGATGACGCTCCTTCTAGAGACCGTCCCGACCTTCCAGGACACGTGGATTGAATGCCTGGGAGACCTATCAAGGTATCGGATGGCGATCGAGGAATCTGACCTCAAGGAGCACGAATTGTGGGCCATGATTGCAATGTATTGGTATAACAAAGCTGCGGAGAGGAACCCAGATGTCGGCCGGATTCAGCATCACCTGGCCGCCCTCTCCCACCGGTACATTCTGCCACAGCTCTTCTACTATACCAAGTCCCTAGTTAGTGTGCGATCGTTTGCCGGAACACGCGAGAGCATTCTGCTCCTATTCAATCCAATTCTGCACAGTCCCAACCCGAGTAGCAGCAGTCATCCTCCATTAATCACCGCTTTTGTCGCCGCGCACGGCGCTCTCTTCAGCCGAGATGTTTCACCTCGATTTGTCTCCTTCGTCAACCAATTCTTACCCCCTCTAGACAACTTCATCACGCGCATTGGTCCAGCGTTCCGAATGCAGGGAGCGCATATGGCCTCGGCCAATTTTGCTGCCATGTTGGAGTACGGCCATCCTGATGCGCTTTTGGTGGGCGAGTTTCAACAAGGAAAAACGCTGCAAGCAAAGTCTCTAGAAGATGTCTACGCCTCTGCCGCAGGGACGTGGACTCCTGCCAGCGACCCGCAGAGAGTCTTTTCGGATTTTATTTCTCTGAGTGACGCGCAAAACCCAGCGCGCTTCGTCTTTTACGCATCTTTTCTCGCCTTTGAAACCATGTCGGTCTTCCTCGATCAAATCAGTGACCAACACATCTTTGCGGCCCTGCACGTCTGTCTATCCTTCCTTTGGTGCTTGTCACGGACGCGGAACGGGATGAAGTACGCCGAGGCCGTCGTGCCCTGGCGTAAAATGATCCCCTGTTTAAATAACATTATTCGCCCCTGGATGGACATGACGTATATCGAACGAGACAAGGACCCGCTCTTCAACGATTGCCAGTGGACCCCAGAGGACAACCTCATCCGTGGTCAAATCTGGAGCCAGACTTACTACCCTCCGCACTACTTCGACAACGCTCCCTCGGAGGATGACGGTCCCCACATCGAACGGCCGGCACTGGTGGCTTCCCGGATATACAAGTGTCTCTGGCTGGGTATGCGGCTTGCCAAGGTATGTTCTTTGACTCAGTACAGACTATATCTACCCATGCTAATTCTATCTCTGTACAGTTCAACCGCTGGGTCGTATTTGATCCCATGGCCCGCGAGTTCTCCGTGACACCATTTGCTCTGGAACTGGAGCAACTCGTGCAGCCTCACAATCCGTTCATCACCGGTAAGGCTTGTTGCAATGCAGGGGTCGTGATGTGATTTTCATGCTTCCTATGGTATGTGCTGCTTCACCACGTGGAGGCAGGTGGCATTAAGGTACTTTCATTCGATTTGCTGCGGGCCTAGATGTTACTTTCATTGCTGGCGGGGACGAGGCGTGTGGGCCCGATGAAGGACTTTCCAACTGAAGTCGGAGCGACCGCACCTATAGCGCCCGACATTGGCCCCATCCTCGGCGAAGGACACACGAGGATCGGTACAGACACGAGCCCTGGGATGGATTTGGCGGGATTCCATTGGACCGAAAATTTCGGGTCGCATTAGTGTATTATCATGGTCTATCACAGCTATCTAAATGAATATTTGGGCTTGACGTCGTTTCAGCACCAGTGGCTCCCAGCTCAGGCGTCATGGTATAATAGCAGACAGAGTGGGGAGACGACAAGTCAGGTCGAGGACTAACCGCAGCAGATGGTCTGGCTTAGACCAGATGGCATTGGGATGCCGGTAGCGATGGTCCAGTGTGATCGAGGTGGAATAAATCAGGAGCCACGTTGTGTCAGAGACAACTGCCTCGCAGGGGCGAGTCAGAAGAAACAGTAACGACAAACATGGGGTATTGGAGTCTGCTTCAGAGTCGGAAAGTGGTCAAATTACCACAGAAGGTTACATTAACCAACCGATACCTCGTAAGAGTGACCACCTGGTCATCCAGGGAGCCGTAACACGGAACTCCAGGCTGAATCAGTCTGCTCCTACACTCCAAACCGATGAATATGAACAGGCTCTGTTGCATTAATGAAGGGGTGGTACAGAAGATGGGGGAGAAATCACGCTGTCCGTAGCAACGAGACGGGTTCGTCGAAGATCCGGCTCGTGACGATAGCGAGACGCCGTGGGGTCGTCATGGGCGGCATCACGTCGAAGAGCCGATGGTCCTGCTTGCAGACGCGCAGACGTCCCGGATGATTTGACCCCGAGCCCGCAAGCCGTAGGTACCATCCCACACAAAGATGACGGCGTGTCTCAATCACGGCCATATGCGGGCCAGGGAACCGGCTGACGAGAAAATGCGGCACCCCAATTCGTAGACATGGCGACATGCGTCGGTAGACAACCAGGTCGGTTCCAGTGACGGCCCTGCTCGCAGTCAGTTGCCCAGATCCAAGATCGTACCCGGAACCGAGAACGAGGCCTGGTCAAGGCAATCGTGGCGGGACACAATGACTGGCGCAGCACAGGTCGTGATAAAGCGTGTCATAATCGAAGTCCTACGCTTGTCAATGTACGGAAGGTGGTAGCAGTTGCGAGGAAGTGTTGGGCCCGTTCGACTTGCGATACATTCGCAAACGATAGGCTTCCGTTATGAGAGCGCATGCGGTTAATTGACAGATGACAGCCACCGAATGTCCCATTTGACGTGATTGCAGGAAGGGTTCCGTCAACCCTTCGCTGAATGCTGCATGGATGGGCAGCTCTAAAGATAAGCCTGATGGACCGTGGAGAAGAGCAGTCCCTACCGAAGTTGCTCCGACCGGCTCTGTTGGAGCTCACCCAAAAATGCGACGATGCAGCGGAGCGAACAAGGCAGGGCCTGACAGCTGATAATGACCTCGAAGGCTGACCACCGACAATGCTGGGTCTGCGGACTCTTGGAGCTGCAGGGACTTGGACCTCCTCATAATCAGCCTAGGTCGTTCCGCAGCGGAACAATACCTTTAGCTCTGGGCAGTCATTGGGCCGCATATATATCTCTCGAAACTTTGTAAGTAGACATCTCTCAACGACTTGAGGGCAAACATTGCCGACGGATGTTTCATAGTAACTTATCAACGCAAGTAATGATAACCCATCGTCCACGCCGTGAACCTTGTTGTGGGCATCTATATCAGCTAGATGTTTGTAGCAAGCTCACAATTCTATAGAGAGGAGTTTGGAATAAGTTTCCATGTTGCATGGACAACAAGTTAATTTAATTTCGAAGATCAAGTGCGAAGAAACGCTTTTCCATATATAGAAATGGTGTATTTAAGTTATGTTTCATAGGCCAGTTCCTCTGAACGAAGCAATCCCAAAATCCTCAAGTGTAGGGATCCATGAGAATGAAACAATATTTCTATACAAAGATGAGACTCTACTTAATACCCGCAAGCCTCAAAACACGTAATCTCTCCCTAAGCAGCTGAGTCCTACTGTGATGTGGATCAAGGGCTCTCTTTCAGCTCGCCCAGCGCTCACTAATACATCTCCCTGCCTCGCTTAGCTCTATAGAGATTCCAAAGTCGCTAACAGCATCAAAAGTGGCCGGATGTTGGGGACCCAGAGCGTTCTTGTAGCCTACGAGCGCTCGCCCGTACATTCTTTCTGCGATCTCCAACTTCCGAACACCCAGGCGTAGTGCGGATACGGATCCGGTATGTTAGGTTGTCGAGCGGTCACATTCTCGAACCACAGTTGTTGTATCAGGATTATGGGACAGAGGGGGGCGCCGGGAATGAAGGCGGTGGTAAATCAGGCAACTTTCGCCCGTTTCACGGCAATGGAAAAATCCAGTCAATCAGCATGCAAGAGAAGAGACTGAGGACAGGGTTTGTTATTATCGGGGAAAACGTGAAGAGGTAACCAGCCAATCATCGGGCGGCGATCTGGGGCAAAGTGGATGGGCTGAGAAAAACAGGCTCAATTGCCTGAAGTCGGAGTGCCTTCGCGCGGGGGCGCTGAGGGCTATGCGCGATCACGACGTCGAATGGTATAAAGTCAGGGCCTGTGACCTTCAAGCAAAGCAGCCATTCCTCCCATCTATCCGATCATCGAGCATAACTGCAACGACAACAATGCCTAACCTAGCGATGAGAAACGGTGAAGCAATTTCCTTGGTTAATGCAACGGCTACTATCTCAATGCCTACAGCAAGTGGAGATGAGGTGTGTGATATGTTGGCAACAGCATGTGTGAAACTGCAAGTTGCCCATGGATTCTGTGGGTATAGGGGCAAACTTGACTGGGACGAACATGGCAACCTGAAAGGATTTACGTGCCAGGGATATTTCCCCGAAATGAATTACAATGAGACCGAGATATTAGGTCTTCTCCAAGGGATTCTACGCAACGGTCACACACAAGTGGGTATATACGTCGCTATCCACAATACCTGTGCTTACAAAGATTTACAGCATCAAACAAGGTGATGTCCACAATTTGGCCGCTGCCCGCTGTGAGGTTCAGTCCCCGTTGGCACCACAAGGGACCGGACAGTATATCCGCTGTCCATCATATACTATCCATCTACCACATCACCTACCCACAACAAATCACGCGGTTGGACCGGAGGCATATAAGGACGCTCATTGCCATGTACTTAGAGACTGCTTGATTTAATTCTTCGGATTCAATCTCAACACTGTCTCCATCCCATTAGTACGATTCATCTGTTCTTTAGTACAAGCGAATATACGTATCATCTTGGCCTGGCTTCTGATTAAGCTACCACCGTATGTACTAGGACAATTGTCGCTAATCATCCGGCGCAGGACTCATGCGTGTGACAGATATTCGCTTCATGTGGCATGAGTCTGCACGGTCGGGAACCGGTCTGGACGGGGTTTCCCGTGGATCCTTTGATTACAATACTTCCATCGCTCTGAGCGTTGATCCCTCACGTCTGTCCGGACGGCGGCCCAAAATTTGGCATCAACGGTTATTTATCTTTCGACACCTCGTTCAGGGCTGGACAGACACACCCGATCGTGCGATAATGGGGGACTACACGGTCGAAGGTTATCGTCTGCCATTCTCAAGAAGTCTCTGCTCTACGGCACGTAGCCCTCTACAAGAGAGAATCCAAGCATACGTTATGTCGCCTCCGAGACTCTCAAGAGCAGTTCCAGCGAGTGATGTCCTTTTTTTGTTGCGGACATTGCATCGACGAGTTTTCCTTCGGCGGCTCAGGCGAGAAACTTTGGCCGACACCAATGGAGTGGAGCCAGTGCGCATCTCCAAGAGAGCAGCTATGGGTTGTCGTAGACTCCCAATATGTGACCCTAATCATCCAGTCGGGCGTCGATCCCCAGGTAGAGCCTTGGTTAGCCTCTGAGCCTAGGGAACAGTGTTTTGTTGTATATAATCCTGAAGATGAACGATCCATGTGCTCATCTTACTTCGGAACATTATATTTCTGGTCAGACCAAACCAACCCTCCAAGTACGGAGACCTGCAGCATGTCATTTGTCCAGCCAATTAGCAGATACACGAGGTACAGCGTGCAGGCACATTTGCCCTGATACCACGGGCATACGACAAAACAGGCGATGCAAAGAGCCTCCTCTGAGAAAGAACAATTAGGATCAGACAATATTAAAGCAGCTTGGTTGTCGTCCGCAAGCGAACATGGGCAGAGGAGCAGATCAACAAATCTCCACACTGCGTATATATCGACTTCATACAGCAGCAGATATCCTTGTTGAAACGGACTCAAAAGGGCGAAGGCCAACGAGCTCAAGACTATTTTCAAAACTATGGCTCTTCGCCAACCAAATAGGGTCTCTGGTCAAGAGCCTCGCTACCCAGGTGTCCCTTCAGCCTCGTATGACTGGCTTAAGTCTTTGCGGGCGGCAGCTCTGCAGTTGCCAAGTTCTACTGACACTCCTCAGAGAATCCGATCGATTTTGTGATGCTCTCTGGAACGACGACACTATTACCTCATCAGTTTCTTGTATAACTTTGAAAGTCTCCCAGGAGGCACGATTGGTTTCGAGCTTATCTATGCAGGCTGCAGGCCTCCGGCTGGTTGGATATGGGTGTCTCGAGAACGAGGGCCCCCTATTTATAGTACAAGGCAGGACTTATCTCTCAGCTGCTTTGATGGGCGGGTACTTTTTCGAGCAGTGTTTGTCAGCCGTGATCAATGGTGTACAGCAACCTGGCGATCCCGTTAGGCATAAGTTTGCTGCCATGGTATGTTTCAACTGAGGGAAAGAGGACATGGATTTGGATCAGCCTCTCACAGGATGGAGAAGACGGTGGATATAACACCCCTCAGGAATCCCAGGCTGCGGCCAGCCTGTTCTTCATCCTAAAATATATCGCTCAGGTCCAAGAATCTCCCAGCACTCTCGCATCATCGTCATGTCTCTGTGGAGTGCAAGTCTAATTTCAGCGCCCCACCCTCTCTCTTCTTATACCCGGCCCCACTGCCAGGCGCCAGCCAGGACCTGTGTGCGAGTAGAGGACAACGTCAGAGCTTGGTAAGGCGTCAGGTTATGAAAACGAAAATTCATTGACATTGGTTACTTTCGGAAGCCTAAAAGGGAAATCCGACCTGACCGATGTCCAAAGGCGAGTATGCTCGCCTTGGCCGCTGAGCAAAAAGATCTAGCTTCGGGAGGGAGCCATAGGACTTGTTGCCCATTTACAGCTATCCATTCTCTCTGTAGAGATACATATGGGTCCATATTCAGTGAATCGACGATAGACTTGCCACAGCTGGATTGAATCTTGAACGATCCTTGGTTAGTGGAGAGGAAGGAGCTATCTTGCGAATATTCCAGCTCTGAGACAAGACCATCAGTGCTCAAGATTTCCTTCAGAGTGTCCGTGGCTGGGTCCCACAGTCGTACCGTCTGATCGTACAAGCCGGATGCCTTTCTTTCCAAGCAGCTGAATAACATGTTGGTCGTCGATGACAAAACAATACCGTTTTCTTATTCAGCAATTCAAATATCCCATTGTCGTTCGTAATTGACTAGAAATGACTATAAAAGGGGAGGGAATCGGCGCCTAGTCCGTTGTTTCCCTCATGTAGGATTGTCAATTACTCCCAGTCATTCTAAACATATCCCCGACATGTCTTCCAAGAAATCCATTGTCGTTCTCGGCGCCACCGGTAACCAGGGCGGCTCCGTTGCGAAATCGTTCCTGCAGGAACCCGGCTGGCAGGTGCGTGCAATCACCAGAAGCCCTTCGAGCTCAAAGGTCCAAGCATTAGGTACTCGCGGTGCAGAAGTGGTCAAAACTGATCTGGATGATCCTTCCTCGTTTACCCCGGCCTTTAAGGGCGCTCATGTTATCTTCGCCGTTAGCGATTTCTGGGGTTTGTTTGGCGATCCCGCCAGTCAAGGCAAAGCGGCAGCAGCAGCTCAGCCTCTCAATGTGTGGGCTGCTAACCACGAAACTGCGCAATTGAAGGGTGTCATTGACACTGCGGCAAATGTTCACACCCTGGAACGATTTGTGCTATCCTCGCTCTCCAATGCAGCCAAGTGGTCCAACGGGAAATACCCGCATGTCTATCACTTTGATTCTAAGGCGAAGGCTGAGGCCTACGGCAGCGAGAACCATCCCAAGTTATGGATTGATTGGGATACACCGCTTTCCTTTTTCGGAGATCAAGAATCGTGCCAGCTTTAGCCAGCAAGAGTCCAAAATCTTGGCCTCTTCCAACCAACGATGCCTTTTCTTCCTTCTTCCAGTCATTCCCAAAATCTCGAGAAGGTCAGCATTGCGCAGGTTAGCTCATTCCATCCATCCCGGCTATTGTGATTGTTGTCTCATCTCGAAGCAGAGTGTGTCGAACGACTAACTTCTGGCATTCAGATTGCATATAGACTCCAGATCACCCTAGGCCTAGCCAAAATCAAACTTGAGAAGGGCGATTCAGCAATTTCCAATGGAGGCTGGGAATTATTTGCAGTTCCTCCCCGTTATCATCGCCGATCGCTCGTTACTCTTCGAAGGCCAGAACAGTGTTACCATGTCGGCCCACTCCGAATATGCCACAAACTCTCGGATCAAGAGAAAACTATCATTCCACAGGAATCTTCCTCTCTGAGTGGGAAGAATAACACTGCTAGTGGGAACGATGCGGTTGAGTGCCAAAAATGGGAAGATCCTCCATCCACACCCGGCCATTCCCACTCATCATTCAGACTTGCTGATTTTGTGAATGTCACCCCCAGTCCAGTCCTGGGGTCATAAGCGTGATCGTACGTACGGCCTGAACACCTGGAGCTTATGTGGGGATATGACTAGTTGCCAGCGGGGACATGGGCAAAGTGGGCAGCAGAGCGAAAGGGAACAGCGAGCTTGCCGTGCTTATTCATTAATTAGTCTGAGTGTATCTGAAATAATCTCCGCATGCAAAGCTCTATTGTTGCCCTGCTCGAGCCCCAATGTACAACATGGCCAAGTAAAGCCCAGACATTTGTCACCCCTGGACTTCTCCATTTTAGCGAGATGAAAGGAACAACATTCTCGAATATAATGGAGCAGGCATTGCGAAGACTGGATTGTGTTCTATGGTTTGTTGCTCTTTGACCAATACTGTTGGAGAGTGCACGACACATGCCCAATACTGCAGTATCTATACTTCGTCCCTCATCCTACACTGGATGCTTTTGAGATTCAGAGGAAGCTTGGAGATTGATTTGGAAATCAATCTGTTCGTTTTCGAGAAAAATTCCGTATCCGAAGCTCTATTGTCTGCGAGCCTCGATTCACAACAGATGCATGCTTTCATTCGACGACCGCCAGTCAGTGGCTGTTACCGCGTCACTACTGAGAATACTCTCTACCAAGGCTGTGTTACGCCTTCCCTAAGTGACCAAGAGAGGCTGGAGCAATCAAAATCAGAGCCAATCTCTACAATGTGTGGGATAAGTGTCCACTTTGGTTGCAACACGTACTACATCTTAAGTCAATCCTCCTTCAGGTGCAGAGCCGACATCCCAACTTTGCGGCTTGTAAAGCAACCTGCGACAGACGAGCCCAGTGCCAGCCGGAAGTGGAATTCTGATCTGGAGAGATGGACAATAACGGAGTGTATTATTCTATTAGATATCTGGATGATACGTGTGCCATTGAACCTTCAGCTATCTCCTTGAAACGCAGAACTGGCGCGCGAGTTGATTGAAGAAATGTCATCGTCAAATTTTAGTGGGCAAATTTTAGGCAATGCCTTGCTAGGCCGACAGTAAAATTACGCACACTAAGCTTTCACCAGTCGCCTTCCAAGATCTTGTACGCATCGTCGATTTCGTTGGACTCCTCTGCTTCATCGTCCGTGCCCCAGTGGGTGTAACCTTCCGCATCCCAATCACAATCTTCACTTGAAGAATTCCAATCGTCGTTGGACAGTGAGTCTGACTCGCCGGACGCGTCCTGGCCTGATCGGTATGGTCCGTCATTGTTAACCGGGTCTGAGACGATCTCAGCCAACGCACTATCTAGAGTCGACACATTGAAGGTCGCTTCACTCTGACTTCTGTGCAAGAAACGATCATTGTGCTCTTCGAATGCAGGCAATACTTCGTCTTCGTACCAATGGGCGTTCTCGGTGAGGGAATCCCAGTCCCAGTGTGCTACAACTTCATCAGGTGTAACCTCCCAGAGACAGAGATATTCATCTTCATAATAGGCATACCCCCTCCTATATGGATCCTGAATGCCATAATGTCTCAGTTCTGATTGCATTTTGATCATAGGTAAACCGTGGGCGATACGGATGTTTGGGTTGATAACCGTGAGCGTCCTAGGGTAACTTGGCCCGTTTCTCCGGGACAAAAATCTTTGCAAACTAGACACAGACGCGGTGAAAGATATGAATGGTGTTGGAGCCCAGATCATATAATCAGCATGTGTAGCTAGTGACTTTTTTCGACTTTCTCGAGAACCCAATTGTAAGCGAGGTGAACGAGCCTGCATTCTGTTCATCTCATCTGGATGGCTGCCAGAGTTCCTGTCCCAAACCCGGAGGAGGGGTCTACCGTAAAAAGGGTCGGGAGGGTTAGCCCATGAGTGTGTGGATAGGCCTCTTTCCTCAAGGAAGGGGTTAACAGCTTGCAAAAGCTCTAAAGCAGAAGCTTTATCAAGGAACAGAGTCTCCATATTGATCAGGGGCCTTGAAGGTTACGGCTCAAAGAATCGATCGTACCGTTCTTCGACAATACAGCAATGGTTAAAGTAGTTGGCGAGCTGAAGCTTTGGTGACGTCATGATAGTTTAGCCTTTGGCTCTGTGTGGGACGAATGTTGGTCCTGATGACATCTCAGAACCGCTCGTTAGAGGGAGCCTGCCTCTTTCTGAAGCACAACTGACAATCGACTCTGGGTTCTCACTTACCGGTTGCCAATGCTGCTTCAAGGTGAGCTCTAGACTCTTTGAGCTCGCGAATCTCTTGGTCCCTTTTTGCTTGGGCCTGATCCATACATAATGCTCTGGGCCTCTAGTTAAGTCGGGGTCGACTTGGATTCTCTGGCTATTTACTGCCACACCCCGTGTTGTTTGATGGCCAGCATCATGAAAGAAACAAAATAGACTACTACGATGCGTTTCTCGCGTTCCAAATAGACGCATGATACTCACTAGCAATTCAGTCTTTGTATATTCGAGCTCCCTCTCTCTATACCTGTATAATGAATACATTACTACCTTCAGAAACGCCTCGACTCTGAACATAGAGCGGTTTATATATCTGACTGAATATCGGGTTCTTGTCTGCAATTCCACCCACTTATCTTACTAGCCATTTCAAGCGCCATCTCCACGAAATTCGTGAATTTGAGAATCGAGCTGCTATACCTGTCGGTAAGTCGTGTAGGTCCTGGGCTTCAGGTGGATCTGGATCTCTCGATCCCAGATCATGGATCGCTGGGAGAGGAAGAAGTTATTGATGGTAATCTGATCGACCTCATTAATCCGGCGACTTTAATAGTCTGATAGGACCGCTGCATCAGCCGGCCGACGCTCTTGGCGAGCAGCACGAGCAGAGGCTCGTGTCTGGGGCGCCGAGGTCGGCCACTACAGCCAGATCACACGTTCTCAGGTACTCCGGCCCTCGGGTCAACTTCAACCAGGGCGAGACCTCGATCGCGTGTTTCCGCGGGGGGATCTGCTGGGTCTGGATCGCTTCCTCCTCAACATCCTGCGCGATGGCCCGGATGAACTCGGCCGAGGTCAGCACCTTGGCGCGCTAGGCCCACTGGCGTTGAGCCGGCGGGGTGACAGCGAAGAAACTGCTGCCCGCCGCCGCAGGAAGGAATTTGCTGACAGCTCACCGGCTGTCCCCGGTAGAGGTCTTCGAGCTGACGGGAGCGGGGCGTCGCGCATTGCTGGCCACGAGGTCGGCGCAGGTCGGGATGAGCCTTACAGAACTCTTGGGAGCTCGCACGATATAGCTGCATTGAGGGCATCGATATCCGGTATAGGCCGGGAGATACCGGATCGGCGGGCTACCAGGATCGGGGTAGATGCAGGGCTCTGCCGGGTCCACCCAGGGCAGTCTGGACATGTTATGGTAGGCATGTTGCCATAGGATCTCCGTGGCCGCCGTTGGATGGGTCAGATGGTGAATGCGGAGATGAGACGTAAGATACTTTGGTGGGACCGCGTACTGACAGGGCTTGCAGATCCATACGCGAGAGAGATCGTGATAGATCAAAAGATCCATCTGGTGGTATATAGGTCGCTGTCTGTATGACTAGGGAGTTCGAGAAAGGAGAAACAAGGAATCATACTCAAGCCATTATTCTAAGATATAAGGGTTTTTCCTCTACGCGTCCGCGAAGCGATGGATGCCTATCGTGCTCCGCCCGGGGCGGACGGGAGCACGCAGGAACGTCCAAATCGGCCCAATGAGGGGGTCGAGAAAAGGCATCGTACCCGCGATGGATTATGTCCTAGGGAGTAGGGGGGCTTATGGTTTGTGTTTGTCTGTTGCCTGTCAGCTTGGCAACCCATGTTCAATGGAACGTTCAGACACTGACAAGTTTTTGAGCTGCAGGATGGGTGATCCCTGATCCCCATCATCAAGATCTGCTGTATCACCCTAGAGGCCCAGGCATTCTCGTCTTGACCGTGTTCTTCACTCTGCGAGCGTGATATATGAAATCCACGTCAAGGTCGTCCCCAGCTCCCTACTCCAAGATGTTTGCCCTGAACCAAGGGATATAAGTGTCTCTTGCCCAGGCTGTAAGCTGTCGGACACCAGCAAGCTGCGTAAATCTCTAGACAGAATTGCGTAGTCCTGAATTGATGATCAGCCCATAACTTAGTCTTGCCGTCCTCATAGGTTGATAGGACCAGAAACCAGCGATGGCCCTGGATAATGATGCCGGGAAGGACGCCGAGGGTCGACAAAGTCGCAAGCTTGTCCGCCTCAAGAGCCTGTTCTTCCCCGTCGGTCAAGGGCTTCCCCAGTTCTTTCTCTGCCCGTTGGCGTAGGATCCTTTGGCCCACAGCCCATCGAAGGAACGACCATTGAACCGCGTGCCAGCTACCAATCTGCAGTTGTGCGGTATCTCCGTGGACACCGGGTTTTTTAGTCTCAATACTGATCGAGATGGGGCGCGCGCTGAGAGGCTCAAAGTCGGTGTGGTTAACAGTCTGAGTTGGCGTGACACCGCAGAATTGTCTTACGATGACGCTTAGATCTGGATCTGCCTCGAAGGCCGCATACACACATATATCGATCATCTTGAACGGAGACGCAGCTGGTTTAAATTGCCGGTGGGGGCGGGCGGTGGTGCTGCGATCGGCCGTATTTGTTAGCCATTAGCTCTGGGGCAGGGACAGTACATCGCATGGTGCTTACCAGGTTATAGCACTAAAGAGACCGCACTGTCCGCCGAAAGGTTCCTCATATATACTTTCAAGAAGGCGCAGATGAACCTGACTATTCCAACTCGTTTCTTCGTGATTATACTCCTGACATTCGTTGGCTTTCCTGTGTATCTTCTCGACCTCCTCAAACGTAGGGATTCGACCAGGCAGTCAATCTTCGTCGCTTGCATCTTTGAACGAATGCATCCACTTGCGAGCCTCCAGATTTCGACACTTGAGCTTCTCGAGAATTGTAGACTGTAGGGGATGCGGTAGAATATAGAGCGCTCGTCCGATATCCTCCATTCTGCTGACCAGCTCCTGGGCAGCATCCTGGGCAGCATCGGGAGCTGCATCTACATCAAGTGCCTTGCATTCCACCCCCAATTTATTCAGCCGCAGACTCATTATCGGTCGCCGGGTCGAAGGTCCCCTTGATGCGGTGGAGCTGGTCTCAGAAGCCGACCGTGACAGACGATCAGAGGGACTGGAAATACCGGGTCGAGGCGTCGCATCGAGATCATCTAGACGTGGGCGTTTCGGCGTTGATGGCATTTCGCCAAAGGTGTAGTCTGCGAGACAGAGCCGGAGGACTGACAAGTTGGGCCTCTTCGGATGACCGGGCCGAAAGCTTTCGTTTCCAGGAACTTTCTGGAGGGTTGGGCAGGCGAATAATCCAGGACCAAATAGGATCCAGGTTGTCCATTGCAAGCCATGTGATGATTGTTGCGCTCACTGAAGTTGCCCGTCTTGCGCTGTGCGTGATGCGAGACTCCTTACCCGTCGTCATCGACCCAGCGATTTAATCACGTGACTGGTGATCGCCGCATTCCGGGGTTACAACAAAGGCGTCCGAACTGCTCGGTCCAGGCGAAATTTGGAATTTCTCTCTGTTCAATGGAGTCTGATTTCTTTTTTTTTAGATCCCCCCCAAGGAGGTCGTTATTACAGCGCAGTAACTATGTGCCTTCCTTTAGAGCGCAGAAACGAGTCAACCGGCACAAATACATCATGGTGAACACGATTCGGTCAGGTGTTCTAAAATGCCGCTGGCCTACCGTTATCGAGGCTCTTTCTAAGT
This sequence comes from Aspergillus sp. MEXU 27854, assembly GCA_019721355.1. Classification (NCBI taxonomy): domain Eukaryota; kingdom Fungi; phylum Ascomycota; class Eurotiomycetes; order Eurotiales; family Aspergillaceae; genus Aspergillus; species Aspergillus sp. MEXU 27854. The sequence goes on along the minus strand of JAGMTT010000011.1, from coordinate 238,705 downwards.
TTCAGGATTATAAGCATGGTCAGGAAGGTGGAGTCGTTGCCAATGTCCAAGTGATGACCGCACGTTTGAGAGCGATGCGCGATGACCATGGGGACGTGAATGGCGTCGAGTTTAAAAAGGCGTTAGAAGAGTTGGAAAATTCTGGTATGACTGGGCTATAATTAAGCTAACAACCAAAATATCATTGACACAAGTGCTGCAGGCGGTGCTCTACCTGTTCATGTTCGTTATCAAAATGATAGCTGGGCACAACGATTCAATACATGTCGAGGCTTTCGAACTTGCCTCTCGGAATGAAGCTGTCGACACCACGGTAGGACGACTACAACGCCAATTCCGTGGACCGACCTCTGCCTTGAATTCAGCCACCTTCAATGGGCCGGACATGCAAGCTACAATTGCGCAGACCCTTGGGAGAATGGGTCGTCAGCCTGGCCCGGGAACCAAGCCGAAAGTGGGGAAGGCGCGGGACCGGCACGACGAGGACCGGGATACAACCGATCCAAAGATGATTACAGAGTTATTCGTAATGTTCCCCCGTCTACAATGCAGAACCGTGAACAGATTGCAGGTCCATAAAAACACGCGGGAAGAGATCCTGTGGCTCGACACTCTGCATACTTGGAGACGGTCCGCCCTCTGGCTCCAGGTTTGAGTTACGATCCAACTGGTCTATCAGCGCGAAGAAATTTCGGCCAACCTATACAAAAAGTTCATGATATTTTACATGAGTTCCATCCTCCGCCGCTGTCACAGGAGCATAAGCTTCAATTCATCAGAACTGCGCAGAATCCGCAGTGCCGCCGGATCTTCACCCACAGCCTAATCTCTTGAAATTTGAGCCTGCAGAGCTCCCATCGCCCTCCTAAGTATTGTGCGGTACAACGACTGAAACAGCTTATTGTTGGTGAAAGGAATGGTAATGTTGGAATAGATGCAAAGGATGGAGAGCACTGGTAGGGAGTGACAGGCCCTCAAGGGACCTTGATTTGGGCCGAATCAGAGCAGATGACAAATTAAATCGCAGCATTGGTCTGGAGAAAGAACGCCAGATACCGAATGGAACAGTCGAACGATCGGGAGAGTCAATGAGTGGCAATTACTTCGAGATGTTCACCCCGGTCGAGAAAAGGCGTAAGGCATGCTGCAGAGCCATCGCAACGAGATAGACATCCTGCTATTTGCAATGCGGCACCCCCTCGACGAGAGTACAGTGTCCCGGTCCACAATCCGCCTGGAAGATCCAAGCTCGATCCGTCCCACACACAGTGATAGTGTTATTGAGGCAAGTAAATGAACCAGGCTCGCAAGATCTGGCGACACTCGCCGTGGCAAGAATGGTGGGCACATAGAGCAAAATTCTAGATAGATGCATGCTGAGACTTATGTTATTGTCAGCGACCATTCGTGTCCTTGCAGGCTCTGCACTCACCACAAACGCGACCGATGGAGGCCTAAAGACAATTCAACGTAGGAAAAGAGATAAGATCCTCGGCGGCAGGAATAATAGCCTCTGAATGTCGAACGAACAGTCAATGTTTCTACTGACTGACCGTGGAGGGGAATGTTGTCGCTTTATACCCTCAGGTCATCCGCAGTACAGTAGCAGTCTCTGTCACATGGTCTGAGAATCCACGTTCGATTTCTTTGACGTAGCCGAACTCCACTGTGATGTAGTGCATGACAAGGCTCGAGCGCCTGGGCATGGGCCGTGACTCCCAGCACGCCTTACGGAATCATGGCCAGATGTAAGGTGTGTTCACAGAAGGTTCTTGGAGCAACTCCTACTAGGGTGGATGTTTACGTTGCATTTGATGTGGAGCAATGAATAGGTATCCGCTTCCATATCCTGATGCACTTGCCAACAGGGAGGCCCCTTGTTTGCCGGCGTGAAAGGAAGCCCGCACCGCACCTGAACTGGAGGGCGTGCTTCCTCGACAGGAGCGCAGTTGCTTTGCAGGTGTAATGTTCGCTCTCTCTACATGCGTTGTCCCAACTGCTGGTAAAGGAATCGCGTTGGTCAAGCAATGGGTGGCCTCTCGCAAGCAATGGGTGGTCTCTCGGCAAAAGATTGTAAAAGGTACGACGGACATGTCGACATGGTCTAAGGGATACCTCCCCTGCTGCCGAAAATCATACCAGCACCGATGACTTTCGAGAGAATAGGCCGGGAGGGAATGCGTATCTAGGCACTTTCACTCAGAACGGTACCCGGCCGCGACGATCTGCCACAGGCGTGCGCAGAGAGAGGCGGTGGAGGTGGCGGGAGCAGGCCTCCTCGAGGAATCGTGGCGGCAGTGGAACTGATGTGGTTGTCCATCCGAATCGATGAGCGTCTCCCACCGGATCCTCCGACAGCAGACAGTAATCTACGGCTGCCAGGCCAAGAGACAGAATGCGGGAAACCCAATGCTCTGTGTTCTCGATTAGCAGCGGGCCCGAAAATGAGGACGATTTGTCCCACTTGTTAGCAGACATACCCAATGCATTGGTTGCCCCGTCCTGGGGCTGTCGACCAGGAGGTGTGCGCTGGATTTTCTGTCGCAGCGTTCGGCGCAGTAGACTCCACATAGACCGCAGCAGTCGTGTCTGTCGCACAGAGAGCCCGTCGCGGTTGCCCTTTCCGAAGCTTTCCGGGGCGAGAGCGACGGCCTCGCTCCCGCCGAACACGAAGCTCTCCGGGCGGCGATGAGCAAGCAACCCGCCCCCTAGCCAGTCCATTTGGCCTTCGAGATCCGCCTCGCGACGCTTTCCGCAGCCGAAGATCCGGCAGAACGTCCAGATCCGCATCATGGCATCGTGGACGGCGGTGAGGGCCACTGGGTGAGAACGGAGGTAATCTCGCTGATCGTCCGTGAACATGGCTCCCACCACACGAGCCACCACGCAGATCTCGTAGGCATAATGGTGAACGTAGTCCTTTGGCGTCACCGGGGGAGTGAGTTCTTCACGGCAGGTCAGGCACCGGAGGTACTGGGTGGTCTCTGGTTCCGCCCAGGGGATGCCCATCTCGCGGAGCTCCCACACCGGCGGGGACATTCTCCACACCACATCGCGGATGAGATCCAGCGCATGGTTCGTGTAGGCAACATAGAAGCTCCGGCTGACCAGAAGCGCATTGGACAGTGTCTGCAGGTCGGGGACGGCCTGCAGGATACGAAGTGCTACACTTTTCCGAGGAGTCTTCTGCGTCGCGTCTTTGTGGCCATCCTCGTATGGATGCGAGAAGCGCCGCCTTAACGAACATTTTTCTGCGGGCGTCCCGGTCTCTTGGTAAGAGAGAAAGCGGGAAGTTGGTTCTGATCCCCGACCGGGGGAAGATGGGTCTTCCATCCTGCTCCAACCAACGTAATGGTGGGAACTAGGCGGGCTTCTGGTATGCGAACTCGAATACTCAGCTAAAAGATACCGACCCAAGACGACTCCATTCTTTTGTCTGATGGTAAGGTAACCCTAAACATAGTGCCATGCATATTTATAGACCTTATGGATATATTTAGGACTGCACGCAGAAATATCTCGCGTTTGCCACAATGAGAAATCGCGTTCCCGATGTCTGGATGCAGGCAAATACCCCCAGCGCATTGATCACGTCTGGCTCAAATCTCTGCTTCTTCAGTGCGTGCTTCTTGGATGCGTCTTGTTGGCTTCGCAAGGGATCAAGACTACATGGTCAAGAAAGAGATCCAACCGTACCATCACCATTGATGTGATCGACATCGGTGATACACACCCAGCGCGCGCTTTCGAGACCAGAGTCCAACGCCCAGCAAAGGAGATCGTACCTTACCAATGTCGACGAGCCTACGATAATGCCTCCAATTGTTTAGCCCTCTAATGCAGACGTCGCGGCCGTTTTGTAGTGTACAGAGTGATTCATACTGTCAGTCTGATCTAGGTAGTGAATACATTTACATTTCCCAATGTCTGCGATTCTGCAAATATAGGGAGGGTCCCGTACAGGCTGTTGACTAGCATATACGTACGAGGATGACTAGCAATCGGATGGCAAATCGAAACGCCGCACTCCTTCGGCAACCAAGTGAGCAAACAGTATAGATACATATCGCATTTCCCTTGCAGCGGAAGGTCTATGAGTCCACATCACTTGGACCTTGTTCCTCCGGTGGGGTGGCGTCAAAGCTGGGACCCCGGTTCATGTGCTGCTTCGGCAGCGTACTGGTGGCGTTTCCTGGAACACTGAACAGTGCATTCCACGTCTGTTCCAGTTCCCTATACAAGGCGATTTGGCGACTTTTGAGCTGCTTGCAGTCCTGCGTGGTACCATGCTTATTGTGGACGGATGCCATTTCCAGCATGAGTTGAGACTGGGTTCGTAACACTTCTTCACACCGTTGTTTTTGTTCGTCAATGGTCCCTGCCATTCGGAGTGTGTCAAATCTATGCCAACAGGCATTCTTGGGACTAGCTAGTGGGGGCAGTTCCATACTATGTATATGTATTTTCACATCAGCGCTTCGACCCAGCGCTATGTTTGGCGTTGGATTATTCTACAGGTCAGTCCAGTTGGAGGATCCGCGTATAGTCTATCTCCACGGCCACCCGGTCTCTATGCTCCAATGGAGGCCTGCCTAGGTTTGAAACTGATCCCTATTTCACTCAGTGTGGGTTACGTCCAAAGGTATCTACAGAGAATTGCGGTAGAGCGACTCATCTCTACCCTCGGTCGTGGGGATTGACCGGTATGTTGATAAGTATCTCTTGTGAACAATAGCAACTGACAAACCACTTATATCCATAGGACCTCACGTCCCTTCCCCTGGTGTTTGTACTCTGCCGTGACATTTCGCATTTAAAACTCGACGCAGCGCCATGGCCGACCAGCCAGGATTTTTCCACACCCTGCCCTTGGATGTCTGGTACCACGTACAGGATTTCCTTGACCCCAGCGACACCGAGAACGTGCTCAATACGGGAAGAAGGTTATGGGAGCATCTGTTCAAGGATCCGGCTTGGCTGGATCTTGCGAGGGTGCATCATCAGTGTCCGCCGGTGATCCTGGGCCGGAACCTCAGTACCTTTCGCCCTTGGAGAAAGGCAAACGACATCTTTGTCGTTCTGTTGGCCTCTCGATATCCGGAGGACCTGCGAACCTGTCGCGCCACGTTTCTGGCTTCTCTGCACGATGACTGCCACTATGATGAAGAAACGGATGAAGTGAAATGTCCGTCCGGGGTGGTCTTCAACGTCTACCAAGCCCTGCACGGGGCCGACCACTGCCAGGTCTTTGTGCAACAATTGGTGAACAAAGAGGCGGACGGCGTTTGGCTGGAATACGTTTTTCACGAGTACGACAGCAGCGACATCGCAATACAGACCCTACGGGCACCGCATGTCGACGCCCTCGACAGCTCGACTCGCAAGTTAGACGTGCACTGGCCACCGCCACCCACACCGAACTCACACTTCCACTTTCTGAAGACTACCTCCAAGAAACTGGTCACCCGAGTCCGCCGCCGGCAGGGAGCCTGCGGTCCGGAGGACGCTAGACGAGCCTCGAGTCGCGCCAAACGATACTCGGCCGCTCCGATCCCCGCCCTTCGTCGTGCTTTCCGGGTGGTGGCCGCGCAGTCATCTGTCGCATGGATCACACAAAAGTTTGGGCATGGAAACCTCGGACGTTGATATCGCCTACATAGGGACGCTCCCTGCCCTTTACCAAGACGAGCGTGAGTATCTACAGGCCGGGTCGGACGAGAATCAAGAACAAGCAAAGCAGGGCCTAGGGATATCCTGGGCAACTCTGCTGTTGAACTTAGTACCTGCGTACCGCACAGTACTGTATCAGTAATGAATACATCATGTCAAGGCGCATGGTACATCTAGAGTCAACTGCGCTATGGATTTGGCTGGCTCCACTCACGAGTGCTCCGAAACAGGGGCTCCAGTATAAATCCGGCGTTCGCGACCAAGCCTTCCAGCCCGTGATTGTCCCACAGAACGTGCAGAACGTTCTGCAATAGTCGACACCGCACCCGCTGCGGCATTCTAAGAGAGAATCACACATGGCCTTTACAGTATCACATTCAGCCGGCTGGACAACGTTCGATGGATCCATTCGCAGCGCGCGCGATGCAAGTCTGGAGATTTAAAGGGTGGTGGAAGCCTGGATCTTGTCCCTTCGCTGCCACGGTAATCAATCGAAGACTTCAACAAGGTGCCCTTGCCCAACCCATATACTACAGTAAGCTCGCGTGTCCCTCATCGACCTAGATATTATTGAACAAAATACTGGATGAATAGTCGCTGTGTCTCCGCCCAAAGCCCCGGAGGAACCATATCGTACGGGTATTTCCCGTCGTGCGTCATGGCGTATCGATCAGCCCCGGACTTCAACAATTCTCCGGCTGCTTCCCAGGATCCCTTTTCAACTAGTCGGTGCAACGCCGTGTAACCCCAATGGTCTCGACAGTTGACCTTGGCCCCGTTCGCAAGGAGCAGGGAACATAGTTCGTGCGCGTTACGTCCATAACAATCCTTGGCGACATGATGCAACGGTGGTCGTCCCTGATTGTCTCGCAGGTTCACAAGAGCCCCATGCTTAAGTAGCAGAGTGGTCAATCTGGCGTATCCCTTTCGTACCGAAAGAAAAAGCGGGGTCAACCCTTCCGCGTTCTGAAAGTTGACATCAGCTCCCAGCGACAGAAGAGTCTGGACGCATTCTACTCCTCTTGACCACTCATTTCCCATCAAGCCACAGTGGCTGATGGCCCTGAAAATTGCCGTTTCTTTCATCGTCCCTCCAGCAGCGTTCACGTCAACCCCTCTCCCGACAATCCAGTCCAACAGAGTCGGGCTACAGCTCGCGAAAGTCACGGCTAGGTGAAGGGCTGAATTACCCTCCGCGTCTCTCGCCATAATGTTGGCTCCATGATTAAGGAGTACCTGCGCATGTTTGATGGCTCCCTCAGAGACCGCAAGTAATAGAGGTGTCTTCCCTTTAGAGTTTGTAGCGTGAATTTGGGCTCCGTGACCGATGAGGGTTCGAATGACGGTTGTGTTGTCTTTCCGGGGGCTTCGAGGCTTTGTCGCAGCATAGAAAAGAGCCGATGGCGTTTCGGTATAGCGGCGGCTTGTCGCGCTGAAATTGGGGTCGGCGCCATAACGCAGCAGGAGGCGCACCGCGCGTATGCTCGAATTGGCGGCTGCTACCTGGAGCGGTGTCATTCCGATGCCGTTCGGAGAGTCCACCGGCACACCAGCATCTATGAGCATTCCAAATATCGCGGGAGCAACATTCTTCGCAGCTGCGACATGTAAGAGCGTGTCTCTGTCCCGGAAGACATGAGTGTTGGCCCCATGCTGCAAAAGCAACGCCACTTTGGATTCCTGGTTGGTACGGATTGCCTCCATCAACGGAGCACGTTTCTCAAATGCCAATGCGTTCGGCCTGGCGCCAGAATTCAGAAGAGCTTTGGTGATGGCCGCGTCGCTGCGTCCACTGGTCGCCACAGACAGGGGTCGTCGGGCGCGGAGGTCCGCGGCGTCTGGCAGAGCCCCATTGTCTAGAAGAAGACGCACGATCCGGGTATGCTTGTGCAAGACGGCTTCAAGAAGCGCTGTCGACTGGGCCTCGTTCGGCGATCGAAGGTTGATATCGGCGCCTGCATCGAGCATCCTGCGGACGCCACGTTCGCAGCCCCGAATCGCGTACCATATCAGGGCTGAGCCTCCATCACATGTGATATTTCTCCGACACAGGTTGTTGATGAGGATGGTAAAGAGGGTTTTGTTAGCCCTCAGGAAGTTGGAAAAGTCCTTTGTCGACACCAATTGGTCGGCAATGTGCAATATAACCTCAGGTGGGAGAGCGTGAAAGGCCATCGTGTAAGGCTCTCCTGTATATTCCTAGTTTGTAAGTGCGCGTGGTCTTGATTTCCATCATCACATAACGCGAAGGCGCCCGCTCTCACCTTATACCCGCCTCGTAGTCCACAAGAACACTGACACCCAAATTGTACCGGACACAGAAGGACCGAATAGAGATTCCTGCCTGCACAGCGAGGGGTAAAAATTCTCGTCTGCTGGCCTGTGTCATCCTTTAGCGTTTTCCTTTTCTATCACATTCACCCACTGGTGGATAAATAACTTGGCAACCACACTCGCCATGGAAGGCAGATGTCATGGAAGTCATCATGTCACCTCTATCTGGAGATCAAGAGGTTGTAGAAGCAACTTACTCTTGCTCTTGTGCGTGATGTGCTGTACAGAAATGGCTTCCCAAGAAAGATGTTTTGTCCGCCTATTAAATAGTTCTCCCTACGTACTCTGTGGGACACCCCGAGCGGTCGTTCCTGAGGCTACCCAATTGAACATATGTTCAATACTGCATGCATACTCGAAGGTAATCGGAAGTTGCTCATATGCCAGGGTTATTACGTACAGAAATATGCAATGGGGTATCGAAAGAAATGGGGTAGCTGCGTCAATGTACAGGATGCCATCTTTTTGGGGAGCCAGAAGTCATTGTCTCATTGGAAGATAGGAAGAGAACATCCAACCCCTTGGCTTGCCTCTTATACTAAGCCCCTAACGTATATATTTTTGAAGGCTACTTAATGAAACATCTACCTTGACTTAGACACAGAGACCACGAAGTCTGAAACAGGTTCCCCGGGGTCTCTTTGGTGTCGTAGTGGGACTGCGTAGTCCCAATGCCACTAAAATGGGGCAGATGTCCTTCTATTCAGCGGAAAACAAGAAATCTTCTTTGGAAAGCGGCATTCAAAATAGGTTGACGAATTTTTAAAACTGGGGGCCTGCCGTGCTCTTGTCGGACCAAACTTCGTTGAGATTGGGACGCTCAGCTGCAAAGGAGACCTTCTCATCACCATCACATTCTTTATCAATGAGACGTAATGTGCATACAGTACGGAGTAGGAAAACCACACGATGACTCTTTAGCACTATAGAAGGGTTCTTGAAGGGTACATATGTAGAAGCTCGAGTTTCTTCCTGAATTTAGGCCCGGACGTGGGGTTTCAGGTGAATTGTCCCTTTGACAACAGGAGCTAGCCGTCGTGCTGTAGTACAGTGAGATTCCATCTTGCCTCTCTATTTTTTCTCCTCTAATCTTCTTCCTCTCCATTTTCTTCCTCTCTGTCTTCTTAGTTTATACCTACTGTAACTCTCTACACATTTTTTTTTGGTTTCCTTCCATCCCACCACCCTGCTCCTTCCCCTCCGTATTTCCCTCTCTGTCCCCACTTCGCCCGCATCCCTCTCCCATAGCCAAAGTGGATGAAAGAGGATAATGGGGCGAATGGAAATTTGCTCCGTCGAAAAAAATCCCACTCGGCTGCCCACGGCTCCTGAGTCTCAGTCAGATTACAGCTATCTCGTCTTGTGTTCTGCTTGACGCCTTTGTGCCTCGTTTATCGCCCTGAGAAATCGTTTCAGATTGCACTGCTTTCTGCCTCCGTGGTCAGGTCGTTTGCTAGCCATTTTGCCAAAAGGCCTTGTTCTACGTCGAGCTGCCCGCAGACTGGGCGTCTCCTAGCATGTAGGTCAGCAGCCTAGGCTTCGCTTTCACGTTGCGTTTTCGCCGCCCACTTCAAGCTTCTAGCATCACAGTGCACGCTGAAGGCTGCATGACGTAACAAAAAAAAAATCAAAAACACGTGGACAACATTGGTTCCCTTCTATGTACCACTCCTGTGTTCAATTCTTCTGTGACGGGTTGGATATGCCGTCCATGCGACTCTCGTGGAGATTACCGTAGCCCAGATTCCTACCTTTTTAGCTGAAATCTTCCAAAGCAAGGACTCTGGGCCTAAAGATAGGGAAAGGACAAACGTACAACCAGTTGGTCCGGGGCCTAAATTGGCTGCTTCCGTAGACAGACCCGAATAAAACAAGATGAGCGCCGTCAGTGACTCGACACGCGCCGCACATGCTGCCAGCACGGAAACGACGAAAATACCGTACATTAGCTGACCGTGCTTGCTTGGGGACAACCACGGTCACGGTCAGGCCTTGCGTCTGCTTGTTGTCATATCACAACACTGGTCCGTTTCCGGTCTTGGTAAACCGACAACTGGTCGCGGGGCGCGAGGAAATTCTGCGGAAGCACAATGCCACGCCCGTCCGCATCCAATCCCCCCTAGCCGCCGAGGACACCGACGCGCTGTTGCCACATGGGTGTCTCTGCTGTTTCTACTGCAAGACACCATTAGGTCCCTGCAGCCAACCCGGCCCAGACCACTCAAGATACGCTGTGGAACTCCGTGCAAATGGTAGGTTAGGAGACGCATCGGGACACGATCAGAACATGGCTAAAGTTCCCGGTAGATCTAGAACGATGTGGCCGATCCAACCGCGTGCTGTATGAGAAGTACCGCGAATACAAGTCCGCGGAAACCCTTCAGAGCCAATGGCGTGCGGCGTGGGTGGATAAGAACATCACACTTCTTCACATGCTGGAGACCAACTATCCCAACCTGCGCAACACGCTGGATGAGTTGCGATGCGTCCCAGCGCTGTGGTACGACGGGATGCCCCTGTTGCGATACCTGGCACATGTTAGTCAAGGACGCTTTGGAACGGTTCGTGCCCAAAAAGCCCGTTCCCGAACTGTCTGCCAACCAGTAGTCTATAGGAACAAATTAGTTACCTGGCCTTCACACGAGTATTTTGGGGGTGGCTTGTAACATTCGACATCCGCCAGCTTTGGCAGGATTTCCTAGACTCGGATTACTTAAGACGGGGCTCCGGATTCAATGAGCATTCATTGTATCGGATCAGTCAACGAGACGTCCGCACACTCGAGTTCACGGCTCCCCGGCGGGACATCTCCCTCGTCGGGAGACATCGGCTGTTCGCCCGCTTCACCGCAGAGGAGCGGGATCACATATTGGCCAAATTGGGGTCATTTCCGGGCGTTATCCCCTCGCTGGCAACCTTTTTCCACTATTCATCCATGGTCCTGTGTCCCTGCTCCGGCGCCCTGGCCAAGTTAATGCCAAGAGAGACGAACCGCACGGCGGCGACGAAAACAGCAACCATCTCGCACCCTCTGTCCGGGTGCTACATCGAGACCGCCCTGGGTGAGGGCGAACATGTTCTGTGCGACCAAGCCACACACCTCGATCTGGCGTACCGCCAGCTCTGGTTGTGTGCCATCCGGAACTGGTACCGATGGGACAGCCCCAGGAGAAGTGATCGAGCACACGCCTGGCGGGAGCTCACGCACCTGGCCGCAAGTCTGGGATTCTCGAGTGAGCGCGATGATAACGCCTCGGCGCCGCCAGAAGCGCAGCCTCCCCGGCGCCGCAAACGCCCGCTGGTGATATTGACGGATGCAAAGCTCAAAATCTCCCGAAACGATCATTACACCCAAGGATCACAAGATCTGTTTCTGCGGAGGATCCACGGCAGCCGTGAACGCGACGAGGACGTGACCGCGGCTTTTGTGTTCAGGTCCTTGTACCTCGCGTGTTTCGGCGACATCCAGCTGCCGGCTCCAGGCCACATGGTTGGTCAGCGCTCGCCGCAGCAGCATGGTGTAAGGGAGCTGGCGAGCCCCATGGATCCCGTGAGGGAACGGTCCGACCCGCCCCCAGGACCCGGATATCTCACGAACTCGGGCTGCCACAAGGGAGCTTTGGCGAGTGGGCAACCAGGCTGCGCGCCAGCCATGTCAGCCCATGCACTGCCCTCTCCGCCGGCGTCGTCTGTTCGGACAGAGGAGCTCCACCCACACCACACCCCACAACCAAGCGACCTAAAGGTCTCTGGAAGGCCAGCTTTCCCAGTCAAGGGAACCGGAAAGGCTTCAGAATGTAGTCAACCCCGTGCCTTTCCGGACAGAAGTCCCTCCTCGAGCGGGAGAGACGTGCGTCATGCTGCAAATCACGTCCCTGCGGCATCACTTAGTCAAAATGGGTCCCAGGTCGACGACGAAGGACCCCCGGTCACAACAGAGTCTTGGCTTACGCCATCCGATAGGCCTGAGAGCCTCACTGACAGCAATACAAGCCGTGTGCAGACTCCCAGCCCAGAGCACGAGGGTCATCTTGTGATGCCCCGGAGCAGTGCTCCAGTCCTCCCATTGGACGAAGCGGCGGAGAATGCGACACCGGCATCAGGATCAATGGACGGTGGGTACGTACATAAAGGTGAGTCCCCAGGCACGTCAAGGGCCATTGGGAATGTCCCACCGCGCTATCATGCGCCCGTTACACCAGGCATCCTGGAAGGACAGGACCCCACAAGTGCTCGGCTGGCCGCGGAGACGGAGAATTACCAGCAACAGGAGGTAGCCCTTCGACGAGCTACGCGAGTAGTTGAGGAATGCACAGGGCACATCCAACGCTTGCAGGAGGACCTGACCGCCGAGAAAGACCGAAGGCTCGAGGCCGAGTCCCGCGCGGGACGACTGGAAGTGGAGTTGTGTCGTCTGAAGCAGCACGCAGACCGTCTCGCTCAGACTGTATCCACCATCAACCATCTGGCCGCCCGGCAAAAGGACGACCTCCATCAAGGGATCCAACGGCTCAGCGTGCAATTTCAACAGGTCACCGCGCACTGTTCGGAGCAAGAGAAACAGATCGTGTCCCTCCGGCGAGAGCGGGAGAGTCTGGTGGCACAGCTTGCGGCGGTCGGAAAGGAAAGGCGTACCGGGGCGCTGGATCCAGCCGTAGAAGACGCGAAGGGCCAGGTTGACGGGCTTCACCGGGACATCGCACGACTGAAGGATGAAGTGGGACAGGCGCGGGCACAGCAGAGGCGGCATGAAAGTGAGAGCCGTGCGGTCATCAACGAGACCCTGCGGCTCCTGTTAGAGTCAGAATTGCAGGGGTGGCGCCATGTGTTGGACGTCATCCAGAGCGAGGTGAGCCGCTGCCACACAATGGGGGAGACGCTCAAGCGCCAGGACAACTCTACCCAAAGTCTTTTCACTTCAGCCAGGGACATAGACGGAGCCTCCACGGCCGCTTACCGGTTGAACAAGGAGCACGCAGGGCTGAACGAGTATCTCCAGAAACTACGCCATCCCGAGCAGGAAGCGGCAGCCTTGAGCAGAGACCTGGCGACAGCCCTCTCGGAAGGCAACCACAAGAGTCAGGACTGGCTCCAGCGTGTCCAAGAATCCCTCCGAGCAAAGAGCGTGGCCATGGCTCGTCTCGTGCAGGGCCGCAGCTTGATGGAAGAATTGGATCGGGAGTTGTGGCAGCAGCAACAGGACATCGAGACAAAGCGAGCTGAATTCGCAGGCGACGACTTCCAGTCAGTCATTCTCCTTCTCACCCGCGCCTGGGTCTCTCCGAATCGACCCGACAGGGCCAGAAACATGGACGACGCTATGTCTGTACTGGTCTCCAGATTTGCGGGCCATCGACTCCCTTGGCAGACCAGCACAACACGCGGCGAAGGCAAACCGGACGGTCACCTGGTTGAACGGCTGCGAGGCGTCCTGAACGACCAGGCCACCGTACTCGTGGCCGACCTGAGGAGTCAACAGAAGCGCATGGCACCAACTCATGAAGCGGTCGATCCTCGGCGGGTCACCTGCACGACCATTTTGGCCGCCGATATACAGTCGGACTTGCAGGCCCTGGAACAGGCAGGCGCGACGGTCATAAACACGCCGGCGGGCGAGCAGGTCCCGGCTCTCTATAGCGCATGTCAAATCATGGCCTCAGTCATCCGGCGCGGAGAGTATCGAGAACACCATATGACGGCGCAGCGGAATGCAAACGCTCGATGTATACATGTTGCCGCGCACGAGAATCCCTCAGGAGGACCGCCGCAAGCGACGCGCCAGCAGGATCATCAACCGGATCACACGGCCGAGGATATCCGTCTCTTGCACGGCCGGCTCATCCAGGCAGAGCAGCAACTATGCGTGAGAGAAGCCCAGTACGCGGAGCTCCAGCGGCAATTGAAGTCGCGAGATATGCGGTTTCAACACGCATTCCCCTCCTTGCCACCCCCCCTCGGTCCGAGCAATCAGGAAGGCGCGCACCACGAGCACAGGCCGGAGGGACGGCAGGGGTCACCGCCAGACGAGCCCCACGACGTTGGAGTCGCCCCCGGTTTGCCCGCGATAGCCACGTCAACCCCACAAATGGTCGACTGGAGATATTTCCAATCCGTCACCATGCAATTTGATGACTCCATCACGATCCCAACCGTGCCGGCTCCACATCCGACATCTCCTGTCGGCGCCCCAATCCTTCGACCAGAGACCCCGTGTTCGTCATCTACAAACCAGGGCCCTACTTGGGGACACGCGCCCGCCGAATCCCAAGAGAGGACGATTCCATCTCCGCAGTTCGATACCGTGGAGGCAACAGAAAGGCACAGCCCAGCACAAGAAGCTCCGCACGATCCCCAGGCTGACCACCGCTCGAGCCACCCAGCGGAGCCAACCGTCACCAGAAGCATCTTCTTGCCTCCTGACGACAGCTATGAGTCGAGCCGCGTCCAGTCCGGTGTTTCCACCCGGGCACCGGGTGAGATGGTCGGAAGGTCTAACGCTCGGCGGTCAGATCGTGAAGAACAGGTCAAGCATCCTGCCAGTCGGAGTCTGGATCAGGAGGCAAAGGAGTCCATCGCAGGACAGCAACCCTCATTCGAACAGCGACAGGCCAATTGGGCCACAAACCAAGGTCTGTCACTCCAGCTGGAGCACGTGAAGACGCCAACAACGGATGCAGTGCCGCTGGGCAGTGGTCCGGCAGACAGCTCCAATAGTCATGAGGCTGGGCCGCGTATGAATGACCGAGGCAGTCCGCGGGAGACCCAAAGGCGAAACCGGTGGCCTCCCGAGCCGGTGCCTTCCCAGGCAGCCTCAGCTGCTCCAGTCCAGGACCAATCGGGCCAAGTGGGTTCGCATCACGGGAGTCCTCTCGTCGACTCCAGATCTGCGGTGGATGGTCCGTCTTTCGACCACCCACAACCGCCCAAGACGCGGCAGCTCAAGACCGCGTATTGGACCATCGTCGATCAAAGTCCGGTACTAAATCACCATGCTCAGCGGCTCCGACGCAGCACACGGCTGGGGCCGCCCCCCCGCCCGGGTCACCAACAGACGCCTCGTTCCGGCGGTATCCAGACGCGATCCCGGAAGCGACAGCGAGTATCGTCCGAGGAGGGCGAGGTGAGTCGCCTCACGAAGCGGATCCAGCCGGCTCAGGGAAGGTCACGAAGCAATGATGGGAATACTCAAACGCCACCGGCATTCGCCCTGGGCGAAAACCCCCGGCGGTCAGGCTCCTCGGCTGGTAAGCAAAACAAACTAGAAGAGGCACCGTCGCAGAAGAAGGGTTGTAATGGACCTGCGGCTGTGACAGCTCCCGACGGCGCGCTCCAGCCTCCGAATGGGACCACGACGGAATGGCTCCGAGTCTCGACCGAAACAGTCCCGGGCGAGGGTCAAGAACAACCGCACGCTAGCCACGAGAACACCCGCCAAGCACCGTCGTTAAGTCCAGGGATGGGCGGCGCGCCATCGCCTCCGGCCGGTGAAATGGAACTCGACGGATCGCTCTCGATCTCAACTGCGCCAGCTCATGAGGCCATATCACCGGACGGAGCCCCGCGCTGCACGCCAGACCCTCTATGTCCGTCATGGCTGAAACAGAAATCGGGGGGCGGATCCTTGCCCTCCGAGCCCCGGGAGAGGGCAACTGTACCGCGGCAGGGCGATGATGTGGGAGCGACGGGGGAGAGATACAGCACAGACCACGAAGATGCTCATGAGAGCCCCCGGGTTGACCACCACCCGAACAACTCGGCGGAGCCAATCGTCACCAGAAGCATCTACGTGCCTCCGGACGATATCCAGGAGACGAGCAACCTCGGGTCGGGGGCTTCTGGCGGCGAAGCAGAAGCCGCGGTCGGGCGAACCAACGCCAGGCAGTCGAGGAGTCGAGACCTGGTCGAGCATCGCGTCAGTCGCAGCATGGAGCAGGCCCAGCTGTCCATCACAGGGGGCGGTGGCAGGGAGAGACGTGGGACCCGCCGGTCGGCCTCATGCCCTGGCGCTCGGGGAACCGAGCCCCAGAGACAGCCGGCCTCCTGCGAGTTGCGACGGACAAAGTCGGTCGCCCAACGAGCCCAGTCACTCCGGCCGGGTCAGGGGCCGGCGCCAGCGGTAGATGGAGTGCCGCCGAGCGGTCCCACACATCGAATGTACAGTCACGAGGCCGACAGGCCCCAGAATGATGGGGGGAGAGCGCAGAGGAAGAAACGGAAACGGTCGTCTGGCCTCGTCGGGTCTTCCCCGGCCGGCTCAGGGGCCCCTGTCCAGGACCCGATGACCGCTCGTCCCGTGGGTGCGCGCGGACGGCCCCGGCGAACGAGGGGTGACGGTGCGACTTCCAACCACCCACGACGGCCAAAGACTGCCAGGGATTGCACGCCGCTAGCCCAACAGACGCCTCGTTCTGGTGGGATCCAGACACGATCACGGAAGCGACAGCGGGTGGAGGGCGAGGGAAGTCGTCTCGCAGACCGGATTCAGCTATCGCGGGAGGAGTCTGGGGACACTGACGTCGATCCCCCAGCAGTGACCGCGGCACGCTCTCCTGGGGCCAGCCCCAAGCCGTCGGGCTCATCGGCGATCAAGCAAACCAGATCAGACGCGGTACAGCCGAAGGGGTGCGATGGATCTGCCGCGACCTCCCCGGACGGCGCCCGCCAGCCTCCAACCGGGGCCACGACGGAAGTGCCCCGAATGTCGACCGAGATAGCTTCGGGCGAGGGTCACGAACAACCGCACGCTAGCCACGAGAACACATGCCGAGCACCCCCGAAGCGCACGAACACGAAACGACTGCGCCGCACCGCCCGTCGCGAAAGGCGGAAAGGCCGGCGGCAAGTGCGCCAGCCCAAGAACGTCACCCAACGGCCACGCAAGACCGCCGACCGATGCATCCTAGATCAACGCGGGCTCGTGATTCCACACCGGACTCGCCCAGGTGGGACGCCGCGACCGGAGTCGCGCCCGCCAGCCAGGCAGAGTGTCCCGAATTCTTGCATGAGAGAGACACGATCGCGAAAACGGCAGCGGTCGGAGGAGGGGGGGGAGCATGGCCCCCTCGCAAAGCGAATCCAACCGTCCACAAAGAGAGAGGCCAAGATGCAAGGGACCAGTGTCCCGGTGCAGGTTTCCTCCACAGCGATCAGTGTCAACGTACCTGTCCCCAGGCCCATCCCCAGGCCCATCCCCAAGGCGCCTCCCGCTTCAGAGCGGCCCGGTTCGGAGAAAGTAACTTCGCAGCCTGACGGCGCCGGGCCACGAAAAATCGTCCGGTTTGCCATTCCCAGCAACAGGAAACGACCGCCTCGGCAAGCGCATCACCAAGGCCGGCCGCCACAACAGACGGCGCATCGCCCGAAAGGTATCTCCAAGAGAACTCGTAACACAGCTGACGCAACCATCAGAAACCAACTCCTGCTGTCGGAGCCCGGGCCCCGTCGGACCCTGCGAAACGGCAAAATACGCCCGGACCTACTCTTGACAGCCCTTCAGAATGCTGGAGCCGTATAGACACCGACACAGTGTGTTCAGCTCGCCACAGAGGGTCGCTTTGGCTCACCCTGATCAGCCTATGTTGCATGTCTCAACCGGTGGGCCACGGCCGTCTTTGCCCGCGGATGAAGAGACGAGGCCGCCGCCAAGGGCCAGAGGAGCACGTGACCGCTAGAACTTATGGGCGCGACGGCTTTGGGTTCACGAGGACGACGATTGCGCCACGAAGCTACAGACGCAGGTTCTGGTCAGACCGGACACAGCGCAAGTTCATCGTACCGGTTCAATTGTAGCCCTTCCAGGGTAGGGACGAGATCGGAAGCTTTTACTCTCTTGGGGCGATCATTGCCACCATTAACTGTAGCACCGCGAAGTTGACCCCGACCGGCCAGCCTGTCAAGCTGCTGCCATAACAGCGGAGCTGGCGAAAGCCTTAGGATTTTACGAAGGTCCTAGATCCTAGATACTCTTACCGTACTGCGGTTCCTGGACCGTGCGCAGTGCTGATGGAAGGCGTTTTGTTTACCAGATACCCATAGACTACATATAATGGTTATTAAACTCGCAGGTTACAGCACCTCAACCCTCATGCGTCTGTCAACCTCCCAAATACGGGGAGACCCGCAGCGTTGTCAATGTAATCAATGTCTGCTACTAACTACATGGCTATAGACTACATCGTAACATGGCCTCGACGTGGTTTCCCTGCCGGAGTGCATCAGGTGGAATACGCAGCCATCCAAATACCTCACATTCCAACACAGGCCCAGGTCGAGCAATTGTCGCAGATGGCCTACAGGTTGGATCGACACGGTTGGCCCGTGCGAAGAATCTGCTTCACCTGCTGCGCATAAGTGCAGCCACCGCCGACATTCTGATCCGAGAACGCGGCCGACCACATCATGACCCCCCCAAATGCCGGACGGGACGAGTACTGGTGGACGATGGGCGCCAAGGCGCTCGGCTCAAGGTAATACCGAGCGCCATCCGTGGTGCCGGTCGCCGCCAGGGGCGCCGCGGGGACTCCGATAAGCACCTTGGCCCGGCTCGACGCGGTGTCGCTCAGGGTGCGCGCCCAGTCGTCGAAATTGATGCGGCTGTCAAGTGAGCAGCCCGGGTTGTTGAAGAACTGGACCCATAGATAGTCAAATTGAGCGCTCGCGATCATTCCCTGCATGTTGGGCTCCGGGATGGGACACTGCGGGGCGCCGCTGATGTAATACGGGTGCGAAGAATCACGCGCGAAATTCGACCGCAGCTGTTCGATCAAGGCCGGGTAGTGCTCGCTGCCCGTAGCCGTCTCGATGTTGAAGTCCCAACCGTCCACAAACGTGTCGCCAAATGGACGGGGGACCTGCGCCGTTCCGTTGGGCGGCCCGTATGCCTCCCACAGGTTCTGGCCGATCTGCTCCGCCTCCTGGGTCGACGTGAGGGTATGAGCGCCCTCGGCCCCCCCGACGGAGATGAAGACCTTCACGCCATTGGCTTTGCACGTTTCAATGTGGGATGCAAGTTGACCACAGCCTGGGGATGCCCCGGAGGAGGTGATGTTGCACGATTGGCCGATCACGCCCGACGGTATAAGAGTCCCATTCCCGTACTCGGAGAGAAAGGCCAGCACAATGATATCCACCCCCGCAGAGTTGGTACAGTACGTCGCCAAATTGTCCGACTCCATCGCGTGGACATTGTTCTGACCCCAGTATAGCACACTGTCCCCACGAGATGGAACAATCCCGCACCCGTCCGCCAGCGCCGACATGGCCATTGCCATCAATCCACAAAGCACGAATGACCAGTGAGCGTACATGATCCCTCAGATTGGAGCTATATGGGTAGGCACTCCAAACAGGACGGCTTTATACCGCCTGTGGGTGGTGGTCCTCCAGCCGATGCACATTTAGGTCTATGACCGATGCCTATATCTGGAACCGCATGGGAAAAGCCAGGAGACGACTCAGACCGCAGGCTCCCCTTTGGCCGTACCCTTACAGATGATGCGCTCGGCTCTGGCCTGTTCCGAATGGCATCTACGTGTCGTAGGCGTTGTATGTCATGTACATTTGCAGGAGCTGTGGTCGGTGGTTGGCCTCCCGTGCTGTGTCCATGACATCCGTCTCAAGGGCCTTAGGAAAGGCGGGTTATCTACTGTATCTGGTGCTCCCGACAATATCTTTTTTCCCTGTCTGCTGTAGTTCGCGGGAACACTTCCATCGCCACTTCGAATGGGTGAACGGGTGAGAGGCACTTTGGTGGGATTCCCACCTGATACGTACGTATCATCTGGACACCGCACATGCAGACCGGGACAACCCAGATAGCGCCCTTTCTTCATGCTACCTGGAGAAATCCCCATACCCGTTGATCTCTGGTCGTTCTCGTAATGCTGAAGCCACTACAAGCGCTTGCGTCGGCATAGCATCCCTGGTCAACTGGAAAAGGGAGGGTACGGGAAGGGACCGAAAAGGGTAATAGCTACTGCATCGCCGGCGCACCAGCTCGCCGAGTTTCTTCAAGGCGAGGGGTATGGAGGCTATAATATATACGGTATAAAGTCATGGAGTGCTTCGCAGCTGCTCAATAAACAACCGCGTGCCGTCGGATTGCATGCTCCCCGCAGCCGGCTGCAGCCAACAAAGGCCTGCAGAAGGTCGGATATGGTAGTTGTATATCATTTCCTGTTGGGCCACGGAGGTCTGGCAACGAGTCGGCGGTCGAAGCTGGGGGATTCGCCGGTATATGTGAAAAAACAAAGGCCCGCAATTCCAACCAACGACACATTACGTCAGATCAAGCCCGAGCTCGCCAAAGCCCATCTAAAATTGTCACTCTGAACCTCAAGAACCACCAAAATGGATCAAATGGGGTTTCGACGCATACAGTAGGGATCGCCGAGAATTTCCGGGTCAAATGGGGTGCCCACCTGTGTGTTCATTGCACAGCAAATTTTCCTACCATTGTACTATCGCACGGGCAGACACCAATCGATCTGGGTACTGTATGAGGCCCGAAGCTGAGTGTCTCCAGATGTCTGAGCCTTTGTTTGAATGAGATGCAGATCTCATGTGCTCGTTACTTGGATCGCTACTGTATGGTGCCGTTGTGTCTTGTTGGGGCCATATGAAGACGCGAAGGCAAAACGAATTCGAGGAAACGTTATGCTCTCTCTCTCTGTCTACAATCGTCGACATAAAGATCCACGCTCGTATGTAGGGGCGCGGTTGAATCCATCTCCGTGCATAACACCGTTACTCTCGATCTCCAGAATAGCAGCTGGTCTAGATAGCAACCGCCGGATAGAGCCAGTTTATGTCGAGCGGCTTGTGTCGCTGGTCAATACTTCTGACAACGGACCCTACTACGACAAGGAGAGGTTCATCGGGGTGCAACGCTGACGGGAGAATGAGCCGCAACATAGCAAGACCCGAAACATCGGCTTCAATCTGCCGCGGATGTGTTTGTTCCAGACCCGCCTTCTGGCGGACACGGGATACATAATATATTTTCTACATCCAGTATTCATCACAGCACCCCCCGATGGCCTCAGATGGCCTTAGAATTGAAGGGGAGGCTATCGCCGAATAGATCTTCGGGTTTAGCGTGCGCAGTACAAATGAACTCGACATACTCTCGACATACTATTCGCCAAGGGGTGTATTGCCGCTTCACCACTTCGAAAGCTTGTGTTGCCTTTGTGGACATGTCAGCTAGGGAATCTGTCCGTGCTCGACTTGACAGCACGCTTCATGCACCCTTGATTTCATATCCTTAGGTGACCGGGGCCGGACGCCATCCAGTCGGATCGTTTGGGGTACGCGCCTGCCAAGGCCCCACAGCCGCCGTTGCTCTTTTTTGATTTGCTGGACGCGGATATGATCTCCAAAGGTTGGCCGTGGTAAAGCATGTTCGTGATCTTTACCCATCGTATGCCCAAGCCGAGCATCCAAAAGACAGTGTCTGCCAATGGTCGAATGTGCTGAAGAAGGCCGACGATTTATGTCTTCGGATTGCATCAGTTTTTTTCCCTTCGTTTTCATGGAGACCGCTTTCTGTAGCCCTGATCGACACGCCAGATTTAGGGCAGACTGAGCGGTAAAAATAACGCTCGGTAAGGAAGATTCCCTCATGTGCAGCAGGAAAAGTGGGCTGTAGCCCTGTCGAGACTCGACTTACTATGAGTTGGATCTCTACTGTGATTCATCTTGAATCCAATAGCAGCCTGAGCGCCAGGCCTAGAGCATCATTACGTGTAGTCTCCTGGACACAGAGGAATCAGTCATGGATCAGTCTCATAATGAGCCAGTGTAGAGGCCAATGTAAACGCCCCGATCGAGGTGGTTAGTGTCGTTTGTAGCACCCATTGTCCTTTCCATCGGGGGACGGCTCGTGCTACCGGAACCAAGAAAATATATAATGCCAATATGTGATCGCTTGCAGGATCTTGTCGTTCTACATCCGCAGCTGTTGTTGTCTCCGTCCTGACACCCACCGTTGTCCCACTGTGTGAGCGTTCGCCATGCAGACCCGGGCTGAGTCCCCCCAGATCCTCTCCCTCATTGAGGGCATTAAACACGCTGCATTGCGAAAGGATCCTGACCTGCCGGTGGGAGGCTCTCATGATCGCCTGCTCAGTCTCATTGACCAGCTGAAGCTGGCCGTCGAAACCCCGACCGAGACGGTCCTACGGCTCATCTACCAGGTCGGTGGTGCCGCTGACCATACTCCTGTGCTTTCTAATACAGCGACAGCCACC
Source organism: Aspergillus sp. MEXU 27854 (assembly GCA_019721355.1). Classification (NCBI taxonomy): domain Eukaryota; kingdom Fungi; phylum Ascomycota; class Eurotiomycetes; order Eurotiales; family Aspergillaceae; genus Aspergillus; species Aspergillus sp. MEXU 27854. The sequence continues at coordinate 216,452 of JAGMTT010000011.1, read as the reverse complement.
CCAGAATGCAGCCCTTCGCACCGTTGTCGACCTAGGGATCTTCCCGCTCCTCATGCAGCACCGTGAGAACGGTTGGTCTGCCACCCAGCTAGCGGCGCAGACCGGCGCGCAGCGCGAGTTGATCGGTGAGACTGGCCAGCACGCCCACTGAGCCCCTGAGCTAATCGACCGGACAGTCCGCTTGATGCGGGTCATAGTGGCCTTGGGCTTGTGCACCAACGTCGAGGGCGAGATCTACCACGCCAACGAGAAGACCGAGGCGCTGGTCGAGCCTATCGGCCGCGACGGCGTGCCCTGCATGTACGCTCTCCCTTCACCTCCACCGCTTCATCGTCTGCCCTGCTAAACCAACAGCTTCGATCTGACCCTGCCGACGCTGGCCAAGCTGCCCGCGTACTTCCGCGAGCGCCGCTACCTGATGCCCACGGCGTACGAGGCATCGCCGATGCAGTGGGCTGTGGGCCAGAGCCAGTTCGAGTGGCTCTCCCAGCGCAAACACCATCAGGCCCTCTTCAGCTCGTACATGGCCAGCCGACGTGAGGGCAAGCCAGCCTGGTTCGACGTGTACCCCGTCAAGCGGCTGATCCGCCAGGCGGGCTGCCGGACCACGACCGATGTCTTCCTCGTCGATGTCGGCGGCAACCAGGGCCACGACCTCGTGAACTTCCGCGCCAAATACCCGAGCACCCCGGGCCGGCTCGTGTTGCAGGATCTGTCGACCGTCCTGGCGTCGAAACCGCCGATGGCGGGCATTGAGATGATGGGGTACAGCTTCTTGGACCCACAACCGGTGAAAGGTACCTCCGTGTGTGACTCCACGACCATCACGGTTGACTGTTGGACGATAAGAGAAGCTGACGGGAACGCGATGCAGATGCCTTGGTGTACTACTTCCGTGCCATCTTCCACGACTGGCCCGATCAGATGTGCCACCGTATCCTCCGCAACACGGTGTCCGCGATGGATGCGGCGCACTCGCGCATCCTGATTGTCGACTTTGTGCTGCCGGACACCAACGCCTCCCTCCTGCAGGCGTCGCTCGACATTCAGATGATGAGCATCGGGGCCGGCATGGAACGGTCCGAGCGTCAGTGGCGCGATCTACTGCACAACGCGGGCCTGAGGATTCGGAAGATCTGGCATGGGGGTCCGGGGATGGAGTCGGTGATTGAAGCGGTGAAGGAGTAGGCAGGAATGTGCATAATGGCTTCTAACTCTCAGACTTGTCGCTCTACGCAGTACTTTTAATTCATACGATTCCTGCATGTCCACCAAGGCTAATACAGGCCTTGGCCTGCCATGGAAGAATGAGAAGAAACTTAGGGGCTGATCCGTCCTTGGTGCACGGTATATATCTCCAGCAGGCCGAGGCTGGGATACAAATGTCCGGCAGTCTTTCCGACTTCTCGAGGCAGAGACAGTAGCAAGAGGGGGATCATTCAAGCTCCTATTGTTGACTATGTACTATACAGTGCCCTAAGATAGCCACTCATTTTGGGTTAAAATGGGGACTCTGTCCCTCAGCATGTCCTAGCGGCCGCCAGTCACAGAGCTACTGTCTCATGGAACGTGAAGGGTATTCTACTCCTAGTCTCCAAGTCCAAGTGCTCGAGATCGATGCTCACCAGTTCATTCGTTTCATCGAGCCCACCGTTCAGATTGGAACGCCGTCCCCCTACCGACCGACGTCCCACCAACTGGATGAGGCCTCTGGGAAAGAGAAGACAACACTGTGGCGCAAGGCGCTGAGTTGGGACGGTTTGTCCCCCGCTAGTCGACGCAAAGTGAAAGATGTGCGCCGCATACAGCATGAATCGCACATGTGCGAGGGATTTTACTGAAAGCAAGAGAGGGCCTTCTATTCCTCCGTATTCTGTCTGTATCTCTGGGTCTATTTAGCAAGTCCAGCTTGGGGGCAATATGTAGCTCGGGCTTTCTGTTTCTGCCGTAGCTACTTCTCACACGAGGCTACAGGAGTTGCATGTACATACAAGGCTCATGCAGTGCAGTAATAGGTCTATACTTAAGTGCGAGTGCCGATTCCCTCTGGGCGTCTTGTGTCCCAACGCTAAGGGTTCTCGACGTACAGTAGGTGGGCGTCCCATTTGACCCTGAAATCTGTGGCAAATCCCTCGGTATGCGAAAGGGTCTCCATCCAACCCAGTTGGTGGATCTTTAGGAAGAGTGACTAATTTTGGAAGTCTGCAGCATTGGCAATTTTTCGAGGACGATTTTCACATATACCAACGGGTCCCCGATTCCAGCGGCAGAGTCGCTCTCGATTAGTTGCGCCGTGACTATTATAGGCCGCAGGACCGTGGGTTCAGACCAGGAGCTTTTGCCAAAAACTGTATCCAGCATGCTGCTGTCACCATTTGCTAGATACATGGATGGTTTGCCTGACGTTGGTTTCAGGCGCACTTTTCCAAATTTTTCTAAGCCATCAGCTCACGCTACATGCACATACTGAAGAATATATATTTGTGAGATGGGGAGGGGCCAGGGGGGAACGAGCATTGGCCAGTAGGTGACGAGAGAGACACCAGGGAAAGATCGAAAGAGTGTGAGCTGTCTGGATGCTGGGGGATGCGCTGTATATGTGAAAACGACCAGCCGATCTCAGAGGACAGGCATTACGTCAAACGTAAACTGTTGGTCGTTCCACTTCCCAATTTGGTCCTTATTCATACCCAAGAAGCTGGAGAACGAATATTTTATCATCAAAGTGAATGGTGGAAGACCCTTACACAAACGGTAGTGATCGTCGGGAATTTGGGAGTCAAATGGGATTCCCACCTACGCTTCAAGAATAATTTTTTGCGGTCCTAGAGCATAGGGAAGTCTAAGACGATCACCCAACCCTGTCGGTTCAATGTGCAACCTGTTCTTTCTCGACATGTACTCTGAATGCCATAGTGGAATTGCTGAAAGGCGTGCACGTATAATTTAGCAGAGTGGTAGATATCTATCGCGACTTGCAATGATGTCCACAGGAAGGTGTAGAGACCCAAGAAGGTGTAGAGAACAGTGGATGGAGCCTAGGCGCTGTATATCTGGAATAACAGGGCTTGCTAGTCCGCGTAGCTGGTATGCGTTCATATAGAGTGAATAACCCCCGTCCTCGAATTGCCCAAGTTCAGGTTATCCTCCAACGCTTCAATTACCCGATAACAATTCAAACGCAACTCCGCACCTCTCGCGGTTAGCAACCTTGCGGCAGGTGACGCATCAACCCTTGGGAAGCTGCAGTGCTGATATGCGTCGGTCCAGAAAATGCACGCCCCAGCAACCAGTTTCGACATCGCCCAGACCTTTCAGGTCATCGAGCGCCGGATTCCTTGCCAGCATATCCGAGAGTATCCTGGTGCCACAAACCACAGCGACGAAGATGTGCTTTATCTTGCCGTCAAGCAATATGTGCCTTGGGACAATACAACGCCATCGCCCGGAGACATCAGCATTGTGGCTGCTCATGCCAATGCCATCCCCAAGGTAAATGCGTCTGGTTCGCAATGGCTCGGCGGAAACACTCGTCTGACGGCACCCAGGAAGCCTACGAACCCTTATGGGTTGAGATTTACCAGGCGGCGAAGGACGCCGGGTTGTCAATTCGCGGGATATGGATGGCCGACGTGGCACATCAAGGGATGAGTGGTGTCCTGAATCAAGAACGGCTCGGCGATGACCGTACGTGACTCACCTTCCCCTGCCTCAGCGATTCGATCGTTGGATTGACCTTGTGCGGCTGATGCTAGCCTCCGCGTTCGACCATGCACGGGACTTGATGCTGATGATCAACCACTGTCGGCACTTACTGCCCCAGCCGATCTTTGGCCTGGGACACAGCATGGGTGCCACGCAGTTGATCAATCTCTCTCTCATGCACCCGCGGCTGCTGCGAGGTCTGTGCCTGATCGAGCCCATCGTCTTTCCGTATTCGGGAAGGGATCTGGGCCGGTCTCCAGCCGCGCTGGTATCGCTGCGACGACGGGAGAGCTTTCCCACCATAGAGGCGGCGGTGCACCACTTCCGCCAAAACAAGGTGTTCGGGGCTTGGGATCCACGAGCGTTTGATATGTGGATCCAGTACGGCTTGCGATCCAGCGTCTCCGCCACGCAGTCCCCCGTCGTTCTCACGACGCCCAAACATCAGGAGCTTCGGACGTTCATCCGGCCGATCCTGGCCTCGCAGCCAGCCGATGACCGTCGTCTGCGGTATCCGGACCTTCCGCCAGAGGCGCCGCCCCATGCCCGCTCGTATCGCCCTGAACCGGGGATCACGTTCCACAATCTCCGTTACCTGCGTCCCGCGACCCTGCTTGTGTTCGGTGGAACATCCCATCATATTCCACCCGCGGTGCGAGGCACCATCGTCAACCAGACCGGGACGGACGTCGGGGGGAGTGGGGGATCCCCGAAAGGCAGAGTCCGATCCCACATCCTCGAGAGAGCCGGACATTTCGCGCCCATGGAGCACCCGCACCTCCTCGCAGCGCAGGCGGTTGGATGGCTGCAGAGCGAGCATCAAAGACTGACGGATGAGCCGGCGAGATCACTGGCGGGACGGGAGATCGGTCCCTCGTGCATGGTCGACCCAGACCTCATGAGCCTCCTGAGCGGCGACGGAGCGGCTACAAGAAAGAGCCGTCCCTGTAAGATATAAACGCTACATACATGGTGCCTACTCCGTATACTCTGTGGCTATACATAGAAGGAAACGACCTCAATCCCAGGAACAGTAAGGAAATACAAGTGACGTCGCTTTAGGCAGGTGTGAAAGGTCAAGGTGTATTGACCCGGGTTGCGCATCGCGCTCAGAGCGAAATGTACACGTTCGCCGGTCTCTACAAGGTGAACCTAGGAACCTGTGGTCATCTATTCGCGGAGTAAGGTAAGGGATGAAGTATTGAGGGTAAAAGACACGAGTGAGTGGACGTGAGTTAGCCGGCGTGTATTGAGTGTAGTCCTAATCTAAAACGCCTCAGGCCCTTGGTACGGGCACCACAAGCACAAGCGCAATGCCCAACCAAAGAATGTCGGTAGGCCCTAGGTGCTCCAGCGTTGTAACCAGTCCTTCGCATATCCGCCAAGTATTCCATCCTCGATGATCCGCACCTTGCTGCCTCGCAAAGTTGCACTGTCCCGAAGGGTATGCCTCATGTCTACCGGCTTGCTTTTGAACGCCTGCGAACTGTAACTCCCCCGGTAGTGGTCTATCAGTTTCACCGCCGGGGTCGTGGGCGCATCTCCGGGCGCGAGACGAGCCTCGGATGCCTGGAGGAGTTCGAGCCACCGCGACAATGGCACGGACTCGAAGTGGAACCCATGCCGCCGGAGCTCCTCCAGGAGTGACGACCAGCGGAAGGTGTGCGGGTTCGCCAGGTTATACACCGTGCGCAGGGCGTCCGCACTGCCGACGGAGCCATCCGGCACCCTCGTCCGGCACGACGCGGTGATCTCGCAGAGACATCGGGCCAGCATATCCACCGGAATCCACGAGCATTCCGCATCCACGGCCGGCAGGGCATGCAGCGTGAGCGCAGACCGGATCATCAGCGGAACGGCCTCCGAGTCGTTCCACCCGGCCCGCTCAGAATGACCGGAGATCTGACCAATGCGGACGGAGTACGAGCGTGCACCCGCCGCTCGGGCATGACGGACGATCCGCTCCCCCACGAACTTCGAATAGCTGTACCCCATGGGGAGTGCACAGTCGAAGCTCAGCGGTTTCTCCTCGATCCTGTCAATCTCCGCGGGCAACGAGCCGAGCGCGGTCGAGATGGATGAACAGAACAGAACCACCGCGGGATAGGGCGAGTCCACCGCGAGGGAGAACCTCAGAAGGTGGTGCAGGCCCTGGAGGTCGGTCTCGAAGTGCGACAGCGGCAACGCAAAATTGACTTGCCATGCTGTGTGGATAATGGCGGCAACCGACTGACGCATCTCCCGGAGGATCCCCTCACTCACCCCGAAATCAGGCTGAGCCAGATTACTCCGCAGAGCGACAACCTTGGACAGTCGGTCGGGGGACACATCCATCCCCTTCTCCTGCAGGCTCTGAAGAATGGCCTCTGCGGGCCTCGAGCGCCGCGTGAGGCAATAGATCGTCGGGATGGAATCATCCTGCAGCAGCTCCCAGAGCACATGAGCCCCAGCCGACCCGGTCGCCCCCGTCAAGATCTGTCCCCTGGTCAGCTGCGAGCCACAAACTTAGATCGCAATCGAAGGCATTGCACATACCACCGCCTTGGGGCCTTCCGCGCGTGTGGCCCCGGGGCAATGTCGAGGAAAGACGGAGTATTTCTCGATGAGCTGGTGCGCCAGAGCGCGTGCGTCCACGGTCACGTGTCGATCCTGCTGCCGCGCGCAGATCGCTTCCGCCAGACGCGCGCAGTTCCCCGCCGCGTACACGAGGTCGCCCCCAATGCGCGTGTCCCTCGGGAACCAGAAGTCTCGGAGGATCAGCCGCCGCAGGTGGATCGCTTGCAGACTGTCGACCCCGTTGGCAAAGAAGTCATCCTGCGCGGAAGATATGGACGCGCAACGGGCTTCCTGGCAAAGTCGGAGGAGGTGGGCTTCCGTGCGCTGCACGTCCAGACTCATCGTGCCGCTGGCATGGTCCAGGCGGTCGTACAGCGCGTCGATGACGTCTGCAAACGTCTGATAGACCTGAGCTCTGATGATCGAGCCCTTGTCCGTCTGGGGGCAGACTGCGCCGGCCGGCAACACCCGAATCAGGTCGGGAGGGATGCGGGCAAACCGCTCGACCCGCTGGTTCGCCCTCTCGACCCGCGGTCAGACGATGCGCACGACATCCTTTTCGTCGATGTCTTCCGCGCCCGACGCGCGAAACACCAATAACCCCGGTACGGCCCGGTGGATGCCAACGACCACCGCATGCTGGACCCACGCATGTTGCCGCACTGCCCCTTCCATGGCCAAGGGCTGCACCTTCTCGCCATTGGCCAGCGTGATCCGATCATCCAGACGGCACACGTACTGCCACCGATCCGGAAGGTACGGATGACGACGGAAGACGTCCCGCGAGTAGTATATGCCGTCCTCCAGGTTTGGCACGTTGAGGCTCGGGTGCCCTGGCAGGTAGACACACTCGTGGAGGCCGTCTTCTCGCTCTACCATCAGGACGAACGGTTTCACATGCTCCAGGAACTCCAAGTAGCTCCACTCCCGGTCCCCCTGGGGACGCGAGACCGAGTCGGCCACCAGTCCGGCTTCGGTTCTGCAGACGTTAGTCGTTGCGGGACCGCCTCCATGGGAAGCGAGGGACATACGATCCAAACACGCCGCCAAACCGGACCCCCTGGGCCACCAGGTAATTGCCGAGGTCGTCGGGGCAGGCGGCGCCGCAGTACACCACCAGGTCACATCGCCGCAACGCGTCGATCCCGTCCGGGAGGCGCGCCACGAGCTGAAGCACGGACGGGACGCAGTGCACCGACTGGGGCGCGGCCGTCCGCAAGGCCCGGACCAGTGAGTCCGCCGTGATCGGCTGTGCCGCGTCTCACATGAATGCGGTCTTGCGCGCCCACATCGCCTGCAGGGCGGTTACCAAGCCGTATCCGTGGTACCAAGGGAGCGTGTTGAAGGCAGCCAGCTCACGACCCTGGCGGATCTGCGAGACCAGGACCCCGTGGGTGATGCGGAGGGGCTTCGGAGAGCCGGTGGAACCGGAAGAATGGAGAATCACCGCCGTGTCCGTTGCGAGGATGGTGGGCAGCGGATGGCAGCGGGCACGTCTCGCAGTGTCCGGTGGCAACCGCACTGCACAAAGGGGAAAGCAGCGAACCGAAGGCGATTCGATCTCTTTCACCGTCGAATGGATCGCTGGAGTCTGGCCGTACAGCACCATGGTGCAGGCCGTGTCCCGCAGCAGCGAGCCGCACGCCTCTCCCGACAGGCGAGGGGAGAGCATCAAGACACTATACCCGAGCCGACTGAGAGCAAAAAAGGTGATCACCATGTTGAGGTCCGACAACGTGAGAAGAGCCACCGTCGGCCGTTGGGCACCAGCCTACCATCGTTAGCTTCCGTTGCAATGTTCTGGGAGCTCGCTCCTATACACTCCCCGGTCTGAAACCCATCTCGGCAAGCTGACCGGTGGTGTCGTCCACCATGGCTTGGAGATCGTGCCCGTTGAACTTGCGATAGCGAAAGCCCGACGCCGACGTGTCTGGGTACGCTAAGAGGGGCGTTGGGGTCACGTCCCCTGCTCGCAGACGGACCAAGTCATCGAGCACGTGGAGCTTGTCCCCGTCCAAAGGGGGTTGTTCGCATTCGGAGGACATGTCAGCAGGATGAGCGAAGGCCAGTGCGTGCAGTAACTCCTGTGGATAGAGCGGATCCAATTGCGGTCGACATGGGGCAACCTCCGTCGGCTTTATATCGCCAGAAGATGACACGGCCATATTGACTGTGGAAACTGGACGCGCAGCAACGGGACTGATCCATCCAAATGACGACAATGCCCAAGACGAGAATAAGACTCAATTGGCTAGGACGAGCCTAGTCGTCATCTTGGGCGGATCCTCCTATCCTTCCAAGCGCTGATACCGGAGCGCTTCTACTCCTGCAGACGTACACTACGTCATGGTCTGGATTCTCGGACTGCTCGAGCTCGGGCTCGGGAAGCAGGGGGTGCTCCTCAAGATTGTTCCCCTCGACCTGAGACTACGATTTCGACTTGCTACGGTGTAGGCAGGGATCTCAACGCAACCGTTGCCGTGAGGACGGAGGTTGGCGGCATAATGCCCAATGCCCATTGCGTGTTCAAGGTCTTTGACCATCTTGGAGACCCAGATTAAGACACTGAGGCTCGGAAGGCCCGAAGCCTTCAGGGTCAGTCCAACAAAAAATGACGTGAAGAAACCACGCAGTCCGCGTCACGCTCAGTACAGATACATAACTTTTCAGCTGATTGCCAAATCGCCCTGGCATTCCAAAGAAGTCCTGTCAAAACATCCTGCATTGTCCACATTTCTTCTACCCCATGCTACAAAAGTCTGTACACTATGAAACAGATGAAGAGTCCTAGATCATTAACGTTCATTATTCTATTCGGAAGCCGAAACAGCACGTTTCCAACAAGGCACCGTCGGTTTACCAAGAAGTGGGACTTGGTTCCATCCGGACCGCAGACACGGTGAGCAAAGTTCTTCCTCAACTGCGCTCGCCTGAACCCATCCCCCTACCACTACGCCGAGCCACCGGCTCGGTGACAGTTTACCCGGCTTTCTGTCACATACGGATCAGGGAACAGGACCAGAGGCCCTGGCGGCCAAAGTGCTGCGTTGGCGGATGCGAGCCCCGTAGAGGTAGCACAAAAGGGGAATGACAATGAGAAGCACCGCAACACACCCAAGCAGCGTACACGCCCATTCCACCCCGAGACGGTCAAACTACATTCCGAAAGGTCAGTCCGCGAAACGCCCACCGTCTTCCATGACGCACCATATATGTAGAGAAGAGCGGGAATGCTGCCCCGGCCGCCGACCGCAGAAACGTGTGCGCGGCGACGGCCGATGCCGCGCTGGAGCATCGTCAGTGAGATGATCCGGTGACTGTGAGCCTCCCCCCTTGGGGTCATGCACGACCTACCGATCGGGATACGCCTCAATGAGGTAGGCGAGTGATGGAAGAAACATCGTCAACAGACCGAATCCGGTCAGCAACCCGGACGCGGTCGGTAGGACCCACGAGATGCTGGGCCGGTAGCCCGACCATCCCAACCATCACAGGCCCACCGCAAAGGCGAACGCTCCGGGGATCGTGACCGGAAGGTGCCACTCCGGGACCATCACGTTGGCGTTCTCCTCCACTTGACGGGACACCCACGGTCGAAATGCGAGCACTCCCACAACGCCCAGCAGGAGTCCGACCACGATCCCAAAGTACGGAAGGCCCCCCACACCGGGACTCATACCGTGGATCTGCTGGAAGATGACGTGGTAGGCTGTGAGGAACAGATACAACAGCCCGTACACAAACGATCCAAAGACGCACATCGCCAGCACCAGGGGGTTGCAGAAGAGCATGCGGAACGGGAAACAAAAGTGGGTGGACCAGAGGCGTTTGATGCTCAATGCTTGCTCCTTCGCCGATGGGGTCGGGTCGTCGCCCTTAGCACGGCGGAGCTGATCGGCCTCGCGCGCCAATATGACCGGAGCGTAGGTCTCCTGGAGGGTGGCAGTCAACAGGAGCAAAACCGCCCCGCCCAGGAGGCCGGGGATGAATGCGGTCCACCGCCAGCCCAGCTCCTCATTCATCACGGTGAACCCTCCGATGCACGGCGCGGTCAGCGCGCCGATGAAGACCGTGAGGCAGAAGATCACCACCGCCAGACCCCGCTGGCCGGGGGGGAAGAGATCGGCGGCGGCGGCCCCGGACAGCGTCAAGGGGCCGGCGCCGCAAAAGCCGGTCAGATATCGAAGCACCAGGATCGCTGCGATGCCGTCCGACGCCCCGACGCCGAAGGCAAAGACCGTGAACCCCGTCATGGAAGCGATCATCGGGGCATATCGGCCCTTCCACTCGGACCAGGGCGCCCAGCACATGGGCCCCGAGGCGAATCCCAGCACGTATAGGGACACCCCAAGCATTCCCACGGTCTGGTCGACGTGGTATGCCGTCATGATATCCGGAATGGCGGCCGTGAAGATGCTGCTGGTGATTGCCACGACCGTGGTGGTGAGTCCCAGCAGAGCAAACGTATAGATCCTGCACCTTTGTCGTCAGCCATATGTCCAGCGGGAGGCCCATACTGTCCACCTGATCATGCAGATAAGTAGGCCATCGGCTAGAACTCAACTTGCCTTTTGGGTAAGGGCCAGTTGAGGGGATTGTGAGGGTCATTGGGCCCATCGAAACTCAGGACATTCACAGTCATATTCACTGGAGGAGAACGAAAGAAGGGTCGAATGTCGACGCAGAGGAAACGAGTGGTTTGAAGAAGCTGGCAGTCTATCCAAGGTGAATAACAGAAGCAGCATGCCGACGACCGGGCGTCAGGGCCGTGCAATTTATACAGAGAGAGGTGTCCCAGGGCAAGGAGAAGGGCCCTCGCTTGCAGGACAGAAAGAGCGCATTACGTGACTGACGGCGATGAATGGTCGAAAATGTCGATTGGCCCGCCCACCTTACGTACCTGCGCGTCTGGCCCGGTCCATCAGTTGTCACCGTCAGGTCTTCGCCCCGGTCGTTGCTTGAGAGGCGAATCACTCCCGAAGCTGATGGAGAACGACATATTAGGCGCTAAGCTAGAGTGGCTACGACCCAGTATCGCGAGGAGGATGTGGTGCTTTGACGGGTACCGCCAATGTGACGACATTGGTAGGTATATAGTTGCCCCTCCTTGTCTAGTAGCTGCTCAAGTCCGGAAAAGTGCCTTGGTCGCCCAAAAGCAATTCCCCTTGCAAGCAGACGCTCTCGATGTCCATGTCACTCCTGACACATAGTCGACAGGCGGGTAGTCCGGTGGATGCCAGGCCGCACCTCCTAGGCACCATTGGCCTCGCCATGACCATCGGCTACGCCTTCTTTGCACGAACCCTCACCCACGAGCTGTTCATCTTCATTTGCTGTGCAGGCATGAATGCCCTGTGTTTCGCTATATCAGCAGCCTATCACGCGGGATTCACGCAGCCACCCTTGGATACATACGATCACATCAGTATCATCGGACACATCTGGGCCGCATCCATGGCTCCGTTGTGCACGGGGCGCACGGGTGATTAGCGTCGAAATATTCTGCTGAGTGCTGGCGCAGTCGGCGGCGTTGTCGCAGCGGACCACCTCCGAACAATGCCACGGAAGGCGACTCGCGTTTGGCTGATTGCCGGATACGGTGCTGCAACCTTCTCGGTGACAGTCGCGTATATGGTCAGAACCGGGAACACTCGACGTCTTCTCTTGCCATACATAACGATGGTTGTCCTCAACAGTATAGGCGGACTGCTCTATTGTCTAGATCACATGGAATGGCTCGGGAGACAGGGATCGGCATCCATCTGTTCCGGCCACTTCGCCATGCATCTGCTTTCTCTGGTTGCGTCCGCAATCTACACCTGTGCAATATTCCCCTCATCTACTCAAGCTTAGGGGTCACCGTAAGTACGTAGCAGCTGCTCTAAATGATGGCACACTCAGCCTGTCGAAAGATTGCATCCCCGAATCGGTTCTAATCTTTGTTCCCAGGGCGCCCCGGTGATGGTTACCAGGCTCATCGAGGAACATTCTCCGCTGTCAAAAGACCCCAACAATAATTGGACCGTGGAAATCCCTTGTGCAACGGCAATCCCGTTCTCTGCTGTCTTGCCTCTTCCCATTTACTCCGGCCTTCTGTCTCGCCCACCCGAGGGATTAGGGTCAGTCGTCCCAATCACGTCGATAGAATCAGAGACATCTTACCCCAAAGAACCCTACGTCACGAGTCAGTAAAGTCACATCTTAGGAGCCCACTAAATCAAAGTCTTTTTTTCATCAACACTCCATTAAACCGAAGAGATACAAAACAGCCGGTTCTCTCTGCTTTCCTTCAAGGGGGGTCGAATGAAAATGACGCTACTGCGGGGTTGAGGAGAGGCCGACGGATCTTTCTCCAAAAAGAATAACAAAACATGACCACGCGAGGTCCCTATGTCCTGCAGGGTGGGGTTTTCAGACCCTTTGACGAGCGCATGGTGTCCCTGGTGTCCTCAAACCCGCCGTATAAATTTCTCTGGCTCCTGGCTGCCATTTGCATATTGTCGTTCTCAAGAGCCAAACGAAAGAGGGTATCTTAGCGGAGACAACCCGAAGCGAACGCGAGCGGTTTTCCCGAGGGAAACAGCGACCCACGGGTGGAGTTGAACGAGGGAACATGAAAATTACCCGTGCCAGGCGGTCGGCATAAGACACCATGTTGCACTTAATAAGTTGGCTACAGTAACACGTTTCAATATCGAGGTAATCTGGCCCAGGTCAATGAGAAAGCAGTGCAAAGCCTGCTGAGACACATTGGTGTGAACCGATAGCATCACCGGCAGGTTCTCCGCCCTTCCCCACGGACGGCCAATGCAGGAGAGACTACAATATATCTCCCAGCTAGCTAGAGAACCAGGTACTTCTTGTCCATTGCAATATATTGAATTGCCTACTCAGGCTTCCTTGTCCATGCCGTCCGGTTTGTGTCTGGCCGTACCCTACAATAGGAGCTAGTATGTTTACAAGATAATTCACTCTTGGTAGCCTGTATCCCCACAGTCCATAATATCAAGCAGGCTATCTAAGGGGACTCTCAATTCTGTACTGATGCTGCTACATGGCATATTACAAGGGAATGGACTGCAGCATTCGGCGGATCACAATAACCTACACTGAAGTCGCGCAACTGCAGACACAAGGAAAGCCCAGTCAATCACTGTAATGGTTTGCAGGACCCTGAACATTTCTCATGCCCTTGGCGATATAGTCGCCAGCGCCAACCTTGCCGGTTACTTTACAACAAGTTCTTCCCATGCACATGGCCACATAACCAGCTCAGAGCCCCAATGTCAAGGTCAGTGTGGTCTGCATGGGGCATCCACGGGTCGCGAAATCATCATCCGGCTCAAGATACACCGAATCGCAATCGAAGTTCCCGGCGGGACATGTTATGGTGCGGCAGGTAGGATCATCCGCCGTCACGCGTATTCCTTGCTTGACAAATTCTGAGCCAACGTCCATATCAATATAGGAGACATCCCAGTAAACGGTAGGGTCCGAAAGCGTATATTCGAACTGCAGGATACACGCTTGACTGTCTTCCGTTGCCAGCTTGATGGAAATTCCGCCGTTCTCTCGGGCCCTCCAGGACTCGAAATACCGCCCCTCGTAGGCTGGAAGGACTGTTAGCTGGCTAGATGTGTCACCCACTGACCACAGATAAACTCCATTGCGCAAGTGATTGAAGATATGTACTCCGCCCAGGGGGCCATCTGAACTGCTGGCCCACGGCAAGGCTGAGCTGGTCGGCTGCTGCGGCCAAGACATCGTAGGGATGCTTGATCATCTGCGGATGCCCACAATAAGCAGTCATTGAAATGCACGGGTTAAAGGCTGGTTAAGTATTTACGTGTTCTTGAACCGATCCGTGGATCCATTGCAGTCCGCCATCAGATACACAGCAAAGGGCCTGATTGTTGGTGCTTCCTAAGAGGATATCCTAATCATCTATGAAGCGCTTATATATATAGGGTATTTTTATTTTCCCGCTGCCGGTGTTCAGCTAGGGGTGTCTGTAAACCATTGTTTGACCCTTAGTGCCTTGCACTCACCGTGTGCATGTCGGGCTATACATAACAAGCCGCAGCTTCTTGAGTACTGTGGTATACAGCGACTATACTACAGGCTCCCTCTTCTGCCATTTACAAAACCTCTTTGGCATGTATTCATTTCTTGCCTTGCTCAGTTTCTGGGTTGATATGACGTTACAACAACAGGCCCTGTCTTTAATCCCGATTCGACTCCCCACACAAGAATATTTCCGCTAAACCTGACATATGTGCAGGCCAACATGGGTCGCATCCTCAAACGAGCCTAAGGCGTGCGATGTTCGAGCCGGGTCACAGTGATATTTGGCGATCGTTGACAGGCTTCGCAAATACCGCTGTCATGGGCGGTTCCGCACAGGATGGACCCGCCGATCGTGGGGTGCATGCACATAGCTTGCTTGGCGTGGTCTTCCATAGACTGATGGTCGGCTTTCACCTGAAGCAGCAGGAAGTGATACATCGCAAAGAGAAGAGCCGCCACCGTGGCATAGGCCCCGGACACCGATACCGTCACCATCGCCATAACCGACCAGGTCCCGCCGCGGGCCGTATACACATTTAAGATCGTGTTTAGCAGCCCGGTGACCGAGTGGATCAGGACAGGCCTGAATTGGTCAGCTGGACTGTAGGGCAGACAGAAGAGGGGAGTGTCATACAGAAAGATCTTCTCCGTCGGCCAAATATAGTTGGCCCTCCGCCCCCACCACAGGGCACCGCATCCAGCCGTCCCGAGAGCACAGAAGATGATCGCAACACTCAGAAGCGGAATATGCTGCACGGCGCGGTAGACCACGCCCCCAGCTGTGTTTTGAAGCAGCGAGGACTCCCGCAGTGTGGTAAAGGTGCTGGGGAAAACAAGGAATCCCGCCAGGACCAGCCACGTGCAAATCGATGCGGCCAGGTTATAGGCGAGGGGAGTCTGCTCCATCTCCAGTAATGTGTCAACATACTGGCTTTGGACGGCAGGATTCAATTTGGCCGTGTGGTGGGGCTTTGAGAGTCTCTCCTTCCACTGTGGCCATAATCTCCTCCAGAGGTCTGGCAAGGTCATCGGCCGTCCCATGACCAGGAGTCCTATTCTTACCGGGTGCAAATCCAACGTTAGTGCCGCATTCACCGACAGCGCGCCTGTCATGCTTTTATACAAGGGCCGATGGGGCGGATCCAATACAACTGTGGGGTGCACCGTGTGGTCGACGTCGACCTGGCCTATATGTCTTCCAGCAACCCCTACAACCTGAAGTACAGTGCTACAAGCCCACAGTAAAGAGCGATATGGACATATATTACGGTAAGTGTGCCCAGAATTGGTTGTGTGGTAGACACGGCAGAACGTCGGCCCTGTTGCAAATCTGCACTCCTAGCCCGGCACAATATAGGAAACAAGACCTTGACGAATATAGGTAGACCTGGGCTATCATACAACAACTTTCCTATACCCCACAATGCTGCCACCATGCAGGTATCCACACCGGTTTCGCGGATTACCCGGGAGTCACCCTGCAGGGCGAATCGACGTCATGAGCGACCTGCAATCGGTCGATCAAGCGCAAGCGACGTCCTTGTCCGCGCTCTTGGTCGTAGTCGCGCGACATTTTCCAAGTCGGTCGGTGAGCGGCTCTCATCTTTCTTTCCGTTAGCTTGAGTGTACGGTACAGTCCCCGTCTTCCAAGGCATACCACTTGGTTGTCCAATGCGTCAAATAACTGGCGGTCCGAGGATGACTTAAACACATGGTTGCGGCCGCCGGCGCACACAACAATCCAAACATCCACGCCAAACAGGCTCAGTTCGTAACATTTTTGGAAAATGGTCTGCCGGCGCCGACGCACGTTGCGTGAGCCGGGGAGAGTGTTTACCATGGTGGCTAAAGAGGAGCAAAAATGGGCACGGCAGGGCAGTGTGGCCGCGGCATGATGGCGGCTCGCGGCACTCAAATACCACCGTGATGGTGCAGATCAACCCGTCTATCCTCCATAACTTAGATGGTCGGCGCTAATGCACATCCATTGGGGCAGGCTCTTCGAAGGTTGGAGTATTACCTGTGATACGCTAGTCTATTTCCGGAAATCGTTCTTTCTCCACATTAAAAGGTTCCATATCATCTGCACTTGGGGATGTCGCTGTTTAGGGGCACCATTCTCCATATGCGTCCATAGTTCAGTGGAACATAGCCTTAGATATATATGTCTAAGCCACCGGTTGAGCCAGTCAGTTGCCAGGCTTTGGAAAGACAATGCACGATGCACTTGGCGATAAGGTGTCACTGCAGGCCCATGGGTGGCTGAGCGCCACAAGACGGAAATCTGGTAACCTATGATATATATCTTCCATCACAAATCCTGTGGAGCCATAGCCAAAACTCCAACCTATTCCGATAGGAACGCTCGTGGGAGACATTCGTATCCTTCAATCTATATCTAAAGCCCTACAGTAGGTACCTCTGTATACTGGATTTCTTTTTAGTCCTAATCTCATTTCACTGACAGCTGGAGGTGCCAGGTCTACTACATGCCTCTGTTCTCCATATCTAATACATCATTCAACAGCTACTCCATGCAGCATGCCAACCTCAGCACGACCGATAGTCATTCCATACAGAACCCAGAGACACCGTACCACGGATGATCAGCTGTACGGATATATCTCGAATACTGTGGTCCCCTCCACGCTCGCCGCTGCCCTATCGCATCGGCCATGGACAGCATGGGATGCTGCCCTGGTTCGTATGCGAAGCTGCGGGAAAGTTTGGAACGAAATCAGGCAGAGTATGCATCCGAGGTACGCTGCGGGCTGTTTCGTGCGTTGCGCGTATCTAGAGAACTATATGGAGGACCGCCGGTCAACATTTAGTGATAACAAATCGGCTGCCGACGCATGCAACGAGACGCAGGTTGAACTACTGCAGGACAGACATTCTCTCCTGGGCGCAGGACGGGTGAGACTCTTCTATAATACCGCACATACCGCACATACCGCAGCTTTGGCCTAGACCGCCTGTGGGGAGGTCACATATGTCATGGATTTTGACGTGAATGTGTGCAGTGAGAAGATTACGTGGGTGCCCCTGAGAAGAATATACATAAGGTATTCCATATGTACAGTACACATTCAGCTACGTACACTTATGGAACATCATTACTGGAGGGTTTACCTTGCTAGAAACATGTTTGAGCTGGATCTACAGAACGAAGCGGCCGAGGCGCCACCTCAATATACTTTCATATGAACTTCTGGATTGGCTGCCCTTGCACGGGCGATGCAATCGACATAGAACAGGTTATGTTGCCTATTTAACAATGTAATTAGCGCTCTTTTGAAATGCAACATGGCGGTAGCTTCCTTGGCTAGTCCCGCATTGAAGCATTCGTTATAAGGCAAGCAATCCGTCACAATAGTTCGAGGCTTTGATTGTACCCTTGTTGACTTGAAGTTTGCCATGCGGCCAGTACGAAGCGTCCCGTGGTTTCAATTGATCTCGGAAGACGGGGTGCCTGCACTGCTTTATGACGCATCGCGCCCTTCTCAATTGGCACTCGTAGTTGGTCAACCTCAGTATACATACCCTGCATTGACTTGCTTCTTGGGCGGAGCGCGCAAGGATCGAGCCCTTCGTCAACTTTTCCCAGACAACCCCAGGCGGAAGGTCGCGGGGTTCAACTTGCAGGTTGACCACCGGACCCAGTCATCCAGCCGCCCCATTTTCTTCGCAGAGGGTGATCCTCATGCGACCCCACGGCCCCTTGGCTCAGAGCCTCCTGGATCGGCCGAGCACGTCCCACTCTCCTGGGGACAGTCCCACGACCCCCACACGCTGGACCTGTTGCTGGCCCGGTTTCTGCTGCCGTTTGCACATGTGACCTGTGTTTTCGCTGACGATGTTGGTGGACTGAAGGGCGTGCGGACCCTGTTACAGAGCTGGTCGCTCGTGGGGCGCGATGCCACGTATCCATTGTTGCGTCCCCGGATCCTCGTCGTCGTCGAGACGGACGAGGCGAGCACGGAGACCCTGTTAGAGGATCCCGCGATCACACCCGTGTTGTTCCTACCATCCGGCGGCCCAGAGCTGTTCGCCAGTGTCCATGTGCTGAGTGTCCCACGCGGTCATGCATTGTCCGACGAGGCTCGCTTCCGACCCTTGAAAGAGGAGGTTCTCAAAGCGGTTGACTGGGCGGATCGCGATCGTCTAGAGACTCAGACACAGTTTTCGAGTGTGCACTTGCCCGGTCTCCTGCATAAAGCAGTAACGCATATGGCGCAAAACCCATGCAGCCCCTTCAATTTGATCGCCGCGTCACGACCGGACCAGCGGCCGGGCGAGTGGACCTCTCATATGATCCACTACTTGTGTCAATCGAAGACACTTATGTCTGCTGAAACCCAAGACCTGACGATTGCCTCGAGCTTGTTGCTCGAGGCCTTCCCACCGAACACACACGGTAGGTGGAATGCGGAGGACCGTCGCGGCTTTCCAATGAGTTGACGCTAACGTATCCGTTCAGCTTTCCATCCCCATGATATTTTCCGGGACCGCTACCGGAGTCCGTGTCTTCAGGCCCTGCAACGGGTTTTCGACCCAATCACCGCTGGTGCCCGGTCTTGTTCGATTGAGACTTCCTTCGTGAGCGGCTATGCACTTGTGGCGGGCCGGAACATTCCGCTACACCACGTCTACGCGCACCACGTGGCCCAATTCCAGTCCGTCTTTGAAGCCCTTTATAGTAATCATACCTGGTTGGGCTGCCTCCTTAGCAGTCCCCAGCATCCCTTGCCATGCGGTCATGCGCTGTGTGATGCCTGTGTCCGGCGATACGGTCGGCCAAAACCACGGGCGGAGTCGGTATACTACTTCGAGGCATGTCCGCTGTGCCAGCGGGCCGGGCTGAGTTCCATCGCCATTCTTCCTCCAACGGCCGCGGTGCGCGCGCTGACAGTCGACGGCGGGGGCGTCCGAATTGTCGTCGCGTTGCAGATATTGCTCGACTTGCAGGATCATCTGGGGCCGCAATGTCCGCTGGCCGCTCTGATCGATGTGGCCTGGGGGACCAGTGCCGGTAGGTGATGTTTGGATCATGTCACACAATGTCCTGATGCCAGACAGGCGCGCTCGTAGTCCTGGACGTTTTCATTCTGCGACGATCCTTTCGGCAGTGCAGCGATGCCGTCCAGCAGCTCCTGCGACGTTTCTTCCGCCAACAGCAGAGTGCATCGTTGCCAGTCAAATGGCGCCGAACGCTGCGGTGTCTTACAGGCCGAGGCCTGTACGACAGCCGCCGACTCGATGCCCTGTTCCGCGATCACTACGGGAGTAGCCTGCGCCTCTGGGATCCTCGAGCGACAGGGACGAAACTCGGCATTACCACCACCAGTTCGGAAAAAGGACCGACGATTCTAACCAACTATAGGCCGGTGGGTCAGCGGCCCGAGGATGTCGGTAAGCTATGGCTTTGAGAAACCCTCCCTTCACTGATCCGCTGTCGGCCCCATGGAATCAGCATTTGAGACATAGTCTCAGACCATCTGACAGAGCGATAGGATACTACTATTTGTCGGGCATGGTTTCGGACGAAGAGCCTTTGGTATGGATGTGGTGCGTGCCATGCCTCCTACCCTTTTTGCGCCGCTTGCTGACCGTCCCTGGAGTGCGCGTGCATCATCCGCCGCGCCCATGTGAGTGCTGAGTTGTTATACCCTCTATATTCCCCTCTATCCGCACCACTGACGCACTATAGGTTTTTTCGACCCATTCGCCTGCCGTCTCTCGGGTACTGTTGGGACGGTGGCTTGATGCACAACTGTCCCGCCGCCTTGTGTGTCCAAGAGTTGAAGTATATGTGGCCGTGGTCACCGCCGTTGGGAGTCTTGCTCTCAGTAGGAACAGGCGAGGGTAGCAAAGACGCGGGCCGGTCCGCCCAGAGGCCTGCCCCGCGTCTCGTTCCACGCCATCATTTCTTCTGGCCGCTGCATGATACGCTTATGACGGAGACAGACGGAGCGTTATCCTGGCTGCGATTTGCCTCGCAGGGGAGTCGTGCCCATGGTGATGCCTTATGTCGCCTAGACATTCCCTTGTCGGGCCCGGCGCCCCCGTTGGACGCTGCCGACCAGATAGACGACCTTGTCCAGCAAGCCCGAGCACAGCGTCTCGGCGAAACTGGACGCCGAAGTATATTACGGCTTCTGGCGCAGAGTCTGTTCTTTGAATTGGCGTCAGCACCTGAGCGGGATGTCCGCAGCGGCTCGTTTCACTGTGTCGGTGCGATCCGTTGTCGCATTCCCGGAGAAGTGTTCGTCGCGGCGTTTCGACGAGTCTCCCAGGCCCGAAACCAGTACGTTCTCAATGGCCGCTACCTTGGCATCGATATGGATGAAAACTCCATCTGTCGAGAGTGTGGGCGCCACTGTCTACCGATCAAGTTTAAAGTGCAGGGGTTGCAAGAGGTAGTGCAGTTGTCCGTGCGACTGGAAAACGGAGACCGATATCCGGTAGGTGGCTTCCCCAATCCTATGCTCTGGTTTATGGAACAGCAAGGATTCTCCCCCACCTTCGGCTTCGCCGGGAATGGAATAGCTTTGCGAGACGAATGCCGGGCTTGTGAACGGCGGATTGGGACGCGCCGAGGCCTTCGAGTGATGAAGCTGAGAGCTCGGCAGAAAGTTCGGACTGCACGTGCTGTCTGCGCTGCGGAGCACAGCGCCCAGATTGAAAACAGTTAAAAGGCGATATAGCTGTCAGAATGGTTTGTTCTGTTTTCTAGAAGGATCTTCGGAGGCCATTGATGTTCGGGCCTATCCATACTATGTCGCATCTGGAAAGAACGTTCCATTTGTAGTCAACATGCATCAGCCAAGAGGCATACCCTATTATACTGTATGGCCAATATTGGTATATAATTGAGCTTGATCCTCTACCGACAGACGTGCTTTTCTTTGTACTCAAGTAGTCCGCAGTTGGTCACGTCGAATACGGCCGCAGGCGTGAGCCAAGATGACCGCTGGATGAATTTGCCTGAACAATTGCCAAGGGTTTATCGAGGCTTGGATAGAACTGCAGGTCGATGCTATAAACTCAGGTTGGCGTTCGTACTAGGCGCTTGTAAGGCACCGATCCATTGTGCAAATAGATGAATACCTCGTAGGTCCATCTATGGGCGTAATGCAGGACTCATGGTGAAATTATTTGTCTTGCCGTAGACGGGACTACATATCAAACCAGGCGACATCCGGTATGCATACCTCAGGCCAAAGGCCATCCTAGCCATGCGGAAGACATGCAGAAAAGGATTTTCACTGGGCGGTCTTTGAAATCATGAGTGACGCACTGATAATGTCGAAAGTACCGCAGATTATTTAGCATCATATTTTCTAGATACATTGACTTCTTGGCTGATAAAGAGGCTGACCCCTCCCTGAGACGACTCGTAGATGCCTGTTCAAAAGACCTACTGCATCTATTCTATATCCGCACACAATGCTCGCTGATAAATTCCGGAGCCGCTTTGAAGTATGGCGCGAGCGCAAAGGCCGCCGAGGATCTGCGAGTGGGTCTGCGAGTGACGATTCTGAGATCTGGGGCGATTGGACCCGACCAGATCGGCCGACATCGGTGGAAGTTCGAGTGGCACGGCAAGGTGGCCAAACTTCTGCTGTTGATCTGATGCCTTGTCGTCTACAGTGGGCCAAAAAGCAGACTATCAACGAGCCAACCGAACGGGATGCCCTCACGCGCATGGCCTATGAGGCATCCTATCTTCGCGCCGAAAATGCCTACTACCGCAAAGTCCGACGCGCTGCCATCCTGTTTCAGGCCGAAGTCGAAGCCGCTCTGCTGACCTATGATTCGGTGCAACAGCTGCGGAGCTGTCTGGAACAATTTCAGAGATTCAGTGCCAATGAGAAACGGAACTCGCTGCGGTGGAGGTCAAGCATGCTGGGGTTATTGATGCCGCGCAGCACGATGCTCCGCACTGCAATTGATGATTGCCAGGTGGGTATAGAGCAGGTTGACGCTCATTACCGGAACCTCCAAAAAGCAGAACGGAGCTTTGGCTCTGCCTTACGGAGGATCGATCAAGAATATGCAACCTTTTTCTCTGTCCAACTGGATAAAGAAACGCCATGCTTTTGAGGCTAGAAGTTGACCGGTTTCGGCTTCGACAAATTGTACAGCACCGGACAACAAGAAACACAAGCTGTGATTCTACCGTTACTTCCAGTGTACTTCCTATTTCCCCTCGCAAATTGTCTGATATCCATGGAATCTGCTGCATATAGGAAGTCCTGTGAGACATATATACTTCCTTGGCTTCCAAAGGTGAAAGCGTACAATATGAGGAAGTAAATAGAGCTTGGCTGAACTCATTCATCCTTGTACAGTATGGAGTTCATCCAAAGACCCACAACGCAGGGGCTCCATGCTCACTGTTGTCTCGTGGGTAGTGCAATAAAGAGACTGCTCCTCGGGCTTGATGTTGTGCCCTTTTCAGGCGACAGTTGATGTGCAATGTATGGCGTTGCTAGCGTACAACGCGATATGTATGCTGATGGGACACTGGCCTGGTAAAATGAACTAGGGGTCTATTGTGATGGGGTATCTAACTTATAGGACACTTCTGGTGTGAGCTCCTAGAAAAGGCCGATTGTCAGCTGCATCAGACTATGGCACCATAAGGTTGTATGATATCCCTGTCATCCACTGTGAGCTCCGTGTACTCGGTGACACTCCCTCGTTATTGTACAAGAGGGAGCAAAATCTGGCTAATGACGCACTGATTACCGTTCATCACGAGACCCATTCGCTACCCGTCGATAAAAACAAGGTATATCGACACAACTGCTTCCGTGCGGCGCTTCAAGCCCAAGGGGATAAACCGAAACGTTCGAAGTCCCGCTACAGGCCTAGCGATGCTACAGTACACGGCTATTCTGGGGCCAAGCTAAGGCTCACCTTCCCTGTTCGGCTATGGGTCCGTTGGAAGATCGAAGAGCGGCCACCCTATGGATGGCACCAACGCACTTCTGTTTCGGGAGGCTCGACACCACCTATACACCATTTTGGACCTCGATAACGGGGCCTTCTTGTGGAAGTCCTGGCGAAGAACCGCCCACCCCGGATATAGTTGACGGCGCTCTGAATGAGTATTGCGGTTGTTGACAAGCCTGGAGGACATTTTCAAGTATCTCCCTCCAATGGGTTCAAAATGGATCTGTTAACCATCATCAGAATATCCACCGCTCAAGGTAGTGCCAGCTTGACCCTATATGCTCTCGAAAACAGTCTTCGAAACCGGCCAGTACGTGATTTAGTCTGAACCAGCGAACTGATCGTTAAAAGGCAATTACTTTTGCCTTGACATCTGGAGCATGACCAATCCAATCTCCGACCCAAGAGTGACGGACACTTTGGCTCGCCAGGTCTTTCAACGCACCTGGTAGCAACGCGAACCGTAGGTATCGGAGACGGGAGATTCTGGGTTCCCAGTCGGTGCATGTAAAATACGTGATCCCACCGTTGAAGCTCCTGAGGCCAAGTGTCACGTGTGGGTGGTGCGTCTGAGGCTGTGCTCCGGCAAGCCACCGGCTAGGTGGCTTTCGAATCTATGGTAACATTGGGCGTAGCACAATAAAGGAAAAAAAAGAAAGCCACGAGATTTTAATATTTCGATGCTTAGCTGTGGTCGACCGAACCTACCATGGAAAGGAGCCTCCATCTCCCTTGCCTTGGGATAGACCGTAACAACGCTGGCGAGAGGGTGTCTAATAACGATAAGTCCAGGTCGACATGGTCCTGGGTGGCCATTCCTGCTTAACTATATATAGTTTGAATATGTTCTAGCTGTTTTATTCTGATATCTCTTGCCTTGCAACGGTATAAGAGAGCCGACAATGAGACCATTCTTACTTGGAGTTTCGATACCCTCCATAATTTTCGGCCTATTTGCTGATCCACTGAGCGCTCAGGTGATGTGGCTTAGTCTATGAATGGTGTGGTTATTAATCCGTTGCTAGGAACTCGTGGAGCCAATAGAAGTGAGAGTCTGGGACAGCCCCAATTGTACTGGCAGGCCCTCATCTACTATCATCGATTCCTCGAACCTCGCGAAGAACATTTCTACCTATTACCGACCGCTGAGCTTTGAACTCAAACGACAGTTGCGCAATAAGGAACAACTGGATCTATCCGTTACCTTCGATCTCAGCGGCTTTCTTCCAAGACAGGAGAGCAACGCTTCATGTGCTGATTTTCTGGAGAGCTATACTGCCGACAATGGAACGATGGATTGTCATAACACCCATGTTTTCACCTGCCATAGACTTTGGCTCAATCCAGGCCTATAATTCACTGGTTAGAGTTTGGATGCCCGAGACGGGTGTCTTATAGGCATAGCAATAGCGTATACAAGCTCTTCCCTTTTCCAAAGAGAGTATCAGAAGACAGCAATGCCAGTATCCTAGTCATTCAATGTATACAACGCGGACAATGTCATGGAAGCTGGGGATTTCATTTTGCTCTTCTGCGCATAATTTTGTAGAGAACTCGGGTGAGAAGTACCGGAGTTCTTTAGTTAGTTCTTTGGTACCATTGATTAAAAGGTTGTTTTTTTTTATAATGCTGATCAGTAGCCACTGGGCTGGCTGTATTCATGAGAGAAAAATATATCTATAGTCTTCCCCTCCCTTGACATGTTCTACCATCGCGGCACTACCAGGCGCAACTCATTACAGTGAATCTGAGAAGATCTATGCGAAAACACCCCCAATCCTATCTAACACCTCTTAGATCTTGTCAACATGTTGTCTTTGCGCCCTACAAAAGGATGTGGTCCTCGATGGACTGTTGAACTGGTCCTTGGCAGAGCAGCGGCCAGGGGACAATAGACGCTGGTGTTGCGGCTGGCAATGGCAGAGTGATTCCGCCTCGCCAGCCCACGAGCCCAGAAGCAAGCGCTCTACTCGCGAAGGTATTACAGTAGGCTGCAAACCTGTTCACATGCCACATGTTAGGTTTGGAGGCTGTGACGGCTAGGCGAGTTCAGCCTTGCAGGATGTGTACTTGTGACTTATTACCCCTCTTCTGACTCAAAATGTGATAATCCTCTCCAGTCGGTCAATATACGAGCTCTTCCATACACTGTTGATCTTAGGATCGTTTCATCCATCTCTGGTCTGTTCGTGACAGGCAGACGATGACTCGCCCCACGATTGATGATTACACGGTTGCGTGGATCTGTGCCTTGCCTCTCGAGGCGGCGGCAGCCCGCGCCATGCTGGACAAAACTCACTGTCCGCCTCAACGGCCTAATGACTCGAACGCCTACGATTTCGGCGAACTGAATGGCCATTATATTGCAATTGCCTACCTTCCTGACGGCGTGTACGGAACTGTGTCGGCCGCAACTGTTGCATCTCGCATGCATTTGACTTTCCCCCGCCTTCAGTTTGCACTGATGGTAGGAATTGGAGGCGGTGTTCCAAGCAAAAGCCACGACATTCGACTAGGTGACATTGTTGTCGGCAAACCCGGCAAGAACCATGGTGGAGTCGTACAGTACGACTATGGCAAGGCGGTTCAGGGTGGACGACTTGAGCAGACAGGATTCTTGAATCAACCACCACAGACCCTTCTCACGCACATGAGCCAACTCGAGTCGAAACAAATAGCGGGCGGAGATGATAATATTTCAAATCTTATGAGTGCTGCACTAGAGCGGAATCCGAATATGAAGGCAACGTTATCTGCACCAGCACAGCCCACCGATTTACTGTTTCATCCCTCCTATCAGCATGCCGACAAGGCAGCGAGTTGTGAGAGGTGTGATAATGAACAAGTAGTCGACCGGGAGCCCCCCACAACAAGTGCACCGCGTATACACTATGGCTTGATAGCATCCGGGAACCAGGTGATGAAAGACTCTGAAGCGCGAGACCGTCTTGCTGAACAGCATGGGATACTTTGCTTTGAGATGGAGGCTTCAGGCATCGTCAACGAGCTACCGACACTTGTGATCCGAGGAATATGCGATTATTGCGACTCCCATAAACATGACGAGTGGCAAGGTTATGCAGCGCTTGCTGCTGCAGCTTACGCGAGGAAGTTGCTATCGATCATCCCACCGGAGAGTGGAATGGTGAGACAAGGACAAGGTATGCCATCCCCAGCATACAAAATACGTCGACTGACCTCCTTGTAGGGCCCCAGTTTACCGAGGAAGAGTCATTATGCCTGGATAAGCTGTTCTCCAGCGAACTTGAAGAAGATATGAATTCATTGAAGCGGAGAAAAGGGGACCGCACTCCCGGAACTTGCAGCTGGTTTCTAGAAACAACGGAGCTCAAGTATTGGTTCCAGCAAAACAGACATTATGATGGCTTGGAACGAAACGTGTTATGGGTGTATGGAAACCCTGGAATTGGCAAATCAACGATGGCCATGGCACTTGCAGAGGAAATACCGACTAAGAGCTACTTCGCCAACGGTGATAACATCTTATCTATCGTTTTCTGCGAAGCCGTCGCCGGACATCGGAAGGGGGCGACATGCATATTAAGGGATCTCATATATCAGATCGTTCACCAATACCCGGCTTTTATGAAAGTGGTGATGTCAAAATATGCTACTCGAAGAGAACAGCTCTTCGCCTCCTTTGATGCGCTATGGGCCCTGTTGATGATTATGGGACGAACAGTTAGGGGTCCTGAAATATACTGCATTATCGATGCTCTGGACGAATGCGAACCTGAGTCGCAGAAGATGCTGTCTGATCAGATCGTCCAATCGTTCAGCAAACCAGTCATACCCGGTTCAGAGCCGTTCAAGTTGCACATGCTGATTACCAGTCGTCCATACCCCGAGCTCAGAAGTTGTCTATCCGCGTTCGGTAGCGTGGATCTTGGCTTATACGATGAGGTAATGAGCGACCTTAGAGCCATGATCGAGGATACGGTGAAGGAACTAGCGAGACGGAACAAGTACCCTCCACCCGTTGCGCAGGAAGTATCCCGCATCTTTGAAGACAAGGCTGATGGTACCTTCCTCTGGGTTGGGGTCGCTTGCAAGGAAATGAGGTCGGTGCCGTCAAGGAATGCCGTCCAGAAGCTCCGTGCTCTCCCCAGAGGATTATATTCTCTATATCGAAATCTGCTCGATGCAGCAACCGCCACAGCGTGCAGCCCAGATGATTACCGAGCTATCCGAAAGATTATGGAGATCGTTGCTTTTGCAAGGCGACCCTTGACGATAGCGGAAATAGCTGAGGCATGCCGACTATATCTTGACCTGGATCTCGGTAGTCGCCTCCAGTTCACGAAAGAACTTATCGACTTGTGCCATTTCTTGGTTGTTATCGACAAAGACCATGTGCGAATGTTGCATAGGTCGGTCCAAGAATTTCTAATGTTAGAGGTTCAGAACATCAATCCTGCGAGATCAAACTCCGCCCTGTCACACCGCTGCATTGAAGTCGTACTTCAATATTGTGGGTTAAATATCAACCCGTCAGCACTGGAGCCTAACGACTCATTCCTTGCATATTCAGTTCTGCATTGGCCAGAGCACGCAGCATTAGGTCAAGAAGAATTCAATCTGCCAAGTGAGCAAAAGAGTTTCTTCAAAGATCGCCTGGGGGCGTGGAGGTGGTGGCTGGATCGATACAACTATTTGACAAGAGGAACTTGGAACAACTTGGACATGAACATCTCAGCCATTCATGTTGCAGCTCGCTGGGGAATTATCCCGCTGATCTCATTTCTGATCCGGGATAATATTGAAGTCAAAGACGCACAAGGACGGACTCCCCTGCTCATTGCTGCCGAACACTCCCAGCTAGAGGCTATACACTTCTTGGTTGGATCGGGTGCACGCGTGGACACGTTAAATAGCGAGCATCAAAGCGTTCTCCACATTCTCTGCAGCAGTGTCGACTACACTGATTGGAAGGTAACAAAATACCTGCTTGACAAAGGTGTCTCTCCATATGACTGTGATGAAAATAACATGACACCCTTCTTCTACGCGGTGGGAAATTTAAATGAGGAACTTGTACGACTCTTTCTAAAGAACGGTTTCGACGTGACTACGCAGATTCAGAGGCGGTTATGGCCGGGGCGGACAACAATAAGCCCGACCGCATACAGAGGCCCGAAAGAAGCAGCTAGAGAAACTATAGAGACCAGTCTAACAGCACTACATTTCTCTGCCTTGAACGGGTGTTCTCAAATGACTGCTTTCTTGATTCAACAGGGGGCCAATCCAAACGCTCGTTCTCAACTCGGCGATACCCCACTTCATCTCGCGATTAGAAGCAAACTCCTGGGTCGCGAATGCCACGATGCCTGGACGAGTGGCAGATACGCCATGGAGTTTCTAACGGAGACTGCCACGGATTTTGATAGCAAGGAAGCTTCTGAGGTCACCAGGGTGATCGACCAAGCTAAAATACACATCGTTGAGGCGCTTGTGGAGAGCCAAACCACCGACGTCAACATTGCAAACGGCTCTGGGGACTACCCTCAGCACGTGATAGAATTTCGGAAACCTTATGCATTGTCCATTTTGTCCAAACTAATAGAGAATGGTGCTGATATCTCACGGTTGAATGGATCTCGTCAGACTTGTCTCCACCTTGCCAGCAAGGCAGGGAATTTGGAGGTTGTCCGCCGACTTGTGGGTGAAGGCCAAGACATCTTGCTGGAGGACATCCATAGATTAAGTCCGTTCCACTACGCATTGAAGGAAGGCTATTCAGAAGTCTTGCAGTACATGTCACAGGCATGCAGCCAGGCTCTCTCGGGTGTCTGGAGTACATTAGATCACCACGGCAGGACTCCGTTGCACCATCATGTCTCTTCCGTCTTTTGCTACAGTGACGTGGTTGACCTTCTGATACAGGCTGGCTGTGATGTGAGTCAACCTGACGAGGGCGGAAACTCTTCCTTGGGATTGTACGTGGGTTCATTCCGCCTGGGAGTCGACAGAGAGATGTTTTCCCACCTTGTCCAGAAAGGAGCCGATCCACTATGGATCAATGCACAACAACAAAGTTTGATGCATCTCTTAATGCGGCACAGGGGCGCAGACAACAAGATCCTTCAACATCTGTTCGAATGTGGTGTGGATCCTACAGCGCAAGATGCCTACGGGAGGACCTTTATACACCACGGGGCGATTCATGGCGCGTTTACTGAGGAACTTGTAGAGTTCCTTCGGTGTAAAGGGGTCCTAGATTTGCGCACCAGAGACTCCACCGGCAAGACTCCCATCGACTATGCACAAGGAAAGGCTCGTCAGGACCTCCTGGATGATATTATCATACATTTTGATCAAAAGTGGGAGAAATCATTCAACGTTTTGACTTCAGTTGCTCGCACGCTGATGTGACTTTTGGTGGGGGGTTCGCGTGTTCCTCAGTATAGAATGTTCCATTCCAAGGACCTATCTTCAACACACACCAATTTTCTTGAGAATAGGAAAGGCGATACCTAGACGAATAAGATCCTGTATCCATGCCAATCCATAACCTCCCATGCCTGCACTTTGCATGTAAGCAAAAATCCCATGTCTGGAAACGTTGCCAAGCATCGACTGTATGAACGCGGCGCAGGAGTATGGAAGTAGTCAGGATCGACTAATTCTCGCAGCTAGCATGTCAGAACTTATGAGCTTGAGGCCCTAGTATACTGAAGCCTGCTAGGTTCAACAATGGGGTCGATAGGAGACTGGGGAAAATAAAGATGAAGCCCGAAACGATCAACCTGAAGGATATTTTCAATAAGCTCGACATTGCTAGTAACTGTCGTATCGTTAGCAAACACAAACTGGTTTTCATCGACAGGCCTGCGTGATGGACAACATCATGGGCCTTTGGTGATTCTGTGGCAAGGCTCGATTATTAGTATCAAGGACGACTTGGTCTCTGGGTAGTTGACATCATAGTCTACGCATACAATCTACGCCACAACGACGTTCCGCGGCGTTCCATTTGTCAATTTCTGCTGCTTTATGGGTGACCAAAGGCAGCTCCGTACCCTTCCCTCCGCCGGAACCAAAGTTGATTCTGTGTGCATGCAAAGGGTTGAAAGACTTGGACCCCTGCATCTAGTTCGCGATCAATTACCGTTGACCTGCCTTAATTGGCGTAATTATAATAGCTGAAAGACCTATTTCAACTTAGTAATCGTACTGGATGCTCCTATCGTATGCATTTTTTAAACCCACCCACTCTTGGCTACAGATTTCGAAGCTCTCCCTCCGTATCCGTTGCTTGTGCTGGCGCTGCGCGCTTTTGCACTGGCTCCGAATCGCTCTCTCTATGGTCCCTTATAGCACGCTTCCCCGTCATTCGATCGAACAGGCCTACATACTCTCGGAAATTTGCTGTCTTAGGTTGGCGATGATGTTCCACTTCCGTATATGCAAGTGCCGCAGAGATAGTTTTGATGTTGTCCGCAACATCGTCCGGATTTAGCAACCCACTCTGTAGGTCCGCGAAGAGGTAATCGTTGGCGAGCGAATCCACAAACTCCCCGACCTTCTCTTGGATGTTGATATCCCTCAAGGCGAATTTGTTGAAGTCCTCCATCGACTTTGCAGCGTAGGAGTACCACAATCGTGGACTATATAGGGATTGATCAAGAGCAGCCCTCCGTCTGTTGAAGGTAAACGCTACCCTATTAGTCTATATTGATGGGGTCATTTTGCAAGACAGGCTAACATGGTGTGCGGAGCAAACATAATAGCCGCGAGAGACGTTAGTTCCATGAGGGGCACCTGTCACCTGTTAGCCAAAGCATTGGCTCCCCCGATATTGGTCATAAATCTGTCGGAAGAGGCGGGCATACCTGGACGCGGACGGACGGGACCGTCGTTCAAGCAGTGGACGATCGTGACGATAGGCCTGGCCGTACGGCCAACGAAGAGATGGCCCAAGCCACTGACTAACGTTGCCCGAATCCAAATGGGAGCGCTGTACAGCACGATTCATCGATCGATTCCTGCCGAAAACGACGGCGAACGACAGTTTCCGATCCTCTTCAAGTGCCGGCTACAAAGCTGGGTGATACAGAAGAACCGGAAGAAGGTGGCCTCCACGCCGACGATAGCGTGGATAGTTGAAGTCGAGTGGTCCCGGTATAAGCTAGGGTAGGGCTGTCCCGGTCAGCTCGTCATAGTTGTAAGAGTCCTCCAGTTTTACCCAGACATTGTTTGTGGCGAAGACTTGGAATAAGAATGACATAAGAACTATGCTGCCTCCAGTAAGCGCAAGTTGCGTATAGTTCAACAGCGCTATGGCAAATGTTGAATATCTGCCACTCGCATGACTCATTAAAAACATCGGGGTAGGCTAAGGCTAGACACAGCCCGCTCGAAGACATCCAGATAATACCACAGTTGAAGACCTTCTTGCCCTCTTCGTCCATCGGCTCCACTGTCATATCCCTGGAACCACATAACTTTTAAACGAGGCAAAATCAACATTCCCACCTTTCCTTTTTGGTCCCTTCTTCTTCGACTTGCATGTAGATCGGACGGTTGATTGGGCTTCCTCATCTGCATCAGGGGGTCCTGTTCCATCAACAGCCTCCAGAGCCGCAGGAAGATCCACTCTTTCGGTCGACGAGCCAAAAAGCTCAGATTCTTCCGTAGCTGAGACTATCTCCTCGCAGATAGATCCATCACTACTCTCCCCAGTCATGTAACTAGCGGCCCAGAGAGGATCCATGCTACTTTCTGTAGGCCGAATTAGTCTAATAACTTAGGGCCCAGTAGTGGCTGATATACCGTCGGTCTTGGATCTAACAAACCGCTTGCAGGTCTCAGAGCCTTTGCTCAAGATCAGGAGTTCCTTGTTCAACTGCTCACGTACTGTCTGGCTGTCCTTTGACTCGCCAGCAATCCTCGTAATCAGGTTCGCTGGCATGTCGAACACAGTCACGGGTGACAGAATGCGGGATAACGACAACATGAGTTTGCTTTCCACAACTTCGTTGGCAATATCATCAACGAACCGTTTTAGAGCGACCTGTCTGCGATTAGATTGGTAAAAACAGCCTAGCCAAATGAATTCTAAGTCACCTTGTAGTAAGCAAGCATGCAGTCTAGTGCTTCAATTGATGCAAAGCGCACCATATCTGGTTCGCTTTGATGCAACAGCGATTTAAGAAGCTGGTCAAGGTTGATTGAGTATTCCGTGCGGTAAGGCTCGCTCAGATTATCAACTCTGAAGAATCGCTTCAACGTCTCGGCAAGTTCACCTTCCTGGGCGTTCAGCCCGGATCTTTTGCAGGGTTTCCGTAAAGTAGTGATTGTAAGTAATCGGATGCCCTGTCTGGTGTGGCTTGAGTAGCTCCTTAGATTTGTTGTCCATTTCCTGCTTGATGGAGTCGCAGGCTGGGATAATAACCTCTTCGATCAGAGCGGCTGACGTGGCTTCATCCGTCACGAATTTGACGACAAGAATGAGGAATTCTCTGGCGGCGGCCCATATACTGTCCGTGTGGCTGCGGGTCAGCTGTTCCCACGGGAGGCATTGCTCCAAGAACAGATCACGGACAATCATAGGATTAACTGTCCCGGGTAACTCACGGCCCCTGGTTCTTTTGAGGAGATGGCTGATGTGCTGTAGATACTCCTCGCGGGTGACCCCGACCTGGCTCTTGGCCGGAACCTGTCCGTCGTTTGGGTCACAGATGCGTCGATAATGGCCCCGCCGGCAGATTCTCTGGGCGAATTCTTCGTTAGAATTCTGCACTATAGCTCGTATCCGCTTATTATATCCTTCGGTCCCGTGAGCGTCGCCGAAGAAAGGGTCATTGTAGGTGCCATCAATCGCCGCTTTCACCAGTTCCTGAAGAGACTGGCTTATTTTCAAAAGATATGACTTCTGCTCGTCAACGGTGGCCCGGGGCTCGCCAAGTCTTTGAAGACGAGATTTGCATTGGACGATTCTATCTTCGATCTCTTTGATCAGGCTTGGAAGCTCGGTCGCAATCTGCGACAGCAGTACTTTACTCAGCCGGGTCCTCAACGTGTCGACACCAACGAGTGAGCGTGACAGATCTTCCCATATTCCCTGGGAGAAAAACT
Organism: Aspergillus sp. MEXU 27854; assembly: GCA_019721355.1. NCBI lineage: Eukaryota > Fungi > Ascomycota > Eurotiomycetes > Eurotiales > Aspergillaceae > Aspergillus > Aspergillus sp. MEXU 27854. Next base: position 183,065 of record JAGMTT010000011.1, on the reverse strand, counting down.
CCTGTTCTTCGAGATCACGTTGTGCCAGCGTCCATTGGCCTTTGTCCATATCCATGTTCTTGAGGACGTGCCAGCCAAGCCGGAACTCCACATCCTGATTCTTTGCCAGCGAGACAAACATGGTTTCGCTCTCAGACCCAGCGACAAGGGTATCAGGCTTGGTTATGATGCCGAGGGTCCGTTTCCCAGAGGGATCAGCCTCTCGAGCCAGCTTAAGGACGATCTGGTTGGCAAAATCATTTTTGGCGGACACAACAGCCAGGATGATACTGCGCGGCTCTTTCATATAAGACTGGACCACATCCTGGACAAGCTGAACGTCCATCGCAGACTGTAGCTTGGTTTCTGAATGGATAAGTCCAGGCAGGTCCACAATAGTCAAATGAGGGCGATCGGGCCCGGACACCTCGACTCGCAGGAGGTCGTTTGAAAAGGCCTTGCCGTGGGTTGTTATTCCCATGGCACCTTTGGCTTTTTCGATCAGGATGGGTAGATCATCAAAGCTATCCAATTGTTCGCAAAAGTCGCCGAGTGAGCGTTGCTCAACATCACTGCGTGTGTGGTGAGGCACAATAGTCACACGAACGCCGATGTGGGGATGCTTCCGCAGAACAAGCTCGGTAGGAAATCGGGTACACAGGTTGCTTTTCACTGGGAACCCAACCCCAGATATTGCCTCGAGAACGGAGCTTTTGCCAGAGGACTGGTCACCACAAACGATTATCTGCGGCAAAGAGATATAGTGGCTGATACCCTGGGAGCGGAGTGTATCGATCGAGTTGAGAAGATCCAGCTGCTCCTGGGTGCATAGGTCCCTGAGGGCATCGGTGTGGAAGTGTCTCAGCACCATCTCGGAAGGTATGGCAATGTTGAGGAGAAATCAGACCGTGGAGGATTTGGCAAGACCGGTTGCAGAACAAGACCCTTTATATGCGTTTTAGAGGAACCCATCCAACCTTTGGAGACAAGGACCTTACTTGAAAACAGGGGCTCAGGTATGTGCCAGGCGCATCGGTTCCGCGTTCATGTAGGCCGAGCCAGCGATTGGACACGGAGGGCAGTTTATCGGAGTCTCTCACAATGTCTTCCATCTAGTAGAACTGTTTCCATGTCCAATTTCTAAGAGATATATGTTTCTCTACTTCAATTCTGACTTGTACTAGCAGCACACGATTGTTTCCGTTTCGAAACCAGCCAAAGAACTGGAGATTGTTCCCCTAGGCTGAGAACACCCTCCCTAGCATTGGAGTGGCTTGTGAAGTAGTTGAGTCAGTAATCTGTCGATAACGGATGCCTTAGGATATGCAAGGAGATAAGGCAGTCTTTTAGACGCCACCGGTATTCCCTTATCGGCGGATTCTTCTCCATTGGTATGGTGACGCGGATTTGAGAACATCCTGCCACCCTGGATATTTTTCGATGATGTACCATGAGCAACCACCAAGAAGCGGTCAACTCGGTATTGCGAGAGAAAGAGGTACCCTTGCGATTAGCCAATCCACTGTTAACACAAAAAGGGGTCGGGGCCAAGAGTGATATGGCTAGGTCAAATGGTGATGATGAGTCAAGTCTTGAGTATCAGGAAGCTATCATACCTTTAGCATTCCAGTTGCTACCGCGAGCGTTGTGACACCACACTTAACTCCCGTGTCATGCAATTGCAAGCATCTAGACTGGCCTAGAAATACGCCGTAAATGACAATTGTAGGCAAGGAGAGGCTAGGGGTACCCTGTCTTGATTGGTCAACCCATGTGACGAAGCTACAGCTTCAGGCCGCCGGTGGGCTGCATTACGGGAAACGAGAAAGGTAGGTTCCACTGGCATTTAGCTCAGGCGGGTTTCCTTTCACACTCCCGAGTCTGTCCTCTGTGCGGAATATCGACAACGGCCCAAGCTAGGTTGATTTTCCGGGTGGATGATATGGGATAGGCTGCAGAAAATACCAAATGCAGGAGATGTCCTTTTGACAAACATGCAAGGTGACCTGCCTATGACGGCTGCCATCCCTACACGTTACTCTGTTGGTCTGAACGGTCTGGATGGCGTTGGCTGACGTGGGCTGTTATCATTCGGGGAGCGGGGTCAGACACGTCGCAAGCAACGACGCATTTTCCACAGAAGAACCGCTTTGGAAGCTAGGTGTCTGACGATATAAGCACCTCTGTTTCCTTACTCTGCCCTTGGTACCTATGTATAACTCCTGCGGTGTTGTATCCATTCGAAAATGGCTTTTGCCAAGATAGCGAGTATCTCACGCTCGGATCTCGAGGATTTCGAAGAACCTCCACCGTCGATCACAGATGTCAAGCACCTGTCATCCTATAACTGGGTGGATTCTGTGACTCCTACTATTGTCATACCAGGCTGTCCACCCTTATGGTCCCCACCAAGGGGTACCCGAAGGGTGCCGAAAGATTCCGGGCTTATTTACATAGCCCAAAATGCAGCTCGACACCCAGAAAGCCCTCTGGAACCTCTGTTTCGTGCCCTATACACATCTCATCCGTCTTTCGATATTGGTGAAGTTGATCTCATCACAGATCGGAATAATATCCGGAAGCTCCTCTCCTTTGTCAATCCTAGTCTATCAAAGAATCGGCTTGAGCCTTTCACTGTTGAGATTGAAGTTACAAGTAAGACGGCGGTCTTTTGTCGTGCAGAGACCGAGACAGTCAGATTTCTTGGGCCTGACGACTTTGCGGGCTTTGGCCATGAGTTTGAAAAGGCATACACCCGAAACCAAGTTAGCGGGAGTACTAGCCACCATAGAATCATCAGTTACTCCTTTGGTGGCCTCAGACTCATCGTCCGCTACGAGACGGATGGATACATTGATTCGCTTCCGAGTTCGTCTATCGGCACGGGTGGCGATCTGTCCAGCATGATGGAGTCGCTATCTCTTCGCCCCACCAAGTGTATCCCATGTGCTACTTCAGCGCACTCGAAGTTGGTACTCAAGGAAGGCGGGCAGACTGTGCCAAGTGACTCGATTCTCGAGATCAAGACGCGTGTGGCCCACAAAAAAATCAGTATGCAGGAAGTCCTTCCACAGCTGTGGGCATCACAAACGCTGCATTTAGTACGTGCATACCACAGGAACGGGGTGTTTGGACAACCGAAAGTGGAAAATGTTGTGGCCGAAATTAAGGCCTGGGAAGAATCTCACACGGAAGACCTTAAGAAACTGAGTTCTCTCTTCCGGAAGATGATCCACATAACAAAGGAAAGCGGAGGGAAAGCCGTTCTACGATATGATGTTCGGGCTGATAGATTGGAAATTTGGACGGCTACTGGGAGAAGGATGTTGCTACGACCTTTACAGTATTCCAAACTGGACCATGTTGACACAGAAGCGGCATCTAATGAGAAAGCGCCAGTAAGCTTGGACTCCTCGAAAACGGAGCAGAAAATCGGGAATTCTCTTTATCACATTGATCTCTCGATGATTCCGTACTTGGAGTCATTCGTCAGATTCAACCGCACTCGTTGGCCACAAGGTTCGGAGTACACTCACGGCGATATACCTCTCTTTGATACTGCACTGCAAGGACTTGAGTCAGGATACCGATTCTGCTTTCGGTCTCTGCCAGTCAATCTAGCTCAGTATCACGTCCTTTGCGAGACATACGACTTCCTCGGGGTTGATGTACTAGGTGGCCGTACCGTCGATAGTATCTTCGTCGATCTCAGAGCCTGCAAAACCGCCTACGCGCTCGATCATAAGCGCTACCGAGCGATTAAGGGTGATAAGTTCTTGGCGCGAGACGCAGCATTCCGGCTTGTGTTCCTTATACTCAAAGCCAACTTCGAAGATGAGGAGAGAGACAGCGCTAACGTCTACAACGCGGTGTTTTTTGTTGTGTCTCATCCGGGCACCTTCAACCCTTGGATAAGAAAGGTGGTGCGCGCTGCTTACGAGGACAGATTTGTGGTATCTCACAAACAGAAAGCAGCCTTGGATCAATGGAACAAGGAGAGCATTCACGGTGACGGCGCATCGGATGATGATAAGGCAAGGGACGATAGTTCGGAACCATACTATTCACACGATTCCCAGTAATGCAAGGGCTATTTGGAGTATGAAACAACTTGGTGAAGAGTCTATGTTCGAGAAAAATGTCTTCAATGGAATGGAATTCTGAAATCTCCACGAATTTAAGCTAATGTGTGTTGGAACTGTGTAAATTTGATTCCCTCACGACTCGAACAAAACTTTTCAAGAGGCAAAACAAAGACTTCTTCAGAATCGCCTGAATCACAGCACAACGGAAAATAGATAGTATCGTCAGTTTCAACTCATAGGCACTTTGCGTAAGAAGCAAGCAGTTGTGGTTAAACGGTCACGCAGGTCACCTGGTGATAACAGCAGAGCAGTGTTAAAAGGACGCCGGATATCTACCTGACCTTGATAGCTGGATAGTATCGAAGAAAGGAGCACTTCGTATAGTACGGTTAGCGGGGATATTATCCCTGCTCAGGTATAAAAACTTCCTCCCTAGCACTTTTCTCCCCACACTCTGTAGATCTGAGCGCCATTGCTTCAAGAGTTAGAACCCGAAAAGCACTGGGTAGAGTCAAGGCAGATTGAGAGGCGAAATGGACTAGGAGGGAAACCTTTATGCCTGATCAGGGTAAATATCTAAACTCTTCATCACGCCTTTGACAACTTCAAAGTTTCTACCAGAATCGATCCAGACCGCACCGACAATAGCTTCCATATCAGTAGCAGCGCAATGGGTAGATAGCGAGCCACTATGCGGGTGCGATGGACCGGATTGGAATGCCCCGTTAATGTGTTTTCGTTTCGCCTGGCGTGCCATTTCCTTGTTACAGGCGTAGTGTTGGAGCTGGGAAAACCCATCCTCTAGTATCTGTTAGCGATACCTCTCGTAGTCCTAGAATGCACCATACCACAGCTCTTGCCGCTTCTATACCACGAATCGATAATCACTAACGCCACAGCTTTATCACCTAGAAAGGCTAGGCGCTTGTTTCTACCTCGGTGCAGGGCTTCTTCGGCGACATGACGGTCATTAAAAGAATACCCGATTACACTCTCGATAAGGCCTGTAGCGTTTTTCATAATGGAGCAGCACGATAAGTCGTCGTTTCTAAGTTGGACCCGAGCGCCATGACAGCTACTTATATGATATTTTAGGATGACGTCCCATTGATGACAACACCAGCTTGTTCTGGGACTGGTGGCGAATTTCTACTTAATTTCCACACCCCAAGTAGACTTCCCATACTTTGAACCCTTCATTGAGGATCCTCATAACTATAGTTCCGGAAACCCAGTATAAGCAGAGAATCGACTTTCTTAGGAGTCCGAGGGGCAGATGCTCCTCAGGTACTAAATCTTCCTGGTGTCCGAAAAAGAAATGCGAGAGACAGTATCATTTGTAGCCCCAAGAGAACCAGATATATATATGATAGGAGTGATAGACCTTCTCTTCAGGGTTCACCACGACATTGTGCAGGTTGAGATTCCGGCAGAGATTTCAGCCATCCCCTATATGCTGCATCCTCAAAAGGGCATGAGACTATTGTTCAAATACTTCTAGAGCAAGGTGCGAAACTCAACGCTGAAGGCAGCCTGTGCAGAAGGATATGGCAAGGTCGTGCCGTTTTACTTGCTAGTGATCCTATATCTACAGATAAAGGCGGTTGAGCTCTACTTGGCAAATCCTTCGTCTCTTCCGCAGTGAGCTATTTAACACTGTATTTGATACCTTCTAGCCCCGTCGCGTATTCTATCATAAGTTTTATCGGGCCAGCGATATAACATGCCGAGCTCCCGCCAGGCGATACTGTTATGCAACACGGTGCCCTGCGACAGCTCTTGCTTGCTAATTATCTTGCTGTCTGGATCCTGCCCTTCGACTATAGACGAGAATCCTGGATCTGTTGTGCTGCCTTCGCATGCTGCGCTACAAGGAATGCTTGCATGGCTTGGGTTCCGAGATCTTGGCTCTTCGTGTGGCTTATGAGTCGCCTGGGAGTGTAGCTGAATGCTCCTTTCACACAAAAGCTGCCCTGAGTCAAGTCGCGTCAAGCCAGATTTGGTTGTCTCTGAGATAGGAATGGTGAGGATGGTGCTTTCGTTTGGAGGCGGGTATGTTGTTTTTCGTTGTCTGGCGAGGAGCATAGATAGACTTTCCTTGATAGAAATCTCAAGTGTCTGTTGAAGAGTTCCTCTAATTCTTTCACCTGAGGTAAGGACGGCAGTCGCCAACCGGGGTACAATCTCCCATGGCATCTCGGCGTATGCATTTGCTTGTGCAGGCAAATAAAAGCGCCGCATAAAAAGCAGGCGTCTTTGCTTGAGCAGACGACACGGGGAGACAATGTCGGCCTTTGTATTTCGCAATAGATGACTAGCTGAACCTCCGCATGGATCTTAGCTTCTTGTAGTGTCCTGTGTACCTTTCCTGAGAACAGGGGTGCAGATTGCGCCTCGGTGTAGCCCAGAAGATGGTAGACCCGGTTCAACCTCTTCCGGTCCGAGTATTGATGATCAACTCGGGCAACGGAAGATCCTATGTCAGGAGCGTATGCGCCGTTCGATGGGATACAAAAGGCGTCCTTAGAATGTTTGACAGGAATTGCTGTCATATATCGAGCTACGCGGAACCTCTTTGCTATCCGTCGAAGTATCCTAGGAGCCTCGGTGTACCGGGAGACTTTTCCGATAGCGTTCAGGAAGCTTTTTTTCGCCTCGTTCTGTAGTTCAAGTGCCGGGATCTCGTTAAGCAGGTCACTGAGCTGGTTCACTTGGTGTAATTGGTTTATGCTCCTGACCAAATCACCCAGACGAGCGACAGTCTGATGACCCTGCCACGAATCTATTAGACTCGTAACCTCTCTGGCTTTATCTCTGAATAGTAGCGTAGTAGCTTGAAGAGATTTACTCGCGCCTGGTTTCGCCGCGACTTGTTTGGCACACTTTATCACGTTATGCAAGATCTCCTTCATTGGTTTCTTCGGTTTCTTGGTCTGCTATCTACTCGCACTTGGACCTAGCCTGTAGAGGATGCGCAACGAACACATGTCAACTATATTCGCGAACAAGGCTTCCTCGACAACTGACAGGTCTTCTGATTTGTTGTCAGCCTTGCACAATAGCAATAAAAACCGCGCCACTCACCTTCTAATACAGTTCGCAATATGGCAAACATTATATTAAATCTCTCCTCTAACGCATGAAGGATGGAATCGCCGTCACACCATTTGGCTTTGTTTATCGCGATAAGTACGTTCAACCTGTCGGTGTCCTGTTCGACGCAGACGGCCAGGATATGTTTAGGATCCTCCTCCATTTGCCCTAAAACTGCCAGAGTCTTTATCGACTGACAATTCGTAATTCCTTGCTGAATCAAAGTTCACTGGAGTATTTGATGACGGCGCTGTAGGAAGCACTTGGAGGGAGCTTGTACTGGAAGCTGATTGAAGGAGGGATAGCAGAGCGACGTTTTCCGCAGGGGAAATAGCTGGGATAACTGCGAGACTCCCCATCGAGATCATAAGCTGTCAAATGTGATACTGAAGTGACATCAAATCATGAAGATCTACGGGGTACATAGATTTATCCCTCTGTGGTTCCCACTGACGAAAGTTGGCCTAGCACAAATCGAGCACGAACAGACAACTCAAACCCTGCCCCGCCATCCTCAGCTAAGATCATGACCATATCTCGCAAGGTCATTGGTACTTACAAGCATCTGGTGTAGGCAGGGGGTTGCATTTGGACCAGGGTCTAACGTAAGGCTTGGCCCTGCTTGGGCCCATATCCGCTTATCCCTCTTGACATATAGCCCTATTGGGTCGCCTCTAGGGCGGCGATGCATCCAATCGAAAAAATTTACATAGATGGCTTGGTGCTCCGAAAGAAGATAGCCCACATAGTCTTCTTTAGTCGAATGAAGTACCTGTCGGCGCCGTTTTTAGTATAAGGCTTCGCATAACCTCGAATAAGGGGTGCATACTTTCTCCAGTATCGTTCTACCACCGCTAGGCCCTCCAGTGTCTTGGGCTTGAAGTTTGGTGGAAGCCATCCAAGGCCGGGGAAATGCTCTAGCCTGCGCCGTGTCTCTTCGCACAGAATGAGATCGGCCCAATACTGGTACTCATTTGGATTTGCAGGTGGAAGGAGAGAGGGTGCCATCTCGACAGGTGCAGGTATGAAGAGGAGGTGACAGCTCTGGGATCAACGTCGGAATCTGAGGATTGGAGAGGCCGAAGAGTGGGAGGATGAGAGGTGACAAGAGGGAAGACTACCGCCATTTTGTATGGCGCCCAGGGAGACGGGTCGATTTTGGGGGGAGGGAGTAGTATTCCTCCGCAGAGGAGGCCATTTTCGGCTCTTTTGCAATGAGGTAAGGGCTTCTTGAAGTTAAGCGCCTGGGAGGGTGACTAGCCAACACTTGGCGGGTGCAGTATAGTGGTGCGGAGCACGTGCAAGTAGTAGGCAACCATGGGGTCACTAAAAATTACGGGTGGAAATGAGCCCGTTTATGGCCTCAAAAGCTGTCATCTTCGGCGTCGATTTCACAGGCCCTCACATTCTAGGCGGAAGCGGGGATCATCCGTAAGCTCAGCAGCTTTCATCGCGTTCACAGCCATTAACAAGGACCTCGGTGGACTGTTCAACGATCCAGTTTGATGAAATTCTCCACCCGCACCCATCTTCCCCATGTCATACTGCAGAACACCGCCAGAAGTGCCTTCCGGGCAACTGACGACAACATCACCAAGTCGTATATCATGAGTAGCCGACGGGATCCCGCCACCAACCCCGACGATTGACCCAATGCGAAGAGATTTCGAGAATGTGCGGTCATGTTGTTTGCGACCATGGCAGCCGAGATGTTCCCATATTGCCCCGCAGGGAGGCAGGCGATCACAACCTTTTGTTGGCCAGTTCGGCCCAGCGTGTAGATAGTTGGGTCCGACGCATCTTGCCTGCCGAGCAGACCGAAATTTTCATCCAGCATCTCTTTAGCTGCGGCTGCCTCGATCGGTAGGGCACATATCTAACCGATTTGAAAATCTTCGAGTTGGGCGTTGGGCATCTTGGCGATCTGGTAAGCCAATATACGCCCGCTGGTTTATGTACGAGCGATATAAAAACAAGGAACCGATGTCTCGAGAGGAAAGATGGCGGAGCAGGAGAAGTGCCATTTTCACCCGAAATAGGGGTTGGCTGCTTAATAGAGACGGCTGAGAAGTATGAACATCTTTCCCGCATAGACCCACACTGTTGGTGCTACGGGGTAGTGACAAGCAGTATGCCAGCTTTTTTTTTTAGTGAAGAGGCAGACCCGTACAAGTTAATAGCGTCGTCATGGTCAGGGCTTATAACAAAATAGGTAAGAAGTAATTGTATTTGACATACCTGGACAAGTTGGTTTGGCGGTGTGTAAAAGAGCAAATGTCACTTGTTCTTTCACTGGCCCGTTGGGAGTCCAGACAGCAGAATATTGAGTGAGAGACGCGTGCCACCAACGGGCCTGCCTGGTCATCGCAGGCCCAACGTTTGAATTGATACAAAGCATCGAGTACTCGAGTAAAGGTAGCCTTGAGCTTGGCGTCCGTCTCATACCTGCCTGTGTCAAAGAAATCTGTTACTTAACTATGGGCTGCTCAGCCCATTGGTGGTAGTCACCTTGGCGCGAGCAAGATCAGAATGCCGAAACTTTCTAATTGGCCGGCGCTTAAGATATTGTCTCCATATTCCCTGGTAAGTAGTAAATGGCTTTCGTCTAAGCTTTTTCTTTATATTCTCCTCTAATCAGGGTAGTCCTTTTCAGGGGGTCTTCGCATCTAGTGGGCCAAGCGTGATCCTTTGTCTGAGTACGCCACCATAGGATGGCGGGTGCTCAATGGCCGCCACAGACCCTCCACTAGCCTCTCATTGGCTACCGCTTTCACTCTCAAAGCCTAGGAGCGTCTTTCGCTGCTCGGCTTTCGAGACAATGAAAGCTTCCGTGTGATTTCTTTTCCAGCTTTCCCTCGCCAGGAGGAATATTTAAGAAAAAGTTCTAGGTATACATGCACCATTATTTTCATCTTCTCTTTCGCGTTCAAGGAGAGCTCTCATATCCATTATTGTTGACCCAGACCCAGACCCTCCCTATGCACGGGAAATGTGTGATCAGGATAGTCTACACCATTGTACACGGTATCCTAGACATTGGTCGGCTGGAATACAGCTGGAGTCTGCCATGAAAGGGACTCACGCTTTATCTGCTACCCTCACGTGCGAGCTAAGCCGAATCAGCAAATCAGAGAATGCATTCGATTCCGCTGGAGATATGCTTGGCAACGCGACCCCTACAAATCTGCTCCCCAAGCACACTCCGGAGCCCGCCTGGATTCCGTACGTTTACAACAGAGAAGGGGCAGAATTCTTAGCCAAGGATGCACGGAGTTGCGCTCGCCAGACAGGAAACACGATCCAAGAAAACGGGCGCATATACCAGGGGAAGCGAATTGAGAACTACATGTTGCCCTGCGATGAAATGGAGCAGGACCGTCTTGATTTCATTCATACCATGGTCATGAAAGCCCTGCAATCTGACCGGTTAACTCACGTCCCTCACACGTCCAACGGACGATTTCTTGATCTGGGATGTGGTACAGGAATCTGGGCGATTGAAATGGCCAGGGTGTACCCAAATGCCTATGTTCTGGGGCTAGATATATCGGCAATTCAGCCGGAATTCACTCCTCCTAACTGTGTCTTCAAAGCTCCATTCGATTATGAGCTCCCTTGGTTGATGGGTGAAGGACAGTGGGACGTTATCCGTATGCAAATGGGGTGCGGTAGCGTTACTAACTGGCCAAATCTCTACAAGAAGGTATTCGACCATCTACGTTGCGGAGCATGGTTTGAACAGCTGGAGATAAACTTTGAGCCGCGTTGTAATGATCGGCTGCCGGACCAAAGCTCGCTCAAATTTTGGTATCAAAGCCTAAAGACGGCCACGAAGACATCACGGAGAGAGATCGTCCATTCTCCAGAGCGCACATTGTGCTGGTTGCGAGAGGCTGGGTTTAGCCAGATCAGCCACAGACAGACGGTATTGCCGCTGAGTCCAGGAAAGCAGCGAGTCTACGATAGGACAGCTGCCCGATGGTTTAGGGCAGCATTTGTGGAAAGCATTGAGCCACTTTCTCTGGCGCCTCTCAGCCGTCTGCATGGATGGACATATGAGGAAATCCAGTCGGTTGTGGCGGCCGCAAAGGCAGAGGCTCTTGATCCAAGTATTGGTGTTTTCTACACCTTACATTTGTACAAGGCGCGGAAACCTTAGCCAACCTTGCTTGACAAAACCCTCTTTCAATGTAATCTTACATCCTCTGGTTGGAGATTTTGGTCCGTGACATTTGTAAAAGTCTCCTTCAGCGGGGGGAGTGAGATCGCACGATCTGGTCCTGGGATTCCTCTCCGACTTTGAATGTTCAAGACCGCACTGCAAGGAGCATGCTCCTAGGTTGTGCTGGGCGTACATCTTTCAGCAAGTAGTCTGTAGAAGATTTCATATAGTTCACATATAAGAGAAAAGTTATGCCGTATCCATGCACACGCGAATCGTGATTTCGTACCTCCGGTCCGACGCACTTGATGTCTTCAATGCTTCCTTAGGTGCTGAATGAGGGCTTGTCCTTAGTCCCCAGGTTCACGACTATCAAGATCATTATTACCTTCACTGTTTGAAATTATCCTTCAAACAAGACGGCTTCTGCTCCTTTAAACTCGCCACCCCTCCCCCAGTTGATAAAGTTCCTGTGAAGTTATACCGTTGTGGCCCGTTGTTTATACGTCTTTTCTCTCGCCCGAAAATAGTCCATAACGATAATGACCCTGCGAGGAGCTTTCGCCATTCTGGTACGAGGAAAACGAAAAGATGATGACCGATGTCGATACAACGAAGACATGGCAACTGGACGGACTCTGCTATGACTGAGATTTTGCCTGTAACATCGAACAGACAGGCTCAACAAGGGTTAACCAGTTTGATGTCGGTGATTCACTCGTCGTTCCAGCCAATCATAGTTGGGGCCGATTCCACCACTGGTGCGGTCGGGACGTGGACCGGATCAGTGGGCGGTCAGTGGGTCGGTCTATTCCGGCTCATTTCGTGCTCACCAAAAAGGACTGGGGGACGCGTGTCCAGACTCTGCATTGATTTAATGGCATCTACGGCGCCTTCCCCGACTTGCTACATCGATTTGTGAGCGAAGTGACTGAGACTGGAACCCCGCGACAAGGCATGCGGTAGCCTATCTTCTTGCCCAATAGTTAGTTAGTTCGGGAAGAACTGCTGACAAAGCCTATTTAGCATGTCCCAGTCGTTCACAGCAATGTGACATCATAGATAGGGCAGCTACTGTATTTAGTCCTAACCAGTTAGTGGCTTGGCGTCAAGTCTCCCCAGTAAACCCATCTCACAGGACGGGAGGTTTCGACCCTGGGAGCATGGATCCAGCCGATAACCACGGTGTATTATCACATACTCGTGTTTATAGCTGTGTCAGGTTGATTCGCTTTTAGGTGTTGTTCAAGCTTGTACGTGGAGAGCAAGACGTGTCTCCATACTTTCTCGGCGGTCGCCGAATGTACGCCATTTTGACGAGGGACCCAATAATTTAGTACAGTTAAAAACAATGGTACAAATGATGAAATGACCACATTAGAGAAAAAACTTGCACATTTTGTGTGGACGGAGAGCCTTCATCATTTTCTCTGTCATAGATAAACCTAGTAAAATAAAGTAGCGTTGTATCGAGCTGGAATGACAATTTATATTTGGATGCCAGGTGTCAGCCCCTTCTCCTTTCTCCAATCGCATCCGTTTACCATCACATGGTGGGAGACCGATGATGAAGGACGAGCAAAGAGCCTCTCGCTCCTCATGCAGAAAAGAAACTGCTTCACTAGACGTCTTCTCGACCACAGCTCCACGGAATTTCTGGCATGGATTGATGGTCCATACAACAAATCACTGAACCTTGGACCGTATCAGAGAGTGCTTATGGTGGCGTCGGGAGATGGCATCGTCGCACAGATTCCCTATATCCGTGAACTTTTGGATTTGGATCCCGATATCGGGCGCACAATTTTTGTGGCCTGGGAAGTCGACGACGCTGGTAAGTACCATCCAATGCAGCAGGTCAGAGTGCTCACGGTCAGTTAGCCCAGCTGGACTGGGTATATCCATGGATGGACGAACTTCTGGCCAAGGACAAAGGCAACTATGTAAGTAGACGGTTAAGGATATCAGGAGGTCCATGATGTGAGGACTAACCGAATAGATACTACGCTTCGGACTTTATATGCCGGGAGAAATCACCGACAATAGTCCTCCCCAACCATGGAATAGCTAACATCAGCGTATCTGGAAATTAAATGGCCGTATCAATCCTTGGAAGGTTGTCTCACAGGACTTCTGGAAAGACAAAGGCAGTGGCCTAGTGACAGGTATGGAAACAAAATAAGTCCGCTTATACTTCTCGATGGCTAACGAGTCATAGTGTCCGCACATGACAGTATTGGATATTCGAAAGGTGGTTCAAAGCGAGACGGAGGACATCGTCGACTTTGTTGAGTTGCCTTTCCAGCCGGCAGACGATCGTAAAGTTAGGAAGCTACAGAAGGGCCCACCTTCAAACAATGTTTTAGAGGGCACAGTTACAGACGGCTGGGAACGGTTATTTTGTTAGTAGTATCGTCTTTTTTCTATGTGTACTATTCATACGTTGCCTCACATATGGTTCCTCTCTCGTTAAGACTCGCTTGTGCGCATATTTCTTTTGGATCATCACGTCTATCAATAACATAGAGAATTTTCGAAATTAATACTTACGTTAATCATTCAACCATTCACCGTCTAATAGTAGAATATCATCAGGAGCACAACTTTCATATATCCAGACTTATGGCACGTAGTAGCGATAAAACAGGTCCTTCCTGAGTTCTTCCTCCGCGGCGAACGGAACACTCGTGGTTCAGTATAACAAAGATGCAAAACAGGAGATATGAAGCTCAACTTTTCCCTGTCCATCCATTATTCTCTCACATTCAGTCAAAGTACGACACTGTGTCCATTCTCGATCTTTCCATGGAGCCCGAGGAAGATCTTGATGCAACAGACTAGCTAGCTGCTGGATACATTCCATCTGCCTCTCTTCAGAAAGCCCGTCACCGCAATCTTTACACAATGTATGGATTTTTACTCGACGCTTGGCTGCAGGAATATATGCCATGATGGCTTCGACTGAAGCACCTGGACCATGAGGAACAAATCGAAGCTCACGGTGGCAGGATTCACTGGCCTTGCAGCAGAGGCAACGCCACGAAATAACCCCAAGCATTCTATAATAATAAGAGTCAGAGACGTTTATTTCCTAATGGGACATGTACGTACTCTTCGTTTGGTGCCTTGTCGGAGGATGTAAATCGCAAGTTGTCAGAGTATAGTTACGAGACTTCCTCCAGTATTGGCTTTATCGGGCGAGTATATAGCAACACCTTTCTGTGCCGTATATAACGTCCTACTAGCAGAGACCGTATCGATCCATTAGTTCAAAAGAGAAAGAATAAAGGGGAATATTCTGGGCTCTTGCTATATTGTACCTTTGCTAAAGTGCACATTTGTACATTTGAACCCTCATGCCTTATAGACGCTAACTAGCGCCACACTAGATTCTAATGCACCCTCAATACACCACCACCACACAGAAATGTACCATAGTGAGAAACCTATTCTTATTTAAATCGAATCCCACTCCCCTTCTTTCATCCAAGATATCTTAGTCTCTGTCTCCGTCTCCTTGATCGCCACGCTTTCCAAGTGTATATTACTGTATCCTCCGGGCTTCCGGCTACTGTACATCATGGATCAAAAATCGCTTTCCTTAAGCGCTGTCCCTGACATAATTCGTATGCAAGGTCTATCAATTATATGCCTTCTATCTATCAGGTGGTATAAAAACCGTGGCTGACTGTCTGAAGGCGGATATCAAATGTCAAGCCGATGGATACGCAGGTGTTCGAAAGGCTGATATCATCCACCCCATTAATTATTTGGAGCGGAACTCCTTTCTCAGCAACTATAGGCCAGGTTGCTCTATTGTGGCTGCGTGGAAAAGTTCAGCTGTAGAGCTTTGCCACACGGTACGTTATTCGACATCTATTCGACATTCCTCTCGAGCAATTATCCGCTGACCTATATCCAGCACCCGTATACGGTCACTATCGACTCGCGCGAGATAGGAAGGCTAGGCCATGAGGGCAATCATGCCTGCTGGCTCAGGGCATTCACTGCAGAGGTACAAACCATGCAGGGGATCACTGTCCGCCTCGGAAAACCGATCTGATTTGGTGTCGATTATCTGCAGTCGGGCCAGTGCAAGGGCAGTAGCCGATGACCGTTGGATCAAGGAGACTGTCTTGATATGTAGCTCTTTGAGATAACCAAGCAATTCAGATCTTTCTGTTCAGTTCCTCACTCTGCTTAAAGGCTATAACTTCCCCGCTGCCCGTGGATGAGGATCAGCATAGTTGACTAACTTTTTGTATGAGAGGCAAGCGTTGGCATGGCTTAACTTGTACAAACCAAGACACGGACGTGATGGTTGGACAGAATATCTCGCATGGCTGAATCGTGGAATAAGACGAACACCGTTGTCAAGGCCGATCTGCGTCCTAGAAATATAATAATGAAGAGTTGTGGACACAGTGTCTTGCGGATACTTACGCTCGTGTCCAGAGATAAAACTTCTATTGAGTAACCGCTTAACTTCAAACGACGACGTCACGGCCTGTATGACGCTCCCGTAACCTCTTCAGCCCAGGTAGATACGCAGCTGGCGCCGATATTTTCCGTTTCTCCCTGACAACCGCAGGGCCAAAATCAATGAACATAACTTGCTGGACCTCCGGACTCTCCACTGTACGCCACCAACGGCATATGGACGATGATGCGATTGGGATCTGGAAAGTTCATCACAACAATCTCCAGATCTGCACGAGCCGGCAGGTATACCGATTGATCCCGTCATTCTAAGGGATGAGTTTCGGTTAGAATCGAACCAGCCCCGTCAGGACAGCGATACCCTCTGGTCAAGCCAACAGGAGCTTCCTTGTCCATATCCCGAACTGCCGATAGTACCGCATATCATATTCGACAATGACCACCTCTCCTTTGGCCTGATCGACGAGAATAGTCCAGTCACACATCGTCATTGTGGTGAACACCCTCGACAGGTATATCAGCACAATGATCTGAAAGAAATGCATTTTCTCCTCGATGGCCAGGCTAGCAGCATTGGAATAGCGACGTCAACCGGCCGAAAAGCGCAAGCGGTCATCGACTGGATCGGATGAACGCAAGAGACGAAGGAACAAGCGTCAAAGTCTCGAAGAGACAACCCCTTCGCCGGCGGGAAACTCTTGTGCCAGGTTCTGCTTTCACTTTTTATCAAACCTAAAATCGCCGCCAGCATCCCACCATCAAAGAAGACAGACAATACACGGTTCAGGAAGCAAGTCCGCTGGGCTCTGTCTCCCAAGGACTGCAGACTCTATGGATAAAGATAACAGTGGTATACTCGACAAATCGAGGAAAGGGCTGCCATGGTCACGCCAAGAGGAGGATCTTATGATCGAGTTGAGGATTACTCGTGGATTACCTTGGTCTGACGTGATGAAGTTGTCTTCAGTTTAATATCCCGGAAGGAGTCAGGGCTCTATTCAGGTATATTGGAGCACGAAGCTCAACGCGAGGCCACCATGACGATGTTTATACCTAATGTGCACTCATGGCTTGTATAACCAGGACTGGTAAGGCTGAGAGTTGGATTAGGTCGAGGTAACAAGGTCGTTTTCGGGACAAATTCCAAAGCGAGGTCAGGTATAGACCCACGTATTCCGCTCACCCATCAATAGCAGCGGACATCGACGGTGGTAGTGTTCTTCGTATGCTCTTTTTAGTCTCTTCGTCTCGTACAGTGCAGGCATAGTCACACTCCTTTGCATTGCGTCATGGTGTGGTTTAGTTGGTTTGTGGTTGTAACACTGGGATCCTGATTGATGGGGTACGGAGAGGTTTTTCTTTTGGACCATATGGGCTGTAAGGCGCGAGATGTCACTCTCGAGGTTGACAAGTGGAAAGTGGAATTAAGAGCTTTCCGCCAAAGTCAATTTCTTGATATTTGTATGCAAGTGGACGTGTGAGTAGAGTCTGATACAGATTTTGTTCTCTCCAAAACCGGACAATTCGATTTCACTAAGTTCTTATTCAACGAATGTGTCTGATGCATCCTGACTAGTCCAGAAACAGGCATGAATAAATAATGAGAGAAAGCATGACAGACTCTCCAAAAAGCGAAGTACGCATATTGGAGGATGGCCGCTATTGGGAGGTGAGCATTGCTACAAGGGCTCACGTTCACGTGTACAAGCCATTCAGCCGACCGGAGTTATTGAACTCCTCGAGGAATTTATCGTTCGCTCCGGTGGCCTTGGCCAGGTGCTTGAAGGTGACTTGAGCGTTTTCGACAGAAGCCAATGCCTGGGCGATGGCAGTAAGGTTTTTGATCTATGGAAGAAGGTTAGCTTAGCTTGTATACCATCAACGCGATGTGACTCGCCTCGCGGCCGTTCAATTTCATCGACGCTAGCTGGTCGAGTTCGCCCCGTTCGAGAATGGCAGGGCCTTGTGATGTGCGAGCCTCTTCCAGAAAGCTTTTCCAGATGCTCCGTCGTGAGTCCGGTGTCAATTCGGGATACTTCAACTTCAGATGGATTCGGCTCAGAATGGCCTCGTCAAACTCCGTGACACGGTTGGTGGTCAAAAATAGGACTCCCTCGTAGTATTCGAGTTTCCGAAGAAAGACCGTTACCAGGCGGTTGTGGTTACCGTGGAACGATGCGCGGTTCTCCATGAAGACGTCGGCTTCATCTATCCAAAGGATCGCGTTGAGGTGCTTCGCGATTTTAAAGATCCGATCGAGGGTCATTTCTAGCTGCAAGGGATCATCACTCTGTCCAGCCATTAATTCGCCCGCCGATACCTAAACCATGAGTATTCAACAGGTAGATCTGCGGGATAGAATCGCCTACCGAATAGAGAGCGACCTGGGATCCCTCAGCCATCGCCTCGGCCGTCAAGGTTTTACCAACACCGGGCGGACCACTGCGTTGTCAGGAAATACATCTTGTTCGGGGAATTCTTTACTTACAACAAGAGGATATTGAGCCCTCGGCCCTTTCCTTTGATGAAATCATCAAAGACGACATCTTCGTTACCGGACAGACGAGAGGTAGTCACCGACAGAAGGATTTGTTTGGTATCCTCCGGAATTTGCAGGTGGTCAGGAGAGACAGGCGACCACTGAACGTCTGACAAATCGCCAACGGCGCACTCCACTGGACCGACGAGTCAGCGATGTCACGTGGGTAACTCGGAGAAACTCACAGAAGATCTTCTCATTGAAGCTGAAGCACCGAACAGTCGGGCAGCATATGAGATACTCCTCCTCGGTAACTGAATATCTATCCTTTCCGTTGGCCTTAAATTTTTCGAGCTCAGCCCGGCGTTCCTCCTCACTGAGAGAAAGGCCACGGATGATCCAAGAGTCTTCCCAACAGTCGGAGACTCGTGGGCGACGGTAGTTCGGCATCATTTCACGAAACAAGGCTGCA
Source organism: Aspergillus sp. MEXU 27854 (assembly GCA_019721355.1). Lineage (NCBI taxonomy): Eukaryota > Fungi > Ascomycota > Eurotiomycetes > Eurotiales > Aspergillaceae > Aspergillus > Aspergillus sp. MEXU 27854. The sequence goes on along the minus strand of JAGMTT010000011.1, from coordinate 164,355 downwards.
TCGATTGCCACGCGACTGTCAATATTCAATGCCAGCGGCTTCCCATCCTTCATGATGAAGGCTTTGCCCTTGCAGTGTTGGAGCAGGACTGTCGTGCTGGAGCGTCCAATGAATTGGCTGAGCTTGCGACCCCTTTCGACTAGGTCCTGAGTGATCGTTTCGCGGTCCGGATGGTACTGGAGCGGGAATACCTCCAGGGTATGAATCTGTTTTCGTCCACGAAACTTGACGATGCCCAATTCGATCCCTACCTCCCCAAATTCATGATCATCGTGGTCGAGATAATGACATTCGAGTTTGAGATGAGTGACGTCTTTTCGTGTAGTCTCTTCTGCAGCGTCGAAAACTACACATCGAGATTTTTCAGTGCCCAAGCACTTGGTGTACACATGGCATCCAGGTTTGAAGAGGAGCTCAAGGAGATCATAAGTGATCTCCCCGCGCTGCAACAGTGGAGTGAGCCGTTCCACAGTCACTGCGTACGTCTCATCGATGTGGTGGACCAGGAGACGTAGGTGTTCGACGCCTTCCGAGTGGCTCCCGGTATCTTGCTGTAATTTGGCTGCAGCTGTGCAATCTGCATATGCGTCCGGGTTAGTGGGGGAAGGGACACTCAGACTAGGCGAGACGACTCCGTGGCTTGATACGGCAGAGAACATCCTGGTTGAATCGCTCTGCGCTAATTTCTCAAGCTTGGACTTAAGCTCCGGCAGGAAATGGAACAGGACGACCTGCTCGATCTACTCGCGTGTTTAGCTCCGGCTTTGCCATAGACGATGAGTACCTATACTTACCGATGGCTTGGCTTCCATTACGCTGACTACCTTGACATTCTCTAACACCTCTCGTAGGATGTCGCGCAGTGTCTCAGACTTGACGTCGATGTAGGTGGTGGACTTTCGCGATTTCGAATCTTCGACAATAAGATTTCATCTTCGGCTGAGATGTCCACGTCACGTACCTATATGTTCCCGAACAACAAATACATATCCACTAAAGTCGTCCACTTCTGGTTCAATGGATTCAACCACCTTATATTTTGAGGTGTCCTTGTCCCATCTATTTAGGCGTCAGTGAAATCTGGTGGTTATGCGCAGATACAGAGGCGTACATTTCCAACACCTTCTTGAATGTGGCCTCGCAAGCTTCGGTAACCCCTTGCGACGGGCCAATGTCGATGTCGGTACATCCAGACTGAGATCTGGTCTCAGCAGCGTCTATCAGCTGCTTCTCCAGTTTGTCGGCGTCAAGCGGCGGCTTGGAGAAGACGGAGCGGACGGGAGTGGAAGGGAGCCCGCCAGGCAATGTGCACAAAGCTTTTTGCTCGACTGGCTCCTGCTCTATAGCGACAATGGGCAAGGGCTTCTTTTCAAGGCCCCGGTCCAAGGCTCGGGGGACAGAAGGGAAAGCGCTGGCGTCTTGGTGAGTAGCGACCATAATGGGCTGTTTGCTGTAACTGGTAATAAGATATCTTGAATCAGACGAGTACGATGTAAGCTAGAGTGTCAACGATGAGGAGAGGATAAAGAAGATTCAAGGGGAAGCATGCGCCCTTTTATGTCGGCAGCAGAGTAGAATATTCTCGTCGCGCGGCGCACCCCCCCGGCCCTCTTCATTGCATCCATAAGAAGCACAGTCGGAGTCTGGCAGCACTTTGCGTAGGATTGTGCCGCGAGATGCGCGACGGACGGTTTGAACATGACCGATCTATCTGTCGCTCTTTAGGAAACGATAGCTTTTGGTCCTCATAAAAGTGATAGATACCTAAGTTAGTAATGTAATAAATTGTTAGCTTACTAGCGTCAGATAGCCCCTAGAGACCATTGACGTCTGCCGTGCCAAGTCGGATATCTTACCCGAGTTGATCCGACCAAATTCTTCCTGTGGACGTTGACCTCCCCCTTCTCCCAGTTATCGGAGGTGCTTGCTATTCCAACCCGCCTTCCACAAATTCGGGCTTTCACTACCTTTGGACCCTGATTTCTAGGGAGTTGCAACAGAACTATTGGAACATAAGGACACGATGCCTTATGTTGGCAGCCGTTAACTTGCTGCCCAACTTGGGTGTCTTACCCCGCTATCTTCAAATATCGAAAGGCCAGACTAGCAAAGACGACATCGAAAAAATATAACCTTCCCCGGATTGAACAACGGTGCTCGATTTACTTGATAACTTACCCTTTCTTTATGGCAGTAAGGCACCCCATACTATATTCTTTTTCGTGGCTGACGCCTTTTTTTTTTTTAGAAAGGTGACGATGCCCTCGCTGGACGCGAGGAACGGGATATTGCTAGCCATCGGTTTCCTCCGGGCCCCGAAAATGATAGAACAGTCAAATTTCAAGGACTGTACATCTCAATATTCAACGAGGATACGCAAGATCGGAAAACGCTCGAGGAGAACGTCACCGAATACAAGTCTTTCTTGGTTCCTAAGGGCTACACGACTTATGTGAGGGGTGTTGAAATTGTCTGTTGGATAGTTTAGGAGGAAAGAGCGTGCTTTACGCCATATATATCGTTCAGCCTATATCCATCATTGTGGCCAACCCAGATAGTGAACGATACATCCTGTGTTTCGTCCTTCGGGAAAAGTGTAGCCACGCAAGCTGTTGTCCCGTATCCTTGAGACCTTTCCCATCTCCACAGCGCACTATTTTGTACTGCTGCTCTGAACGGTTGCGGCGGTTGTCTCACCATCGTACTGGAGGCATTCGTGAACATGTGCTTCATCTCTACCAACTTTTAGAAAATGTCGGGCCACGGGCCAATCAGTCTTACCTCGGTTTTCGTTGTCGGGATTTTTGGACGTTATCTGAACCCCCTGGACAGACACGCCGTGATTCGTGACAGTTTCATGTTGCTGAGTCGGATTATTTAGGTCTACCGAACCGTTAGAATTTCTCTCCGGACGGGGGCACCTGCTTGTGACCTTGCACCAGCTTCTCTAGAGCATGGCACCCCTGGATTTCCCCGTCTCTCAGCTTGGACAATATTTCGCATACTGTCTCAGGCCACTTCTTCCAGTCCCTTGGCTCAATATCCTCTACCAGACAGTCAAACATATCATTTGACATAAAGCATGGGCTCCAGGTAGTTGGAGGGTAAGCGATAGCCCACGAGACAATGCCGTCGGAGCTAAGCTGTTGTATCTTCGAACACCGTTTCTGGATGATGTTCTTCCTCCATATAGTGTCTTTCGAATCGAACTCTGATCGTGGGGAGCCGCAGTAGATCAACTTGATGTTTCTCCGGAATATCGCTGAGTTGGTTAATTTTCTGGTCCGGAGTACGGTAGCAATCGTAGATTGCGCTTTGAGTCTGTGGGCTTCACTGTCTTTCCAAGTCTGCTCTGTCCATAGGCGCTTCCGTAGTCCTGTTTTTGATTCGATACACACAAGAATGTCTTTGAGGGTTGCGGCGATTCCATCCAGCGTTTGGAGGTCAGTCCCTGACAAAGAAGCGTCACGAAGCGCTAAATTCAGGGCACCCAGGTCTTTGACCATGGAGTTTAATTGATCGACTATAGCAGCCATGTTGAACCGATGGCACAGAGAGGTAGGTGGGTGCTGGGTGATAAAATAAGTGATGTGTTACCTACAATAATAGAGGATCTCTAAGTTTATAAGTGCCGAAGTTTGATGACGTGTCCCGGTACCCCTCTCTCCACTCATCGTGTGATCATAATGGCGGGGTAGGGTTGGCGCCTGGGCAGATCGTTATGGTTGGTTTAGAAATTTTGACCAAACCAACAAGTAGTACGAGTTCTTAAGGGGTCGCCAGGATGTTCTTCCGCAGTTGGGAACACCTTGTTCCATGGCAGGTGCAGTCCAAAAGGTCCAGAATACTGAGGCTAAGCCCATATTCCCAGTATTTAATTCAGCTTCCTCGCCAGTGCCGTCAATGACCTCCCGAGGCTGCAAAGACCGGAAAGTCATCTTTGTCCACTATTCTTTCTCTTCCTTAGAGCTTCTGGTGTGTGAGTGCTCTGCCTCTTGACGATAAAGCAATGAATAACATTCAGAAGTTTACGTGCCAGGGTACTCTGTCAAGTTGCCCAACAATTCTGCACTGGTCTTACGAGGTAACTATCTTGATTCTACCAGCCGTATAGTTTACGTGTGAACAACTACTGATAATTCTCAGAGGCATTCAGGACTCAATAAGATGGCAGACCGACGCTCCGATTCGAGTTACGACGGTAAAATTGAAGAAGCAAACGTGGCTATGAAGATGGACGCCAAAACACTGAATCAACTCTCTTCTTCGGGCAAAGCTGCACAGGAGAACAGGGGGAAAAAGTCTATTCTGAATCTTCAGAAAGCAGTAGAAGATTTCAAACGGAAGGAGGAAGAAGGTGGAGAGAGTAGTAAACATGAAGGCCAAGGGCAGTGAAGGTAATCCGACTCTGTATGCTTTAGACAGGAGAAGCTCCGGATATAAACGCCTCGCGCAAAGAGATGTCGTATTGCTCCTTGTCCTTCACCTTCCGTTCTATGAACTCATAGGTATTGAATGCCCAGTATGGCATAGTGATTTGCCAAAACTTTGGATCGTCGTGATCTCTGGAAAACCTTGGTTGGATGAAGTCATAGAAGATTTTGAACAAGGCCGTGGGGCTGCTTAGAGCAAGAGAATACCAAAATGTACCCCTCTCCCATCCATGCTGCATGATAGGATAAAGACGTACTGGCGGCTTGATTTTCATCTCCTCTTCCGAGAGGGCTTCCATGAACTCTTTGTGAAGAATTTCGTAGTCATCCTCACTGATTAAATCAATAGCCTGATTCGTCAACCAGTACGGAGGATGAATCATTTCGACTGGATGAGAGCAAGCCCATTCGAGATCGATCAGGCACTTGATATTCCAGTCATCGTCGACAAAGATGTTGCTCTGGTTCAGATCAGTGAGGTTGAGAAAGAATGGCCCACGAAGGAAGTCGCGACGAAAGAAACAAGACCAGACACTTCTCATAACCATCAATGCCGATGTCTGATAGAAACCGTCTTCAACATTGTTGATTGCATTAGGCTGGTGGCGAAGCCGACTTTCGTGCACTGCAAGGATGTCATTGACATAAGCGTCGACCCTGGAATGAGTGGTCTCTTGTGGCACGTCAACCGGGATGTGCTCGTTCTCCAGTTGCTGGATGTCAAGGGTAAGAGGACGGTTATTCAAAGTCAAGTACCCCTTTTCATCCAGAACAAAGGATCCGATTTTTGGTAATGGGATACGCGCCAAAGCCAACATAATGCGGGAGAGTCCATGGAAGAGATTCCTTCGTAACGTGAAATTGTGGCGCCCGACCTCCCATGTCTCCGAAAGCATCCTCCCTCTGGAAGAATCAATATACTCGATCAGAAGATAAGGCGTGCCCAGCGAAATCCGTTCCTTGCTGCGATGTTTGACATAGGGCGATGGAGTCGGATACTTTAACCATTTTAAGAGTCGACGGCGCAGACGCTGAATAACGCGGGTTACGAGAGGCAGGTTATCGACAAGGGTGAACTAGGAACGTGAGTAAGAATTTGGATTGGAGTATATGCAAAGGTGGGAGGCATACTGTTTGGCCGGCTGATAGCCCAAATCCGTAAAGTTGTGGAATAGGGACGTTTGGGCAGTTCTCTTGAAGCCATACGTAGGTCCCAACTTCACAACGTACCTTTTCATCTGCATTGCCTGGGAAGCAGTTTTCTCCTATCCGGTAAGGCAAGGGAAACCGGATCATAAATCGTTTCCCGGAATGCCGTCCTTGACTGTCAACATTTACCTGGATGCAAACATTGAAGCTGCCATGTACCCAGTCCTCAACATCAACAACATGACACATTGTCGAAGCAAGGCCAAGATGGTGAGCCACGATTGTTTCGATCAGCTTGCGGTTTCGATATAGATGGGTAAAATATCGTATCTTCTGTTCTCTGTACCCCAACTCATGGAGAATATTTGAGTCTTGCTCTTTTGCGGCAGCGTATGTGATCTCTCCGCGAAGTAAGGGAAGTTTCAGCATCCCAAGCGACTCCTGAGGCATTCTTCGAAGGCGATGCTTTTTGTTGAAGAGTGGAGCTGCCAAATGTGTAGATTCTAAAATGACACTGTGGAGGGTTCATGGTTGAGCAGGACTTTTCTTTGGTTGGCAACTGGGGAAGCCCCTTTCCACACAGGTTGCCAGAGTTCAATGCGTCACTGCCGACCCCTGAAACTCAAGAGGGACTCTCCGGCCCAATAGGAACCCCCCTCTCGCCAAGATCCCAATCAGCCACCCACCCCCCACATCTGTGCTTTGTTTGTTTCTTTTGTCACGTTATTCTTCAAGGAGGAACAGCGCTCGCCCTTTTTTTTCCCTTGTGCGAACAGGAATAACGGAGAATTCGCTTCCTAACGTTCTGACGTTGATTTGAGCCTTTCTAAGACACAGGTTGTGCTGATTTTTTTGTGCTTTGGGTGGTGGGCTATCGGATTGTTTGTTACGTTTGGTATATAATCCATGGCGCCCGGCGGGGGTGATCTTCAATTGGGTAGCGCTGCGGTCAAAAAATCCTTGAACTCAGTCACCAAAGCTCTCCAGGACAGAGAAGCGAGACAGAGGTCGACAATGACAAACAACCATCCAAGGGCTCACTCCGTCTGCCTTTCTTAACATTACCTATAGCCTAACCGCCCAGGGAGGCCACGTGTTGATCATGAACATCAACGCCATCGAGAAGCTGGGTCATGCTCTCCTTCGCCCAGGGCGCGTTGATTTGAAGGTTGAATCTGGCTGCCCAGACGCTCTGGCTCTCCAGGAACACTTTCTCATGTTCTCCATTCAGCCTGCAGCGGCGCATGTCATGGGCGCGATCTAATATCTTGTGGACGGATGATACAATACTCCTCGCCACCTTGCTCCGAATGGGCAACCGATTATATCGTCCCTCTATCGACTATGTTCGCCGTGAATGCCCCTCCTGATCGGCTGCAGCAGAGGCTCAGAATGACATTTTGCAATACAGGAGTCGTCCTTTGGAAGCCTCGCTGGGTAGGCAAACCGCAAGCGCCTTTCGACATCGAGATCGCAGCACCATTTTCGACATTCCGGATCGCAGATTCCCTAGGTCTGTACGCTCGACCACGGAGAGCGTACAATACCCGGGTCAGCGCCGTCATCTTTTCTCTGCCCAGAATGGGGACGGGAGAACAAGCAATCCGATGAGCTCCGGGCGCTGCTTCTCCAGCGGGCCTTAGACGTCAGCAAGTAATGACATAGGGACACTGCCCCGGGGGGCGCGTTGCAATCGGAGATGCAACTCTGCGAGACGCCTCCAGCGCGAAATGATGAACAATTAAGCCAGTCAATACACAGTGGACAGCGAGAGTGGACCGAGCTTCCTACGTCATCAACATCTCCGAGTTAGATGAGGACTTTCCTCTGGTCGACTCTGGGACGTGCGACCCGCCAAACAAGCCAGATGGAAGGCATTACCGAAGAACACGAATACCTCGCATGGGCAACAAAGGCGGAGATTGGATCTGGCAAGAACAAGCTCCATGAGCAGCACAAAAAAAAGGTCCTCGAAGCCTTTGAGAAGGAGGGGACAGTGAATAAGAGACTCCCATATGTCACCTCGAGGAGGGAAGAACGGACGGTGCTGAACAGCCTGAGACCCGGATAAAAATCAATTTTAGACGGTTACACCTTGTTTCAATCCAGCTAATTACCTTTCACTAACACCCACAATCCCGTGGAGACGCCCTTCGACGAAAGCAAGGCAGCTACCATAGAAGCACCCATGTAGGTTGCTGTCATCTGTCGGACGATCTGTCCGCAGACCTGCCGTGGCTCCAGGTTAAGCAGAACGGGATTAGAATAGTCTGGGGGCAACTAAGAGGATTGGCCCTGTCGCTGAATCATTCCCTACTCCAACAACACCTTCACTGCCACCGGGCCGGGATGAGCGCCCGCAAGCAACGCGACGCAGGGGATGCCGTGGCATGCCTGATCCAGAGCAGTCACGATGCATGGAGAAGAAAGCAGCTCACGGTAGTCTTCTTTGTCGAAGTGGTGGGTGCGTTTGACCATGTCAAACACAGAAAGCTTGTGTACGGATGCAAGTGCTAGACCTCGATGGCGACAGATTCGATGGGACAATCATTCCTGACCGATCGGCTGGTTTGGGCCCTTGGAAGGGCAGGGGTTGAAGAACCGAGGACCGGAACGACTTCAAGCATCCTTAATGGCACATACCCATACTGGTACCAATGAGGTGGTCTGCGATCTGCGCAATAATCATGACGCCCTCCAATCGCCTTTCCAGTGCTCGCAACCGACAATATCTATGCTCCTCCCTCCATGTCTTCCGTGGTTGGCGTTTCTCGTCGGCAATGTGATGAATTAGACGGAAGATTTCCCCGCGAAAGAAGACGGCTAGGGAAAAGGAGCTTCTCTTGGGGCGAAGAGGGCTTTCTTGGAGGAGCTAGGAACAGAAGGGAACTTCCCAAGGAGGGTCGGAACTTCACCCTGTCAGTTAACCCGCCAATAAATGGCGGCGTGATATCTTTTCCTGGTTTAGTGCTTACACCAAAACAATGCGGCCAGTGCTTATCAGACTTGTTCGCCCGCAGCGGTTGACATTGATCCGCTAGGAGTGTGACCGAGAAGATAACGACCAAACGAATAAACCCATGGTCGTCAGCGAAGTAAACAAATACCTAATCTGCTAAGTCCCAGTATACATTGGGTTTTCACATATCTCGCTAGAATTCATAAAACTGAGAGTATAATCTATAGTCACAGGTCCACGACTAGCTAAGGTCGAAACAAATTGAAAGTCTTGATCTTGAACGAGAGGTGACATGGCGAGTTTACTGTCTCAGATGATCTAGCTGTACCGTCCGGTCGTAGTAGCACCAGTATGTCCCCAATATGTCCCCATCACCTGTCAATTAGCATCCTCGTGAACCTCGAGTCCCAAGTCATGGTATTAGGCGTGCCTGTCCTCGGCTCTATGCGGCACCTCCACAGCCATCATGGTAAAAAATGAATCCTATAATGCTGGCCTCGAGGTCAGTCGTATTCGAAGGCGTACTTGACGTCATTGTATGTTCGTGAGAGGATGGTAGGTGACTGCCTTCTGCATCTGCTGCCGTCGCGACTGTACCGGCCACCCAGTGCAGGCTGCAGAGGCTGTCTTGTTCGGATGCCGACCACATTCGGAGAGGATCCGATCAGGGAAGAAGTCCATCCAGATCGACAGCCGGTTCATCACACGTGTCATTCTCAGCCAATGCCGAAAGCCTCTGACTCTAGGTCGCGCTGCCATCCTGTCCGTAGATATCTCGGGACACCGCCAGTAGTGGCTCCGATGGCTTCTCGGCCATGTATGGCGACATCAGCGATCGCACTCGATGCGTCACAGCACTTCTCATGTCACGAGCCGCACCAGCGCGATCTACCTTGCCACATATCGACCTTTTTTCGATCCCGTCCCGCAAGTGCCGCTCATCATGCCTGCGTTGTGAATTCTCAGAGTAAGCTGCCTGTGCGATTCCGCGGTCGTGTCAGATTCTGGTCCGTTATCCGGTTCAACTAAGAAAGAGAAAAAATCAGAGGACGGCTCACGGAACGATGCGAACTGATCCTGACTCACTGCGGTAAAAGAGGGTCGTGAAGTGCAGGACACGGAGAGACCGGCCCAACGGCAAGAATGGCTCCAGTTGGTCTGAGTCGACGCGGCGTCGAAGGATGGGAAAGCAAGCAACGAGATGGGCGAGAGGTCATTTATGTTCGACGCGCCACGATGCCCAAGGGGCAGCGAAGCGCTTTCCCCGATCAGACACGCTATACCGGATGCAGTAATTCACCGTCACCAGAGACTGCTATGAGTGATATTGGATCCGAGTAGATGATCGACTAGGCCATGATATCTGTTGTGATTCAGAGGAAGATTCGGTGTTATCATTCACATCTAAAAACTTGCGGGTTTATCTACAAGACGTACGTCCGATTGATTGGAAATCAATCTGATTCAATCTGGGATATATTGCGTATACGAAGTGTCTACCAGATCGAGCTTCGATTCACAACAATTTCCACTAACTCAATGTCTCGGGGCTCCTCCCAACTTGATAGTTCGCACAGAAAAGGCTCAAATCTTATAATATCAAGGCTTTCCTTATTCATAGTATGCTTGAGACCACTACAAGACTATGTTTCGACTGCCGACTGGGAGGATTTATGCAGCGTTGGTAGAGCTCATATGGGGAAGGAGGACGGAAGGCGCAACTAGCACGAATCTTCTCAGATTAGAGCTCATATTAGAGATGGAGGGCAGATATGTTGATTCTGGACTGTTGTTCCTGGCTTCCTACCGGAAGTAATGCGGCTGTGACTATCAGCATAGGACTCAGGCCCGTATAGGGTTGAAACTCACATTTGCAGCCAGCCATCAACTCCTTGTTGCAGATCTTGACGCGCTGCAGCACAGAAAAGCAAAACTTCGAGATTGCTCCTTCCACGTAGTTTAACCAGGAGCTCCTTGCAATATGCTTCCAACCCGTCCGCCCAGTTTTTGACCACCCATTTCTCGGGGCCTGGGGCTTCTAGGTTAAGTGGCAGACGATAGACGTCCTCTACCACGTTAACGAAGCCGCGTGACCTCAACTCCGATGCATATAGAAGTGGGAAATCAAGAGAGCGCCCGTTTAATATGTAGGTCTCCTCCATCTCTCTGTAGAGCCGGTGAAGGCAGCCTTCCCCAGTTGGATCCTGAAAGGAAATACTGCTGTCCCATATCTCAACCACTCCGTCGGGTGCACAGCAACTACCACTATCAGTAAAGGTAACGTGGAGCGCGCGATACCATACCGGTAAGCTCCGTCTAACAGGCATGCTAGGAGTTGGCTGTCTCCCCATAAATGACCAATGTGGATCACGTCCACTTCGCCGTAAGGGTAGTACCAGTCGGGCTGGTGCAGGTCTTGCAATATGAACTCACAGTTCACTGGAACCCTTATTTCTGTTAGTCTAATTTGAACAGCTCGATAATCGTTACTCTTACCAGTCATCTTGCATTCGGACTTCATCAATTCCAAATACCTACATTGTTACTTGGACGTTCGAATCGGACAAAGTAGACTTACGGCAGATGATGGATGTACATCCGCTTATAAAGACGTTTATTAGCCGAGAGCACTTGGACATATGGTCAAAGGCACCGTACCGAATTGGATCGCCCAGCATCCAGTCCCAGTTTTCACATCGAGCACAGTCCGAGCAGCCCTCGCGAGGGGTGGACATAGGCGTCCCTGGAACAGGTCGAGATATGAAAAGAACTGACGAGCTATTCGAAGGGATCAGCTGCATGTGTCATTATGGCGAGATTTACTCACTTTGACGCTCCCTTTCTCTCTGTACGCGTTCAGTTAACACGGAATGGATAATTTCCAGGGCGATCATACTTCGTCAACTGGAAAAAGCTGTCTGATTCGACGGAGGGTTGGAGAGTAAAGATGGAGATGTTGATCCCCATCTTCTAGCGACGAGTCATCAGTGGATGAAGAGGAGCTGTGCCAAAGTTAGATGAAGAGTCTCGAACGCAGGTATCATGTACCTATCGTCGAATTCCACTCCAGAATCATCATCAACATCTGATGAGAGTGCTGCTTGGACTGGGAAACTACCGGCTGACATTGGGCTCCGCGGTATGTTCAGGAATCAGAAAACTTTAATCACGAAGACTGAGGTGTCTATGGACGAACTGCCTGCAGGGCATGAGAATATTTACCTCCTAATCCATGCTTAAATCCAATTTATAGACGCTACGTCTGACCATTTCAGTGAGCAATCATCTTCCTGAAAGCAATGACGTCCTTGGTCATAGCAGTCTCCCTACCAACATTGGCATATTCTTAATGTGGAACATGATCGCCCCCTTGGGGTTCGCACACTATCCGGGCCAATAAAGCGCCCGGAATAAGAGAGATCCCGGCACAAACCCCTGAACCTTATTTCGAATCCCGCAACTCACGAACCTTATTCCGCATGGGCCGCTGTGTAAACCCTGTCACGCTGGGGATACTAAGTCGCACAAACATAGCCTCAGAACCTTGTAGAGTTCCACAGGATGATCAGGAGATGGACTAACGCGCATTTGATTCGATGGTAGGGTTAGGGCACGAATATCTTTCGCGACCATATCAGCCTAACCTTTTCTATTGGTATTAGCGCGGTGCGGACAAAAACAGAGACTGATACTAATGCTGCATCATACCTGCGCAGCTACAGAGTCCGTGCTTTTTTTTTCTTCGGTCCTCTTTCGCTTCAAATCCCTTGCCCAGGCTTCTACAAAGCTGCTGTTGGGGTGGGGTTTTCAGATAAGAAGAATGTGCAGAGGCAAAAGGAACAGACCGAGAAGTATTTTTATGTGAACTAAAGTGCGTAGTAATAACCGAAAATACTATGGGTGACAACAATACAGTACCATTAGGTGGTATTCTACCATCAGCAAGATATGGATTGTTGACTTGACACCCACTGCAAAACCAGTGCCGTCGAAATTCCAGATATCGTCTTCGTGTATACCATGCTCTTGAATAGTTGCTTGTACAGGCTCAAAACACGGTTTTATAACCTTTAGATCTTCTCCTTCTTCGCGCTTTCATAGGTAATATGTCTTGTATATCGCGTACGTATCTCAGAATGGCGTTTAATGAATTTGAAAGGCCAATTGAATCCGAGAGCTCCCGTGGGATCCTGTAATCGATTGCAAAGGAATGTTTGGGCCATTCCACGCAGAAATTCAGGCCGAATTGGAAATCCTCGCGTATCCGCATCTAAAAATTGCTTTACAAGTAATTCTTCTTCGCGTTCGGTCAAATTGTGGCCATTAGCGCGTGTTTCCGATCGTGATTTGATTCGATTGAGCTGTCGCAGTAAAGTTGTATAGGAACGCCAGATATCTCTGCCGCGCGTGTTTTTAAACGAATTCTATTTGAACTAGAGGCAGATACTGCCATCTAAATCCGACTCTCCTTCGAAAGATGCATTTTCGAGGATGGTGGTGGAGTAAAGACGCGTCAAATATGACGCTCTGAATTAGATGAAGAAAGCGGACCGCTCGATTGTAAGGTAGGGGGATGCTTGATCGGAATAATAATGCCTGGTACTCCCTGTACAATACATGCACAATAATATGCATGACCACGATGTGATGGCGACACTAGCCACGGTTTCGCCACTCGTATTCTACGCGGCGGAGGGACGCTAATCTGTTGGCGGGTGGGGGAGAACCGGATTGTGCTCACAGGCTGTGCATCATGAGTCAGCTATACAATGATATTCATAACTACTATTGGTGGATCCCCGCCCGCGAGCGTACCACCTGTGGGCTTCTATCGTCTCAATCCCCTGTTCTTGCGCCACGGTGCCTTGCTTTGTTGTTATTACCAGTGCTCGTCGCTTGTCGCTTCGTCACCCCAATCCACTGGGAATCATTGGGCACAGGTGGGAGTCCTTGCCGAGCTCTGCCTCAGATTATTCGGCGTTGGCCGAGCCTTCAGGCCTTGCCACTCCCACCGGAACCCTGACTCCAACATTTAACCGCCACTGCGGGAGATTACTCCCGTGAAGAGACTTCGTATCCGATCCATGGAACTCCGGTTTGAGAATTCCTACTGTTCATGTTGGATCAGATGTTCTAGACGGCGACCATATGAGGATTGAACAACTCCGTTCCTAGTCACCGTCCGGATTTAGAGGTCCATCTAATATGACCCTCGAACCGCTCAAACGCCCGCCTACTTTCAAGACTAGTCGTTCCCTTTCTTCCCTCTCCTAGGCTCCCTCTTTGCTTATCTACCGCCACACCTTATTTCGGATGGACCTTAAATCGGGATTAAGGACGGACCATCACAGTTAGGCCTACCAACAATCATCCTCTAGCGCCCATCACTTGTACCGAGCTTTCGGTGCAACCTCGATACCCTTCCTCGCCGTATCCTGTGCACTCTGTCGCCATGGAGCGTCCCCAGAAGGACGATGACCACAACGCTGGCCGCAGAACGCGGGAGCTTTATCGCTACTTCCAACCGGAAAGATCCTTGCTTACGCCACCGTTAGAGGACTCTCCGCAGACGGATCCCATTTCATATGTCTCGTTGCTCGGGTCTTCGCCATCCGCGGCGCCACCTTCGCCGCCCACTGCGCACATTGTTCCCGAGGAGGCTCTTGTCCTCGGCGAAGCTAACGGAACTCTTAATTCCTTTGCGCAATTAGCCGCCTTTCGGCTTGACGTAGACCGCGTTCTCGTCAGGTAGGATATTCATGCGCCACCCTGCGGTCATCGTTCTCACCGTGTGTCTAGCGTATCGGACCGCGACTCGCAGTTCATCCTGGCCCAAGCGACTAAGACGCCCGCTGCCCCGCCTTCACAACTATCCGAGGATGAGGAATGGGACGGATGCTACCGGCTGAGCAATCGGATCTGGCCCATGTGTCGAGTAAGTTGTTCTCCCGGTCTGTGTGCCTCGGACTGATAAAATTTTGCCTGTTAGGATACCGTCGCCCTGGCTCCATCTTTCAAGGCCCCCGACGCCGCTCAGTTCCTCGTGGTGAACGACTTGAGCCAAGACGACAAGTACAGGTCTCTGCCCTTCGTCAAGGGCGCGCCATCCTATCGCTTCTACGCCGGCACTCCCCTTACCACGGAGACTAACATCAACATCGGTTGTCTTTCCGTACTCGACACAAAACGACGCGCTGGGTTGGGGGATTCCGACAGGGCCACTCTGGCCATCTTATCTACCCTTATCGTGGACTATTTGAAGGTCAGTCGGCAAGCGTCTGAAGGTCGACGTGCGGCACGACTGTCCCGGGGTCTCAGTTGCTTCGTTGAAGGCAGTTCCAGCTTCGTGGATACGCCTCACCCCTCGTACGCGGGGAGTTCCGTCAACATACCGAGTACTCCCTCGACACCGCACGAGAACGCCAATCATCTATCAGTCGGGTCTCTGAACAGCTTGGACATCCCGTTTCGGCGCTCCTACAGCAGCGATGCCTGCTCCTTCAGCTCCACGTCGGAGTGTAAAGGTGATCAAGCCATCTCATCAAAGCCGGATCCTCCGTTGCCGGGTTGGTGGTCGGAAAAACAGGAGAAGGGTTTCGAAGAGTTGCATGGGAATTCTTGGGTGTTCCGGAGAGCCGCCAACTTACTGCGGGAGAGTCTGGAGCTCGATTCGGACGGCGGAGTCATTTTCCTCGAGGCTGGAAACAGCACGATGTTCGACGCGGAGACCGGCAGTGGTCGTTCTATCGGGAAAACTAACCCAGCCTCTGTGCTTGCGATGTCTACCAGCGAGGAGCCTTTTGCGTCAGGACCGGGCTCCAAAGACCTCTATCCGGCTACAAATCTGGACGACGGATTCCTGCATGAACTTTTCCGGAGATATAGCAAGGGGAAACTCTGGTCGTTCCATTGGGATGGCTTGGTGTCGAGCTCCGATGAGGAAAAGCCACATCGCAGCCGACCCAAGTTGACCAAACTAGCTGAGACCCCTCGAGCGACCAGCGGAAAGAAGTGGAAGACGCTAGAGAACTCATTGCTGAACCTCTACTTTCCAAATGCTACCCAGGTTCTCTTCGTACCCCTGTGGGACGCTGGCAATTCCCAGTGGTCCGCCGGATGTTTCTGTTGGAATAACATCGAGACGCGCGTTTTTAGCTCGTCTGTTGAGCTCAGCTCCGTGATGGGCTTTGGGTCTTCAGTAATGGCCGAGTGCAACCGGGTCGAGTCCCTTCTATCGGATCGGCAGAAGGCTGATTTCATCGGGAGTATCTCGTACGTATCCCAGTTCTTTCTCAACCCCGCGTTTATCATTAACTCGTGTCAGACACGAACTGCGCAGCCCTCTGCATGGAATTTTGGCAGCAGCTGAGTTCTTGGGTGACACCAAGCTCAATGAATTCCAGGGCTCACTGCTCGAGACCATCAACGCCTGTGGTCGCACCTTGCTGGACACCATGAACCAAGTTCTCGACTTCAGCAGAATTGTTTCGCTGGAGCGTTCATGGCGTCAGCTGAAAAGGCACAAAACCTTCTCTGATGTGACATCTCTTGATCAGTTCTCGGTACATCTGGACACGTTCGTCGCGACGGATCTAGCCATTCTGACTGAGGACGTCGTGGAAGGGGTCTGTTTAGGCCATGCCTACAGCCAACGGACCTCCTCGTCTCTAGAATACCCCCCTCAGTCCGCAGCTACAACCGCAGCTAGGTCGCCATCTCTCAAAACACCTCGGCCCAACGTGGAGGTCGAAATCGACATTGCTCAGAACGACTGGGTATACCAGACACAGCCTGGTGCGCTGCGACGCATTATCATGAACATATTCGGCAATGCTATGAAGTACACCGAACATGGGCGCGTGTCGTTACGACTTGCGGTGACAGAAGCGTCGGACAGCCTATGTCGCCGCGCCGGCATCGAGGAATTCGTCACACTGACGGTGTCGGACACTGGCAAGGGCATTTCCGACGAGTTCCTGCGTTGGCGGCTCTACACCCCATTTGCACAGGAAGACACCCTAGCCGTTGGCACCGGTCTGGGACTCTCCATTGTGCGCAGCCTCGTGCGATCTCTGCACGGGAATATCCATATTATGAGTCAGCCCGGACAGGGAACCACCGTCAAGGTGTCCCTTCCCCTCTCCCGGCCCGTCCACGAAGACGTCTTTGAGGACATCTTGTCGCCGCAGTTCCCGTCAGCCGCCGAGAAAGGCGCTGTTAACGAGAGTGTTCTTCTCCGAGACAGTCATGCCGGCCGGCGCGTCGCCATTCTGGGCATGGACCCGTCTGAGGCCACCAGCCATCCATCTTGGTCTGTCATCACCCGCTATGTAACCGAATGGTACGGGCTCGAGCTCGTCTCACTTGGTGCAGCAACATCTGCGGACCTTGTCATGGCCGACGAGGCCGCCCTGTTGAAAGAACTCCCGCGCCCAGCGCCGCCGTTCTTCCCTGCACTGCTCATTTTCTGCCACCCATCTATCGACTACGACACCGTCCGCGCCAAATTCGCCTCGCTCGCCGGCGTCATTAACATCATCCGCCGACCTTGCGGCCCTAATAAAGTCGCCCGCAATATCTACCGATGTCTCACCTCAGAGGAGGCGTCGCTCGCCCCGGTGGAGCCTGCACAACCACCGATCACCACTCTCCATCTCCGCCCATGCCACACCCGCTCCCTCCCCAGTGATGACTCTTATTTAGAGAACAAACTCTCTGGCGACATGGGCGAACGCACCGTCGACGAGAGCAACAACTCCTCTGCCTTCTCGTCGACACACCCCCAAGACGGATCGAACCTCGCCGACCCGCTTCCGACCATCGCATCGCCCTCGTTGCCCGTCATGCTCGGCGCCCTGGACGCTTCCACCCAACCAGAACAGTCCAAGGCACCGCGGCAGGCCCGCGTGCTTGTCGTCGACGACAACTCCATCAACCTCAACCTGATGTTAACGTTCATGAAGAAGCGTCATCTGGCGGCGCTGGATGCCGCGCAAAATGGGAAAGTGGCGGTCGATGCGGTCGAGCAAATGCAGCAGGGATACGACATGATTTTTATGGGTATTTCCCACCACGCTTATACTTACCTCTCTTATCCTTTTCTCGGGGTTCATAGCTAATTTGTATTCCTCAGACATATCCATGCCCGTGATGAACGGCTTCGAAGCGACACGGGCGATCCGGGCGTTGGAAAAAGAGCGCGGCGGGTGTAGACCCGCGATCATTATTGCGCTTACTGGCCTGAGCGGTTCGCGCGATGAATCGGAGGCGCTGGCATCCGGGATGGATCTGTTCCTCACCAAACCTGTGTCGTTTAAGGAGGTGTCGCGTCTGCTGGCTGAGTGGGAGGCAGGCGAGCTCCGTAGACGGTATTCAGCCGAGACATAGGGAGATGCGTGTCTGGTCTTGTTACGGCGTGATGGTGTGTGATGGTTACGTCTGGTTTATTTGTCCTGCACATATTGCACAGGGACGGGACTGCTCCACGGATTTAGCAAGTGATACCCTGCATAGAATTAATCACATGGCTTGAATCTATGAGCTGATGCTGGTGGTATTACCCCTTCACTAGGGTCATGACTAGAACAAGCAGTATCACGCGATCAACCGCCGCGCCAGGTCTCCTCATCCATCTTGTTCAACTTCTCGCGCTTCTCGCGTCTGACGCAGAGACAACCCCTCACTAGTTCTGCCCGGAACACGTCCTGCAAGTCCGAGTTGGGCCGGAGCGGTTTCATCGCCTCATCCAGTGATTTGGAAAGTCGTTCCCAATGTCCAGCTCTTGTCGTTGCTCCTCTGTGTCGGTGGCCGCGTCGTCTGGACGCCATTAACATAGAAACCCAACCAGGGAAGGAGGAAGGGGGGTCGTGCAAGCGCAGTCCTTCACGCGCAGCTGCAGTTTCTTCTGCAGCCCGGCGCATCCCTTGGCGATGTAGGCCGACATGGCCAGATACATACTCGCTAGCCAGCGGCTTCAATATAAAGCACTGGTGAGCCCTATCCTTGTTCAAGGCGTGGATGACTAGCCTCAACCCCAGATGCAGGAGCTGGATAACCAATAGGAGCTGGTGCCAGGGCCTTAAGTTGAACAGGAAAGGGAGCCACTTTCCGAAAGTGAGGAGCAATTACATCAGGCGCGACGTGCTGCAAGCACCATCAGAGATGACGGCGTTGATATGTCGAGTGTGATTACAGGCAGCAGAAGGCAGAAGGCTAGAGACGATGGTGATTGTACGACCTATGCCACCATTGATGCTGAGGATCCGCCTGAGCTATGAGAGACAATCGCAGCTGCCTTGTACACAAAAACCCACTTCGACAGCGCGGAAATGACTTATCCACCACAGAACTGGAAGAAGATTTTAAAACATCTACATGCAGAAGGCTTAGTACACTGTCTGCCCGTGCGGGCTTGTCTGCCATTGTTCCCAATGGAACATCGGTTATCTTCCGGATTCTGATATCACCGCCGAACGAAGGAGTCTCTGCTATATCGGTCATGGTGTTGTCATTTCGCCATCCTTTCTTCCGCCCTGCCGCGGTGCCCACGTGTCTGCCGCCATCCGATGGCTTCCTCCGCCACTTCATCGGCTAGCACATCGCCTTCAACTACTATGTGACAGTATCCGACGGAAGTATTTTGCGAGTCTGCCTTCGACCGCTTTCCCCCTTTGCGCCTCCGACTGTTTCCAGGGTATATTGCCCCAACTGCCCGCCTGGGTTTTGCAGAGCTCAAGGAACCGCCTGCTTCTCGGGAAAGGTCATTAACTGACACATTTGGTGCCTTATGATCCTGATCAGGGCGAGGAAGATCCCTTGCTGTTCCGCGGCATTCATTGTGGCACCCACTTGTCCGTCCATGTACGCAGTCCGTGTTTCTTAGTATCGCGGACGTAAGTGTTCCCGCTATTATCCTGCCGTGGATTCCGCACCCCCGCTGTGTACAATGGTCCGACCAGCTACTCCTGGTTCGTAACGCTGCAGTGGCCTGCGATTGATGATATGATATTGCAGCGATTTTGAGGGTATTATCCTTTACAATCGGCTGCAGGTTGTCTAGGTTTCCCAAGATTACCCGTCTAGGTAGTTGCTTCCGTGTTTCTTGGCTAAGTATGATGAAGATATCTAAAGATGACGCTGATAATATGCCGCGTCCGATGCTGTCCAACTCCAGCCGTGCGTGGCCTCGGTTACGATTGGGTAACATGCTTCTCGTGGTAGCAGTCAGTCATATTTCGTCTGCCCGCAGCCTGAAACAATCGGAATTGCGAGCCCGGCCATCAGCAGACGGATAAGTTGGAACATGAGTGTGATGGAAAGCGCCTTAGGAGACAAGAAAACAGTAAAGCAATACGCACCGTACACAATCTGTCTTCCAAAATCTTGACAGGATGAGGAGAAACAAAATGTTAACCCAAGTTCTAGAACCCACAAGAGATGTTCTCAACAATACGCTCTGGATCCAAGATCCTTTCTGGATGGACGTGACCTGTCTCGAAAGACACTCCGAATCCACCCATACCATCCGGCTCCAGCTCGACTCTTGGCCACACTAGCATCTGAAACCAATAATCCGCGTAGTTGATGGACTGCATGTATGGGCGTATCACTTCCCATATCTGCTCGCGACACCGTCTGAGGCTCCCTAGGGCACACTCCATGCGCGGAAGAAAGAATGGCAATACCGCGACCGATTCGAACGGATATTTATGGACGACAGCAAAGTGGATCTCTAGCCAATCGATGGGGGCAGACAGCACAGCAGAGGCATACCGAAAGACATCCGCGGTATGAGTAAGCGGAGAAAGAAGATTGGGCCCATCCCAGACCAGGTATTGGGGGTCGTCATAGGAAGAAGACAGGTAGCAGTCAGACATCAAGGCTTTCGACCCACAAGGCAATCTCTCGTCGCTTGGTTGCAGGTTCATTATCTGCAACTCGGTAAATTCCCGTTTTCTGTATGAGTGCAGTGATTGAACGAGGTGTCAATGCCCTTCGGCGTTTTGACAGCAAGCGTATTTCCCGTGCTGCTGCGCGCTGCGGCGACGCTAAAGTCAGTTTCCTGTGATCTAGAGGTCATCATCGCAATGTGGACCTGCTCACTCGTATGGGATGTGGTGTACGTGTGGGTTGGTCACGCGGAAGGTGAAGAGCCTTAAGACGATATAGCGACGGACTTGGATCGCACCAAGTAGCATGAGATGGGAGGTTTGGAAGCTCTCATTCTGCCCCTTGTAAGCTGGCAGTGTTCCGTACCCCTTGATTCAAAATTGTATCCAACAGTACTGTATCCTGTGCCGGTGATTCAAAGTCTAGCCAATCAGATCGCAATTGTTCACGCATACTTCTGCATAACTTACTCAGCGCGCGAGGTGAGCGTGCCACATGAGTGGTCTGATTCAACATCCCTCGCCGGCGGTGACCGCGTTATCGCCGCCCCCCCCCCCCCCCCCCCTTCTTGCACTTCACCTTCCCTCGTCTATCCACCCGCGTTCATTGATATGTAATATGGCACGACTCTATCCGTTGCCATCCCTAATGTGCAGATCAACCCTTCGAATAATATTTCCTATCTTAACGATAAATTTGATGCTAATTGACCTACTTCCCGTCACCACAGTCATGAATACTAATTCTGAAATCGAGGATTGTTGTTTCTCTGGGATCAAAATTATAGTATCTTGATATCATGATACTGTCAACTGGGCTGATTGACTGATAGTATTGAATGCTAGATCGTACAACAGAGATGCGTTCTTGACGATCGTAAAGAGGCACGGGAACCCTAACCTATTTTGCGTTCAGGATCAAATGTCAAGTGATCCTGTGCCTTGAGCAGTCATGCCACTATCTCGACCTGGCGAATGGCTTAATAGAACCAAACACCCACCATCCGTGAGGTGATGGGCGATGGCTCCAAAGCTGAGTTAAATGATGAACGATATAATTCATCCTCTATTCCCCCTGTGCCAGGAAGAATTGTCAAGGAGACGCGTCGCAGCTGAGTATAGGCACATTGCCGAGGAAGGCGATTATATATTATACAATTTGCCACTTAGCTGCAATGAGAAACAAGTCTCTGGTGATCGTCAACAGTTGACTCGTGCTAAGAGGCGGCTCTAGCCATATAAGAGCTACGCTCTTGGGATCGGACAACGCAAGTAAGGTTGGGACCTCAGTCTTCTGCGAACATACATTACGGTTCATCCGTCTGCTGCATCGCAGAATGGTCGATGAGAGCGGACCTTTAATTGTATCCTACTGGCTCTGAAGTTGCGTTGTGAGGGTCAATACATCGTACAGCTTATGCTGAACGTGGATACTGGATGCTTCATAACCTAGTGATGCTTCCCACAGACGAATTCCCGGCACCATCCTAAGGCTACGAAGGCGGATGACGACACAAATCAAGACGGACAAATGGAACGTCGAGTTCAACACAGACAGTCCGTCGTAGTCGGTCGTTATATATTGCTGTGCACCGAGGGCACCTTCTGGGTTGGGGCACTGCGGTCCATACTCGGTGGGTGTCTCCGGAACAGTTGTTTTTAGGACCTATGCTATGGCTCAGGCAGTGTTAGCCTTCAATCCTGACAGCACATTCTCCATTAGGCCGCCTTCCAATATCAAACCCTGCAGGTTATAGGGGTTTGACGTATATGCCATACATAAATCGGGCTTCTGTAGAAGACAACAAGATACGATCGTACTGACCTTCACGCTTACAACTAGTTCAGGGCTGGCTCTTTGGATAACGCCTCCATGATCCGACTGCCATCTTCAGTGTTGACCTTTGGAATAATGCCTCGCAACAATTGTTCGTATTCATGGATTCTGTCTTTTAGTGTCCTGAGCTCTCTGACATACATGCAACGAGCCCCTTGTCAGTACTGTAATCAGTCACTATGGACGAAACCCTTTACCTCTCTTTAAGTTCTCGTTGTCTGCTCGGATACCAACATTGCGCCTGAGCCAGGGAACAACGTCGACACATTGGTTGCTGCCCGTCACATTTCGACTTGTGCCTCCGACACGGCTCGCACGCACGTTTCGCACGACCTATTGAGGGATTTACCCTGTTCCCTGCCTTAGGAATGGGAATCTTAGGCCTCGGCCGTAGCGTAGAGATAGTGTCCGGACATCTTTCTGTCTGCAGCTTCTCTGCGGTGTGACCCTCCTCTGATGGGGCTGCGAAGTGCGCATTGCGCCTGTCTTCGCGACCGGACCTATTGATGACATAAGAAATGTTCATCGCAGAGGACTTCCGCGGGCTGAAATTTAACTGGAATGAAGTTGGTAGTGGATCTTGAAGATGGTCACCTATGGGTAATAGGAACCGGAGCGTTGTCCCTCCAGGCGTACCTGACCTGTTAAAGCTGGTTAGTAAATAGGGGGCCGGGGAATTGCGTGAGTGTGATGTCATATGCCCCTTGTCGCCCTGACTAAGATCCCTAGCTGCGGCACCCAACCCACGGTGCTTCATCGCAACCTTTCTACGATTTGGAATTTGGAGATGAAGGTATGGGTGGCAAGTGGTGGATGCCTGCAGAACAAGCCAATAACACCTCGCTGCTGGCCCATCCCACCTGGACAAGGGTGAGTTAACTAGGCTGACTAGAAGCTGGAACTTGACACGTGTACATTCGGATGTCGACCCAGGCGGAGTTCCCCTCTTTCGACATCACGAAAAAGTCAAAGACTGTCCACTATTTCTAATTCTGCTGGCTTTTTGACGCCTCGACCCTGTCTAATGACTGGGGTCCGAATACAGGGAAGAGCGGGCATAGGAGTCGAGACACGGCAGCAGATAAATGCGGAAGCGCACTTAATAGCCGACTCTGATTCGCTGGCTTTTATAAAGAAAAGGAAAATGAAAAGAAACAAAAATCGATTATACAAGTTGGGCGGAGCGCTAAAACAAGGGTGGTGCCGCACTCCACTCCCCCGTCCAGGTGACCTCTCGACCTTTCGCAGATAAGGACGCTGGAGAGTTAGAGGCTAGGTGGGTCCCATCAGTGCCAAGTCCACAAGTATCCTTGTTGGTGCTCAAATGATTTGCCGTTTGATTTGATCTCGAGGCCTGCTACAGGGCTGATCAGCCTCGACTTACCTCAGCTCTTACTCTCAGCTCTTAAGTTACTGCTCCACGGGTTCCTCCAATCGTGGTGATGAGGCCAACAATGAACCCAACTCAAACTGTCAACAAAGCCTCGGCCGGATGCTACCGTTGCTTTCCACTTGTCCCAGAACTTTCGCCATATCCGACCGACCTCGGGAGCCTGTGGGTTCCTTCCGTCGCCAGCTTGCTCGGGTATGCATGATGAGTGCGTACGTTGACAGCTCTGATCCCGGTGAGATTTACCCCCCCATGCAGGCAGAATGGATGTATTCGGTACTATTATTATACTCGTGAACGATGTCGTCAGGAGACTCTCCTTCTGCTTCTGTGTCACTTTGCAGACCAGTTGGTTCTCCTGCCCGTATTATTTTGGCCCCAGTTTCTACATGACATACTTCGCTTCCAACCTCCAGTCGATCCTTCAGCTCCGATACCATCCAATGGTGGATACTCCCCTCGCTCGGCTTGTCGGTTGATTCGAGGGTCTGGTTCCCACCTTTTCCACCACCAGCTCAGGTTCGATCCCCCATTTTTCCTCTCGTGGCTTCATCCCTTCTTTCCACTGTTGGTCTTTCCCGTGCTGTTGGTACCAATTTGGGCTTCATTTTGCCGTGACGAAGGTTTTCGAACCCCACAGTGCCTCGCCGACTACTCTCATGGCCCCAGGAAGTGGACGTGGTTTCAAATGCACCTGGGAGAATTGCGGGAAAGTATGTTGCCGTACCCATTGTTCGTCTGTGTCCTTACGCTAATTCCTCCGCCCAGTCTTTCAACCGCGCGTCTGATCTCTCCAGGCACCACCGAATACACACCAACGAGCGCCCGTACCGCTGCATGTTCCAAAACTGTAACAAACGTTTCATCCAGCGGAGCGCCTTGACCGTGCATTCGAGGACACACACCGGCGAAAAGCCCCATATTTGCAAGTATGAGGGCTGCCGTAAAGCCTTTTCCGATGTATATCCTCCCGGAGCCAAGTGGTACACTGATCTATACCCTCTGACCTTACCCAGTCCTCGAGCCTGGCGCGCCATCGGAGAATCCACACCGGCCGCCGGCCATATGTCTGCGAGGAGCCTACGTGCAAGAGAAGGTAACAAGACCGCATGGTAGATCGAGATGCAATCCCCGGCCTAACCAGATACAACCCCAGCTTCTGCCGCAAAACCACACTCACTAAGCACCAATATCGCTCCCATCCTCACGGAGCGAACCGCACCACATTCGCGGGCGTTTTCCTTAACAGACCCGACCAGTCACCCGTTGCCGCTGTCCCCCATAATCGGCATCTGATCTTCCAGCAGCCCTACTACCCACCAACCTCCGTTCTGACTGTCACCCACGAGCCTTACCTGTCTCAGGCGGTCCAGGTTCCCCGGGTGCCCGTTTTGCAGGTAACGGCGCGGGAGATGCCACCGCCACCCATCTCGATGCACCCCATGCCCGAATTGCGCTCGCCAGTGGCCGTGCAGCTCGCCCTGTCGCCGTACATGAAGCTGATGCAGCAACAGTATAACTCTTTGACTCCGAGGTATATGTGGCCGGGGCTCCATCCGGGGTTCCAGGCCCGCGTGCCGCCCGTCGACGCTCATACGCTTAGAGGTACCCACACCCAGGACTTTCCGCACGAGCAGAACATACGCCCCTTGAGTCAGCCCGAAGGCACGGACTGGTGGTCATGAGTTGGGCTGAGAATTCTTGGGGGGAGGTGCTTCAGAGACGGTGTACCTTGTTCAGTTTATTGCAGAATGCCATGCCATCCGGACCTGGCGTGGTAGGCCAGTGGTTCATGCCTCATAACACCTCTTACGACGGTCAGCTTGGGTTTGTTTTGAGCGTGCTCGGGCTTACAATAACTGTGGTGCTTCTTTGTACGGCCACATCTCATGCACTCCTTCCCGGTGGGACAGCCTTGGATCGATATATTAGCGGCATAGGCCCACAAAATAAGACCTTGCGTGATAGCACGGCCGAGATCCAACTCCCATGTGTCCTACACTTTTAACGCCAGCGTAGCCACCTGACCGTACTGTGGCTTTGTTGTTGGCTTTTTTTTGCCCCATTGCGTGATAGCTTTCTTTTAATAGCTTGTAAGGATGATTTGGACATGTAATCTACCTGTAAAGGTCGTTAGGCTTTAACCAGATCCTGAATAGCTGGCGTCACATAATGCACCACATTACCGGCCTTCTTCCGCGTCTCTACTCATTAATTAGGAATTGGCAGTAGGCATCGGTCAGGGTAACACTATTTGTGCGCACCACTGGCGGGAATGCCCCCTGGTTCAGGTCGAGCTACAAAGCAGTACCAGCAACCAGGGTCTTCCTCAACCGACTCTGACTTAGGGGCCATGGATCTTTCCAGTGGTACAGAAAATAGATATATATTACTTGAAGTAAGCGCATTGCAGACGTTTCCGTTATCACCTTTGTCGCTGATCGTACAAATGTACAGAGATCGGGTCTGGGGGAAAACCCAATCATATGCTTAACTGTATCAGGTGTCGAGTATCCATACTCATTGTTACATTTTGTACTTATGGACCTAATCGTCAATTACAGGGGTCCATGTATTGGGGCCATTCTTTTGTGTCTGATTGACTCAAATCGGGGAACCAGAGCAGATGGCTAGAGCAAGCTTACTGATACTACGCTTTAAAGTACTATTTTGGCCCATAGTATCATTCACGGTCAAACAAAGGCCTCTTAGCGTTTATTGAAGGTAGGGAATTGGGCTTCACCGAAAATAGACTTGCTAAATGGAGTTCCTTAGGCTAGAAGTCCAGAGAAGTCACATCTTCAAAACACGACTCGTGTCCATATATGCCTTCTCATAATCTGAATCATCTTTTATATTCGAAGTCCAGCCTCGTGCAGTCTCTTGGGAAGTTGCACGTTTTTGAGATATTTTGGAAGCTGAAAGTGATTGTTGGTATTGGCAGCCTGGAGACTGGATTTTTTTTTTGCAAAGGAATGTGCCTATGTCACTCCTGTATATTATTACGGTTGGGAGCTATTAGGAGTGTCCTGATGGTGTTATACCTATTTCGGTAGGTTTTTATGCTGACGGAATCCTCTCTCGAGCTATTGCTCGAACCAGGTAAGTGTTGAAGACATATCTAGCCTGATAATCGGATTGAAAAAGCGTTTAATGGGTGGGTGCGATCGGAGAGCATTACGGGACGCAGGCTTAGCACGAAGCAGATCTATTTCACCGGCAATTGCTCAAGGTTAAATTTGCCCTCGCTCTGGAGGAGTACCTGACCACTCTAATAACGTTCTCATCTACCGAGATGGCGGGACTTTACCGTGAACTCATTATTCAACGCGTCACCTCTTCATACAAACCATATAAATTGCCCTTTTCTCAAGAGAATCTCCTTCAGGAGGCCACACAGCCCTATTGGGATCAAAAGGTTGCATCGATTTCAAGGGATGCTAAAGACTACAGCACCTGAACAAACTCTCCATGTACGTCAAAGGAAAGGAAACCTGCAACAGAAAGACACGCCAATACTCTAAACCGGCCGAAAAATAGCATTGCCTTTAAAACAGTTGATAAATGCATTCCCTTTGTCTCCGTTCAGCTCAAGATCGTGCTTATTGATATTGCCCAGTCCAACTGCGGGATCACTTCCGCCACAGCCAAGGCATTGCCCACAGCCGATGTATAATATATGTTGAGTGCCTGCCAACAGCCAAAGAAATCATGCCAACTCTAAAATTTCTTCATCGTTTGCTAATGTTTCTG
Organism: Aspergillus sp. MEXU 27854; assembly: GCA_019721355.1. NCBI lineage: Eukaryota > Fungi > Ascomycota > Eurotiomycetes > Eurotiales > Aspergillaceae > Aspergillus > Aspergillus sp. MEXU 27854. Next base: position 136,946 of record JAGMTT010000011.1, on the reverse strand, counting down.
TGCCTTGTACGCCTGCAAGGTGTGAAATGCGTCCATATCTGGGCTTAGAGTCTCCGCTCCAGTGAGTAAGCTACAATGAACTGGATGTTTGTAGAAGTCCAGCCATGCACACAACTGAAGGGAGCCAAACAAGAGCGGTTCAATGGTTTCAGAAAATGCTGTGCCATACCAGCGAGCAAGGCGCCTGTTGTGGACAGGCGGTTTCTTCGGACCCAGCGGCAGCACAATACTCCCATGGCTGATATATCCGAAACGAGCCTTATGCGCCTAGCGCAGTGTTTGTTCAGGGGACTGCGCGATGTGGATTGCTTGATGCAGTCTCTAAACCCTCACACTAGAATGAAGAGCTGTCCCTCCCGGAGATCGATCCTTGCAACGGGGCTCAAAATCTATCTCCAGCTGCTCAAACCAAGCATCGCAGCTTAGATGGTCAAAGATCCTTTCAAAAAGCTTGGGCCAGTTGGCGACACTTCCACACCCGAGTCGCAAATGAATAAGGTCCTATTGACCTTCACCTTATAGCCAAGGAAGCTCATAATCAAATGGAGCCTTAAAAACGCAGTTAGGGGGCCAGGTGGCTGGCTGGATGGCGGATATATCTATAGGCGTTTGGATACACTTTTGCTACTTCAATCGCCCGAATTCCCGCCCCACATCCCAGATCAAGGAACCGCCCGTTTGAGGTATGAGGAACATGAATTAATTGGTTAGACCGCAGAGCTAGCATGAAAACCGCATGAAGGAAATCAAGTCGATCCTGCTCCGTCACACAGGGTAGCATATACGATTCGATTGTATGTTCCTCATACTCGCGTCCATTTTCCCGAGTCATTGTTGGCAACTGAGGGACAATATTGAGTGCGTTCTTGGCCAAATATTTTGCGCCCTTCTTAATATACATCGACGAATACTTTGATGTATCGGTGGGCGTCGGCAAGACCTCGAGGGCCTGGTTTCCAGGAAAGTATTCCCCTAGTATATCATAATGTATAACGGACGCAACTGACGATTTCGGCCTCTGAGGGGGCCACCCAGAAGATCGTTCGATACGTTGTGGCCACTATTCAACGCAAGTTCCTGATTCGGTATGAGGCTGCACATCTCTCGATCTGTGGGTAAGTGACCAGCATCAACGCAGGGTTGATGTGCTGCAGAAGCCTCCGTGCCTCCACCCCGTAATGAATCAATGGTCGTCTCGCGTCGTTGACGCTTGCGGTTGGGGAACGGGAGCCGAAGCTTTGGGAGCTTATCTCAGACATAAATAATATAGACAAGCTTTTTTGCGTTGACTTTCTCATCGACGGACTGATGGTGGCGAGGTTGCTATCTTCCCTGTAGATTTTCGTCTACAAAGGGGATACCGCACAAGACCCTTCGCCTCAAGCAAGAACCCGGCAAGGGGCTCCTAAGCCAGGAAGGCGGTAACCAATTACGGCGCTAGTTGCTAGTGGCTTTGGTAGGTTACTAGTCCCTCACGCACATCCATGAATCGAATGTTCGCTTTGTGGTGCTGCCCCTTCTTCGCAGGTGAGAAAAGGTCAGCACGCATGGATAACATAACAATGTCCGAGACAGCCTCGATAGCCACAAGGTAAAAGGATTGCCTGGGGTTTAGTGCCAGACCATTGGATCTGTGGAGGCACTCAATATGCAGGTTGTATATACTTTATGATCTACGTCTGCCAGGTCGGATGTGTTGCTGTCGCCAAGGTGCCGCACACCCGATCCAGAGTGGGCTCGCCTTCAAGAAGCTACGGCCTAGCTTTCAGCGGTGCTGATGATTAACATAATCAAGAGTAATCCTGTGCCCGTTGACAGTTGGTAAACATTGACGAAGCGGGACCCCAATGGACCTTCTGGGACACCGGCGAGCAGGTGCCCTTTCATGTATGTATTCTGAACATATTACTGCCCACTCCGCCAATGGTGAAAGAAGCAAAATGACGATGCTGGTCTTTCGGGTAGAGAGGCTAAGGAATCCAAGAGTTTGTTTTGTAGTGGCTATATGCTATCTGTTGTGGCGCAGTTTTGGCCGGGTGTACGTTAATAATATATACTACCTACATAAAATACGAATGGAGACTCGGGGGTATCCTGTGACCTCAATTGCGGCAGTGGAGCGTCACCACTTCCGGGTAACGCCGCTGACAGACACCGGATAGCTAGGAGACACGATCGCGACGTATGGGCCTTGGATCCTGTGCTACAACATGCGTCGTACAACCAGCAGAGACGAAGAGGAAAGGACACGGATCCCGAACAACAACCGGCCTAGGCAAATGACCACTCGTGATCCCGGTCACTCCCTCCGATCAACCTTCCCGAAAGGGAATAGTGGAGCTAGCTCACTGGTTCCGGAAACCAAAGGCAGGTGTCACGACCAGCGGTCGTCTTCTTTGCTTTATCCAGGCCATTTCTCTACTTTATAAGCCCGTAGTAATGATAGAAGGCAACTATGGTCAGCTTTGGGGAGACCTTGCTGATTCCTTCCGGAAATATCACGGCAGGGGTCATTGCACAAACCCTGGCCCCTATAGGACTATACAGCCAGCAAACCCTCGTCGCAGATCTTGACATACCAAAGCACAGGACAACAATTCTTCGTTTTGACGGAGCTTAAAGAGCAATTCCTTGCCATACGCCTTGAAATACTGGCCTCATTTTTCATTGTTTCTGTTGTCGGCAGTACGGCATCTCCAAAATCCGTCCTCCCAGCTTTGCTCAGCCGTTTTGCGGGTACTAGAAACTCACTAAGTCGAGTGGGAGATGGTAGATGTTCCACACACTAACAAAGCGCGGGATACAAACTCTGGCATATATAGGAGTAAGAAGTCACGAGAACGCCCGTCTAGTGAAAACCTCCTCGATCTGCCGGTACTGCCGGTGAAGGTCCGGTGAAGGTTGCGCTTCCCCTGCAGGATCTCAAAAGCAAACACTGCTGTTCCATTATTGCAACTGCTCCGTCGAGGGAACAACAACTACTAAATTAGTTTACGTAGCATGCAATGCCCGTATTATACTTGGAGGCTCCATCTAAGAATCATACCAATAATTGACTGTCTCACTATAGATGACCGATGGGGATCACATCCACTTCACCGTAAAGTTCATACCGGTCTGGCTGATGCAGGTCTTGAAAAATAAACCCACGGTTTTGTGGCCCCTTTTATGTGAACCAGACTTGAATGGTTCAATGATCGCTATTCTTACCAGTCATCTTACATTTGAAATTCAACCCCAATCCCATATACCTGCAGCGCAATTGAGTCTTTGTAGACGAAGTATAGATCGGTGCACCAGTATCATTCATGGTTGCTTGGTTAAGCACAATGGTGAACAACCACATTTCGGGAAAGCAATATCCTATGGCCAAGCAGCTTCCTTCGGGCAACATGAACACCACAGTGCACCACGCAGGTCATCCCCTCAAAATGCACGCACTGTCTGAGCCAATCAGCGCTCACCGTGAGAAAGACTCTGGTCCACATCCCTGAAGTTTATTCCAAATGCCGTGTCTCACGAACTTGAGTTCGTGAATATCGCTAATTATCAACTTATCCCAAATTATAAGCAAGGGACTTGACATTGTAGTACTACGGGGCGATCTAGAGCTGGATTAATGCACGTTTGATTCGAGGGGAAATATTTTGCGAGTACGAATATTTGCCGCCACCGTATCAGCGTGGTAGAGCGCTTCTGCCCGTGAAACGTATTACATGAACAAAGATGAGCCCGACATTCCACGATGATCGCTTAAACTAGTGGTGATAGTGTTGGAGATGTGGCATCTGCAGGCCCCGGCTTCGTTCACAACCCCAAACGCACCTCCCTCACCGGCAGCTGTCCCCCTCCCCTCCGCTATTCTTCGAGAAGAAAAGAAATAAACAAGCTTTCTTTACCATGCAAATCGTTGTTCCTATTAGGGGGCTATTAAGTTTAATAAGTTCTGCATCAAACTGGCATGTTTGGCCCCACATTACCAGATTAGGCAGCTTGCATATGCGTTGTCTGTTTGCGGGAACGCTGAGGACCGAGGGGAAAACAGGAAGAAGTTAGATCATCCTAACACGTCACACACTCAGGCGAGCGCCATGAAACAATTCCAAACTATTCAACGGTACTTCGCCTTAGAGTATCCACAAGCGGCACAGCTGTCAATGCTGCTAAAGTCGGTTCCCGCTCGGGACGAGAAAAATGCAGCTCGGAATCCATCCCCGGAACATGTGATGTATGTTATCACCCGAAAGTTGACATACGACATAACTAGAGCACCAGAGCCCAGACGGATCGAGAAGGACTCGGGGAACAGCACGGCACGACCTGACCAATGCGGTGACAAGCATTTCCTTACTAACAGTATATTACAGGTACATTGTTTGGACGGAGCGAATGGAGCGCGACCAGATAGGCCATAGAAATGCTAATTACTTATGGGCATGACCAACCCTTAGATCGCAAGATGAAAGCAGTGATGAGCCGGTAATCTTGGGCCTAGTTTAGGCACAATTGGGAGATGTTCAAAAGTACGTGCATGACGCATCCGCTTTTTTCTAGGTTGACAAATCGTGCACAGCAGACATGACGTGTGTCAGTATAGGGTGGCATGCGCATGATCAACGTTAAGATATATTTACCTCGCTTTCGCTGGGAGACGCGAGATATATCATAGACAGTTCGGCTCGTCAAGTGCTTCCTTTTTCTCAGCAATGCCGCCTCAGCCCAAAGCAACGAAACAGCCTACGGCACGGAAGTTATATAAGCCTCCTGCCAAGCTTGCTTGTCTCTCCTGGTAGGTCAGTAACTTCAAAATTTGCCAGCCCTCTGCTAATGTGGGCGTAGTCAAGTGTCGCGGGTTCGCTGTGATGGCCGGAAGCCGTGTTCCAACGTACGTACCTTCATACGATCAATTGCCCTGGTAGCTTTTGAGCGTATGCGCCTCTGTCGTGGAATCCGATATGCGCATTGGCTTTGTTAGACAACGAACATGCTCTGAGATACACTTTTTCTAGTGTACCACCAATGGGAGGGCATGCGTGTATGTGCCGAGTCGGAGAGGACGAACAAGAGCAAGGGTGCCAACACGTTCCACCGAGCCTATTCTGCATGAGATGAGCAAAATCACTTGTGTGAGAGCAAATCTCTGCATTCCCGACGGTATGTTGCCGTTCAATCAGCTTACTCCCTGTTTACGCGCCGAAGATCGAGTGAATCACTGAGTATGGTACAGGGACCAAAATGCGCGGGGCTGACCCGCGTCAGACGAACCGATATCCCGGAATTCCTGCTCTCTTCCATCTCGACATTGAATCAACTTCCGTAGTGAATTATCTGTCACATCTATCGCAGCCCAGGCTGCTACGATCTATTGTGAGGCTATACGGCTGTGAGGAGGATATGTGAGGCCCATTTGCCGGAATGGCCGCAAGAGGAAGAAGACCTGGCTGACGCGCTGAAAGACTGGCCGCATACTACGAACTGATTCATCCGTCCTTCCCAGTGTTGCCACCACCAAACGCTGCTTCTTCTATCGAAGCTAAATCGAAGTGTCGCATATTTGACCACGTCTCATTGTTCGAACTGCCCTATCGACCTCGGTCCCCTCTAAGCCTCGCTATTGCTTCAGTCTTGGCTCTCATACCCCATCCCGAGGATCAAGCGCCATTTTCCGAGGAATCCCGAGCCTGCCGACTGATATATTCACGTACACTGTCGCAGTTAGCGATCCTCAGCATTGAAGCATGTCCTGAGAGTGACACGCGAAGTAAGCGGCCACTTTCTTTGTACGAGCCTTTCCATCCCGATGTTCCTATTGGCATCGAAAACATCACTGCGCCATTGATACTATCCACGTATGAATACCTTCACCGGGGGAATCCTCAAAAAATGCAAATCTTGGCGGACCAGGCACTGACAATGGCACTGAACATGTCTCTGGATCATTTCTCCGAGGAAGGTAGCAAGTACGCTGAGGCTCAGAGAAGTGCATGGTGGATGACGGTGAGGAACCTCCAGCTCTGCTAGAGCTTGACGTATTTACGATGCTAAATGGGGAGTTATAGTATTATTGTGTTCTTCAGGGCCGTATTATTGGAAGCCACGTGAGTATTTGCAAGACTCGAAAGGATACCCTTTGAGGCTAAGCATATGTTAGATGCCTGCCATCAGTGACAGGCTACATTCCAGTACACCATAGCCTCGTTTTACTGCAGATCCAAATGTGGGAGAAGAGAACCCAATCGCCTAACAGCTCTTGCAACTAACGCACAACCCAGGGGTGGGCCATATTAATAGAGTCGCAACGCGCACTGGCTCTTGCAACTCAGATGGCATTCGAGTTAGATCGGTCGCTGAAAGGAGATCTCGGGCTCCTATTTGCGCCAGGTCGGCTAGACAGTCTCGATGTCAAGATCAATTCTCTCCTGTTGCAGTCGCAATTCCTCCCCGTTCATCCCGCACTCAATACCTCGAAGAGGTCTGAGTATCATGTGGCGTTGAAGATTCGTGTAATGTCCAGAATCAAGCTCTACAGGTATTGTGCCCCTCGGGACCCACTCCCCACACAATTTGCAGTTACACCTCTAATTCAGGAAGAACTAGTGCCCAGATAATAGTTCACCAACTCCAGCCCTTACTCCGCGGTAGAGCAAACTTGCCTCGGCGATTCACTTCATGAAGGAATACAGATTCCGGGAATATCTCGTCAAAGTGTCGATATGCGAATTGTTGCTGCCAAACGCGCGAAGGTTGTCGATGTCGGCAAACTTTTCTTTCTTGGTGCGTCCCTTGCGACGGAAAAATTTTGATTCTCGACGAGACCGACGATGAGCTGAGTGGGGAATTCATGGTGTGGCTTCAGTGGATAACGAAGTGGAAGTCTAAGATATATTTCAAAAGCACTGAGCGACTAAAGGTGCCACCCGAGAGGCTGCACCCGGGCTCACAACCTGTTGCGGTGAAGAGGAAAATTGATTGTTCTTCTTATTCACGTGTGAAAAGTTCTGGGTCTATATGCAACATGAATATCAATTGGTTGGTGTAGTGAATTGAGGCTCAATCACAAAGCTTCGTATTCGGAAATTATTCCGATCGAATCAGGTTGATTTCAAATCAATCTGATATCTACCTTGTATATATAAGCCCTCAGTTTCTCAGATGTGAATAGGAAAGAGTTTCCCGTGAATTACAACGATTGGGAACTAATTTGATTACGTACGGAAGAAATTCCGCGTACGAAGCTCTAATTTCTACCAGCTCGAGCCTCGATTCACGACATATACCTCATTGGTCATCGCGTCGATAAAGACAGCTTACAAGAGAAGAAGCAGCTTTATCCACCAGCCATGAAGAAGACGTCCAGGGATCTTGCTACTGAGATCACAACTCCTGGGCACGGCCTTGGCGTCGGTGGAGAAGAGTCTTGACACTGGAGTGATAGGCGGACCTGGTCTGGGTTTCCCAGTCCACTTCGTCGGAAATAACTTCAGAAATCCCTTCTTGGGTACTCAAGATAATCTCGGTTCTGTGCTCATTCCAACAATCTTTGTCCTAAGTATGACTTGCCTGGTCGAAACCCGCGTCATCCTACACGTCATTGTCTATTTAATCAGGCAGCCGGCCGGACAGGTCGAGAACTGGGAGGAATGAACGGGCATAAAAGAGATATATACCAGGTTTATATGGCTGCTTGCCAGGGATTTACATGCCTTGCTCACATTTAGGCTGAAATGCACGTAAAATTGACGTGCCTTAGCACCACGCCGTACTCTTTTGAGAGCACCAGGCCATTTGTGACCCGGTTGACGAGCCACCATATCAGGGCGCACCAGGCGTAAAAGGTAACGTAGAAGGATATGGTTGTATATATGGCCGTGATCCTTGCGAGCCAGGAGATAACAGATCTTGACTTTACGATAGCGACCAGCACCGTACGGGCGGTACGCGCTCTGACACGAACCATTTGGACGCAGCATGTCAATCACCGCCACACATGCAGATAGATTAGGACAGGGGGTTCCAGGATCCAGGTGGGACATGATGGAGACATACGACAGCATCGTGTGATCATAAGACATCACGAACGGCGTCCAAATCAACACGGATTGTTTCTGGGTGGCCAGGACTTATAGACCTTCAAGCGGGTTGATCCAGTCCATCCCTAGGATCGCGGAGTATAGGGAAAGCGTAGGCGACATAGCTTCTGGAACACCGAGGGGGAAAAATCCGGATACGCCATCACCACTAGTCCGACAGGGGCCGAGGAAAGGGATGAACTAACGAAGGGGGAAATGCTGTGTTGGCATGAGCATTGTTCCGATGCAGGGAACCTACCCGAATTATCGGCCAACTCTATTAACAACGGGCCCCAGCTGACCGACTAGGTAACAATTTGAACAAATAGTCCGGACATGGAGATGCAAACGGGAAACATCGAGCTTCGGCAAGGGTAGGGTGGGTTTGAATCTCTCTGATCTCTCTCATTTCTTCTTGAGATCGGTATCTCGGGTGTCGTTTTCTGGCTACCAGATCCTAGTGTCTCTCGGGTATGCATGTTGATCCTCGATCGGGCTGTTTGTTTCGAACCATTTCTATGTACTCATCTATTATTACGAATTGGGTACGACAGATCGCACGTAGCATTGAACTCTAAGCCATACCAGTGATTCATTCCGGACGATTATAGCGAGTAACACGGAAGCATCAATCCATCTATCCTTACGGCGGTTTTCGCAATACGAACCGTGGAAGGCCAATTGTTATTGTGCGATCTGAAGTCAAGCCGGCTCCTCGACTTTCCCAACGATCCTCTAAAGGGGTTCAAGCGCCCCATCGCTGAGAGCATTTGTGAGGCTGATGCGTGGAAGGCTCCGAGGCCGAACCAAGGGATAAGAATAGAGTTTCATCACCATACCTACGTCTGCCAGGGACAACTGCTCAAAGAATACGTCTCATCCATCCGTCCATTCACAGCCAGCGTGGTTGGTCTGTCAGCTCGCCGTTGCGTGCCACAGGATCACAGAATTCACTGATCTGGTAAAGTGCATTCATCAGTTGCACGGGTGAAGCTACCCATGCTTTTTCTTTTTTGCCTTCTTCCTTTTTGTTGGGTTCTTGTCGCAGAGTGAGTATATTCCACTGGCAATCTGGAGCTGACATCTTGTTCTTTTCCCTCACATCTGAGTGACTGGCATTGAGCAACGTCCTTCTTTCTTCTTTCTTCTTTCTTTAGCCCGTCGTTCAATTGCCCTACGTTTTGAGTATCAGCCTTGTCATACATTCGTAGACTTCTCTCGCTCTCGTTCTCGCCTGTTGTTTATTTCGCCCTTGTTCCTACCACACCCTTCGCTCCAAGTGTAGATACGGACCGACCAACACTCGCTCGCTATATCCGTTTATAACAGCCACCACTTAATCCTAAACCATCCACAACCATGGACTGTCTTCGTCAGATTGTGCGTCTCGTGAAGGCGCCGTTCGGGATTCCCACCGTGTATTGGAGATTGTGAGTCATCGCATTCATGGCTGATCCACGTTAAGCTAACGGCACGTCATCCAGGGCCCCCCAATGAACTTCCGAAAGGAGGAACTTCCACCCTTCTTTGCCGACGACGAGTTCGTGCCCCAGAGCGAGAGCCAAGCTTGCACCACAGCTAACCTACTGCAGTGCGTTGACCTTGCATAGCCACGGCTCCACATTGGAGAAACACGTCATGGTCCAAGCCGTCGAGTACCAACCATCTCCCATCGGCGCACTCCGGGCACAGGCCCGTAGACTCAGCGTGAAGGGCATCCAGCCCTCCTAGCTGACCATGAGTGGATGGAGCATCCGAATGTCCGGCATCCCGAAGGATGGTCCATGTTGCATTTGGAACAATGCCCCTGTACCAATAATAAGAGTGTACGATTACAGCATGAATGTCGGACTCCATTGAGTAGTGATCTGTTCGAGCCCTCGTGATTGCGAGGAACTCCGTATCTTTTGGTAGACGTCGCGCATTTCGAGCTACACATCAACTGCGATCTTACGAGGTATCTGGAGTCCGGTTCTACCCGGCTCTGGTAGTTGGTCGAATCCGTCATAAAAAAGCACCCGCTTTTTCTGGTTCCTGTCCTGCAGTGCGCTTCTCGGTAGGTTGTATGTTCGGCTGGGGAAGCGGCGTCGGAACGATGCGTCTCAGAGGACTGCCGCTGGGTTTGAATCGTCAGCTAAGGGAAGCAATAAGGCATTGACGATCATTAAGTTAGGCCTAAAAATTTCGTAATTATCACGAGTAGACATGTTGACCAATGGATCCAATTGCGTTGTCGCTGGTCATAAACGGCTTGTTAATATTGCCCGTCTTAGCAATAGTGGCTCGAAAATCCCTGGGCCGTAAAGGCTACCCTTTCCTTCTTTTAAAGGGGGTTTTGGAGGTTTTAACGGGGCCCTTCACCGTGATGGATGGTCGCTCGCACACTTGATGGCGGTTGCCATCAAGTGTGCGTGTTGAGTATCACGGTGGCCGGATCTTGCGGCAGGGATTGAAAATGGATATATATGAGATCGCCCGCCTCGTGAAGGTAATTCCTTAAGTCAACCAACAATAATCAATCTGTTCTCACTTCAACGCTCACAACGAGAATGACAACAACTTCTTTCCTGTTGAACCCCTTCAAAGCTATTCATCATGTAGCCTACCCTGTGGTATGAACTACCACATGGCCGGCCACGGTTTCCGGGATTGTTGGTCACACTGTGAGTTGCGCAGGGTACCTCCTACCCCACAATTACATTATACGCAGCTGGTGGAGTGACAATATAGTTGGGTTTGGAGACCTGCCGGCGTAAGAAAAACTCTTCCTGCGGCACTCGAAGCCTAAGATAGGCTCAGATATTGCAGACCACCAAACCCGTGATGCGCTAGCCCCTACGTCTTCGTCAGTTGAAAACATGCTTCGCATAATCTTCGCAAGAAAAGCTATTTGCTTCCATACCGTGTCGATCAGTCCTATTAACGTGACTCACCATGGTTTCCATTGTTCGAGTAGTGCCCTCCGTTGCATATATGATGCTTCCCACGTTGTGCGGTCCGCTACCCCTAGCATATCCTCGAGCTCAGCATGGACCTAGTGCTGGCAATATACAGATACGTCGCAGCGGGAATGGCAGCATTATTCTTGCTTTGGAGGTTCTGGGCTTGTTTTATCAGATGTGCGATTAATTCTGGCCTCAACATATCTTCACACATCTAGCGCTCCCGTATCTCTTCCGTCGGCGTCGTCTTTTGTGGTCCGTTCACCAGGTTGGACGGTATCCTATACACAGTATATCTTGGTGAAACCTTCACTTGCAATATTTTAGGTGCCTCAAACTTTGCAGAAGCGAGTCTCAGAGCTGGGTCTCTGGCAGTCCTACATGTGTTTTCCGTGACTTTTATCCCACAGTCAAGCATAGCTGCTGAGATATCTGATCTTTTCTTATCGACGTATCGCCGCTTGCATCGTCTTCTTGGATTAATGAGCATCGTCCAAAGTACTTTGCAGGTGGTATTCGCACTGCAAAACAGGGCATTTGATCTGGCCAATAAGTTTCATCGTTTGGTCTAATGGTCAGTTCCCTGCTCCGAGGAGCGGACAACGCTGACGAAAAATAAAGTCAGCCGCTGCTCTCTCAGCCTTACGTGTCTTGGCCCTGCCCTGGATCCGACGCTCATCATATGAGATCTTTCTGAAAGGCATATGCAGTCTTTAGCATCTTAGTGATTGTTGGGACATGGCTACATCTGCGCCGAAGGCGTGGTTCTAAGGCCTTCAGCCTCGTGGGTGAAGCTAGCAACATTTCTGCTGGATACGGTCATGCACACGATTTATAAGATATTTCACAACAATGCTGCTGGACAGTCGCTGATATTAGCTGGTGTTGTTAAGCACCAAGGTGCTGTTGAGCTTACGTCTCGACCTCAGTGGCCCTGGAAAGTTCGTGAGGGCCAGTACATATACGTGAGAGCCCCGGAAATAAGATCGGTCTCATTTGCAGAACCCCACATATCGCATGGTGGGAGGCAGGACCAGAGGGCAAGGCAGTAAGTATATCCTTGCTAGCACAAGTTCGATCGGGGTGTACTCGAGCTTTGTTTGGAACTCCACGTAGCCGTGTTCGGATTCTCATCGATGGACCATACGGCGAACATTATGATACGGATGGATACTGAGTCATTGACTCCATCATCATCGTTGCAACAGGTATTGGGATTGCCGAACAGTTATCTTACGTGGAGGCATTTGTCGGAAGTACCTTGTAAGGGGAACATAAGGTTTCGCCAGTTCGCAATACCAGAAGGATGACTGATATGGGAGATGGTACAAGGGTGTACCAGCTCACATCTGTTGTGATTCAGAGGAAGATTTGTTGTTATCATTCACATCTGGGAGCTTGAAGTTTTATATACAAGATGAATATTGGAAATCAATCGGGTTGCATCCAAATAAATTCCGTATGGAATCAGTTGATTGGAAATTAACTTGATATTCATCTTGTATATAAACCCTCATGTTCTCAGAGATAAAGAACAACAATTAATCCTCCTCTGAATTACAACAATAACAGGAATGAATATGGCGTAAAGGAGGAGCTTTGGCTGGTGGATTTGCCGTAGAAGCGCGAAGTTTGCCACCAAGTCTGCCGAGTCTAGATACCCTATCCCTATGCCATACGAGGAAGAAAAGAGAATAATTGTATTCGCTTCCAATAATTGCTATGACACATTTCTACGACTCCAATCAAGAATTTTTCTGCAAGTTCGTATTCTTGCGTTGCTTTTGGTCAGCTGGCACTTGTGGCCCGAGCCTGTGGCTGAGCCGTGCAGATCAAATGTGGCTTGAGCCCACAGTCGAATCCGGGCTTCTTCCTTTTTCTCAACTGTTTTTCTATTCCTCAATACACAATCCTTAGCTGCTCTGGAGCCATATTGAGACGCAACCCACTCGCCGCGCACCGTGCTCTGAACCTCCACGTCTCCTATCTGGTTTCATTCTCCCAACCTGAAATACACGCCCTTCGTGGGTCCTGTAGGTCCGCATGTAGGTTGTGGCGCCAAGGACCTAAACGACCAGTTGGCTGGGTGTCTAGTCCTTCCCAAGTGCAATTGTGCCATGATGCCCACGTGAGCTCCACTCGATATGCAAGGTGCATCCACTATAGTGGTCCCTCGAGGTCCTGCACGATGAAAGCCATGGCGGCTGAGCTCCCACTGGCGCGGTTTCCTGGCACATGAGCGGATCAATCATCTCGCCACCGCCAGGTCGGCTGCTGGGTCAGGTAGTCTGCGGAGGGTTATCTTTGTCACCCCCTGGGACTAGATCCTAGCTGTTAGGTAGTGTACCTCGCGTGAATGCCCAGCTCTGTCATTCCATTCGTTCAATTCCCAGGAACTACAGTAGTCCACAATAACATGGATTCTCCCTGGAGCTTCAAGCAGACTATAGATCCACTAGAGCCGCTGTGTTCCTGCTGCACTTCCTAGATGTAATGCGCTCCTACTCCATCTATATAATTCATTGGTGCAGCCGGCCACGACCAATGACGATCCTGTTGTTCTCTAGTCTTTCGCTGGGCGCTGGCGTAGGGCTTGATGCCATTGCCAGCAAGCTTTAAAGGGGTACTGGCCCCCAGAGATGAAACGTTCATTTCCAACGACTTAATCTAGTCCATCGTGGTCTCAATTGAGTACCGCTGAAGTGTTGATCTGTTTGACTGTTGATATTTGCGTACGTCATTATATTATCCTTTGGATCTTTGTCCCCTTCTTTCAGTTGCCGATTGAAAGACCTAGACTATACAAAGTAACCATGGCCGACGGACGTGAGCCAGCCTTTGTCTTTTTCAAGCCTTTTCAAGCCGCCCAGGGTTCAATGGATGGTAGGCTAACGAGACCATAGTCAACCAAGCTCGTGCCCTGAGGGTGGTGGAAATCATCAATGATTACCGTACTCTTCTTGTGCACATATCCCAACAGAATGTCCAGGTCCCAGACGCCGACTACTGGGAAGACGGTTACAAGATAATTAGGGAGAGCCTAGCAGAGGCGCATGCTCTCAGGTTGTCCAACTACACACCTTCAGTGCCTACCGCTGGCGGTAGCAATGACGAGGCGGAAAAATTCCAGTTGCAACGGTATGCGTAGCTTTCTAACGGCCGAGTCCTACGTATTCACTAACATTCCATGATAGGGTTATTGTTGACGCTAGCGCCCGCCGTTTCCGAGCATACAAGATCTATCTGCGCGCGGCAGCAGCAAGAAGATGGGCTATGCATCGTGAAAACATCCTCCGAGGAGAGCGCCCAGGACCACAGCATACCGCTCAGCTAGAGGCTGCGAACAACACTCTGCGCCAGGTAGGTATATTGATTTAATATTCCTCTATCTAGCGCTAATCGATGTCCACTGCGCAGGAACTCTCACAATTGACAGATCAGTATGTTGTCTCTAACCTCCGCGCGGCCGATGTTCGGGCCCGCTATTGGCTTGACGATGATCCATCGTTACCCTGGGTTGGATTCGGTCACACCAATGAAAAGGAGCACTCCACTGTGAAGGAATCCCGGACAGGCCTGAACGACGCAAATGACCAGCAGGGAAGAAAAGAAAAAGAAAAAGAAATGTTCAGATTACAGCATAGTCAGATTGATGCAGGTGACAAGACATTCACGAAGCGCCGGCCGCTGAAGCACTTTCTAAGGGATAATCCTACTCTGAGTCTACTCACATTGTTTACGGCTATGATATTCCTAGAGTGATTGTTCCACGATGTCTGTGATAGTCCGAGCGATGATGCTTATATCTCGTTCTCAACTTTCCGGTTTCGGTTTGGCACTTTCGATAACCGTTTTGTATTTAGAATGTTCTTTTTGTGTTCAGGCGTCCATCCCAGTCAGATGAAATCACGGCATTATTGGCCAATTTCTTTGGTCATTTCGGAGTTGAATCTATTTTGATCGGTTTCTGACATGGTCCTCATTCCCGATATCTTCCGAAAGCTATAGGTACAGGTACGTTAGGATCATTTCCTGTTAAGGGTTGCAGTGGGGCGCCGATGGCGGGTGAACAGGGCGAGAAGTGCAAAAAGTTTGGCATGACTAGGAGGCTAGTAGGGAGTAGCACATACGGAGTTCTGATGAATGACGTACGCATGATATTCTCGGGCAATTAAGAAGATGCGACCAATCGTGCCGGCCAGCATGTCCTGCGGTCCAGTCAAAGACCGAGATTCCGGGTTCTTCGGACATGCTGAACAGCATTGGGTTCGGATTGGCTTTCAGGCGGGGAGAATCGAAGCCATCCCAGCTGACACGAAAGAAATCAGTATAAATCAATACCAGTTCTCGTGCACGGCAGTTAAAACTACCGCAATGTTTCTTTCCCTGGGCTTAGGTGGTTGTGCACCTGCCGGAGTCATTGGTCACTTAGGCCCTTGGGGCGGTGCGATCGCGGAGTGCCGTGCATCGCCCTGCAGCAGCTTGATGCAACGCGGGCGAATCATACCGCTCGAAGCGGTGCTGCAAAATAGTTTCAGCTGATGCTGTTTACGGAGATTCCGTGTCCCTGTTGCCTCAGGCGTCACCCTTGCGTTCCCAACCAGGAAGATCCATGCTGCTGGGATCAAGTTGCTGTCTTCAGTAAGAGACACCGCGTCCGTCTACCGGGCTTTTTGCCTGTCATATACATTCTTGTTCTAGACTCACGTTTCGTGGGTTCTCATCAGCAAGGATATGAGAAGCGGATGGAACGATCCTGAGAAAGGGCCTCTTCTCCCGGGTTATGGATCAAGGGCCAGCGTGGTGTCCCCGGGTCGTGTATGGATTGGTAATTGTCGTGGTTCGCCCTAGTCTGCTGCTCCTTTCACCCTGGTCGGTGCGTCAGTAGTGGAGCCGACTGTCCACATAGAATTTATTTCTTCGTCTCGATATATCGCCGGTAGACTTCGGTTAACATGTTCCTTGTGTCCCTGAACCTCGCCTTTCAGTTTTTTTACCATATCTGGCCTAGGACAATATAACGAATCCACGTCAGAGGCACTAGTCCCAAGATGGCTTCCTCCATCTATACTCGCCGATAGTTTGACGAGGAAGCAAGGGAACTGTGAGCGTCTTGTAACTTTTTCAACCATCGAGTTGTCCAAACCCTCGAGCTGTCCGTTTTCTTCCGCACCCCCATATAATTTGAAGCTTCATATTCGACGCGTCTTTACTCCACCACTATTATCGAAAATACTTCTTTTAGAGGAGAGTTAGATTCAGGTGGCAGTATCTGACTTCAATTTAGAAAAATAACTTCGATCATAAACGCGCGCGGCAGAGCGCCTATATTTTGGCTTTCCTGAAACAAGATTACTGCGACGGCTCAATGGAATCAAATCACGACGGGGAACACGCGCCAACGGCCATAAATTGGCTGAATCTCAAGAGAAGGTGCTTTTAAAGCAAGTATTAGGTGCGTATAAGCGAGGATTACCAATTAGGCTTGAATTTCTGCGTGGAATGTCCCAAATATTGCTTTGCAATCGCTTGGAAGACTCTACTGCAACTATTGAGATAAACTAGCCTTATAAATTCGTTAAACGCCATTCTGAGCTTCATAGGTGACTTACAAGACGAATGATCTATCAACGCGCAAAGCAGGAAGATCCAAAGGTTATAAGCCCGTGGTTTGAAGCTGTACAAGCGACTATTCAAGAATACGGCATATATGAAGACGATATCTGGAACTTCGACGAGACTGGCTTTGCAATGGGAGTCTGCTCTACTTCAAAAGTAATTACTGCAGTTAAGCGAAGCGAGCGACCGCGCAGAATCATTCAGGGCAATTGTGAATGGCTTACAATCATCGAAACAATCGGGTCAAGAGACGTATATCTACCGCCAGTTATTATATTAAAAGCAAGCGTCCAACAGGCTGCCTGGTTCTAAGAACCTAAGCTTCCTCGCGACTGGTGGATTTCTACTAGTCAGAATGGCTGGACGACTGATGAAATAGGCCTTCTCTGACTGAAAAATGTCTTTAACCCGCTTTCTAAGTGCTATATAACTGGTGCAAAGCGCTTGCTTATTCTTGACGGCCATAGTAGTCATTTGACTGCTGAATTCGATGATTTCTGCAAGCAGAATGCAATAATATATCTCTGCATGCCTGCCCATACTTCGCATCTTCTTCAACCGCTTGATGTGGGAGTTTTTGGCCCGCTTAAAGAGGCGTACACAAAGCTTCTTGAAGACCGTATAGCTGCTGG
This sequence comes from Aspergillus sp. MEXU 27854, assembly GCA_019721355.1. NCBI lineage: Eukaryota > Fungi > Ascomycota > Eurotiomycetes > Eurotiales > Aspergillaceae > Aspergillus > Aspergillus sp. MEXU 27854. Next base: position 119,684 of record JAGMTT010000011.1, on the reverse strand, counting down.
CAACAACCACATTGATAAAGAAGACTTTCTATCGCTGTATCCAGATGCACATAAGAAAGTCTTTACTTTAGCCAATATCTGCAGCGGTTTTAGAGGAGCAGGGCTTAAGCCGCTTGATCCAGAGCATGTTCTTTCTAAGCTTACCTTTCAACTGCGTACGCCTACACCACCACTAGTTGAAGGCTCAATTTCCTCTGCTTTTCAGACTCCGCAGAATACTCGCCAGCTAGATCGAAAGGTTCGAAGCCTACAGAACAGCCTTAATAGAAAGCGGCAGCTTTCTAGCAGTCCTATTGTGCATATTCGACATCTTGAGAAAGCAGCGCAAATGGCAATGCAAACCCAGCTGCTTTTAGAGCAAGAAATTAGGGCCGTACGCGCTGAAAATGGACGAAAACATCAGAAAAAGGCAAGAAAGCGTGCTAAAATAGGAAATGACCGCCTTCTTAATATACAGGAAGGTGAAAATCGCGTTCAGCAGCTTGATACGCAGCTTAATGAGCAACCTGCGGAATCTACTCTAGCGCCTCGTCGACGAGCTCCACAGCGCTGTAGTAGGTGTGGGACAGTCGGACATACAATTCGAAATTGCCCTAGTAGATGGCTATAATGTCATATATTTAATTAGTTAGATTTAATGGCGTTGGTGGTTGAAAAGCCTTAGGAAGTAGGAGTTTTGGTGGAAAGGGCGCGGCTCGGTTGTAGGCGCGGCTCCTTTGTGGAAAACGTTAACGTAGTTCACAAACGAGTCGGCCACCCAAACGAGACGGCCGCCTCATCAAAAATCTACGCGTTTTATCGTTCTACTCAATTCAACCATCTACCATGCCTCCAAAAGCGCGTCAAAATTCAAGAAATTTAGCAGAGCAAGAAGGAAGGCTTCTGCTTGCTATTTCTGCTTTAAAAAATCAAGAAATCTGCAATATTCGTGAAGCAGCGCGCCTTTACAATGTGCCTCGTTCTACCTTGCAGGACCGACTACGCGGAAAAACAACGCGCTCAGAAACACGCGCCAACGGCCATAAAATGACCCAAAACGAAGAGGAATCGCTTGTACAATGGATTTCATCGCTAGATCGACGCGGAGCGGCTCCCCGACCTTCCCATATTCGAGAAATGGCCAATATTCTTCTTGCTGCGCGCGGTACGACGCCTATTCAATCAGTCGGCCAGAACTGGGTTAGCAACTTCATTAAACGACGCCCAGAGATAAAAACTCGCTATAGTCGACGCTATGATTATCAACGAGCGAAATGCGAAGACCCTAAGATAATTAGGGAGTGGTTTGACCGCGTACAAATCACTATAATGCAACATGGAATTGCACAGGAAGATATCTACAATTTTGACGAAACTGGCTTTGCTATGGGTGTCGCAGATCCTGCTTTAGTAGTTACTAGAGCTGATTACTATGGCAAAGCCTCTGTTGTACAGCCAGGCAATCGGGAATGGGTCACTTCAATCGAATGTATCAATTCTACTGGCTGGGTGCTTCCTCCATGCATTATCTTCAAAGGAAAGGTCCATATACAGGGCTGGTATGAAGATATAGAGCTCCCGCGCGATAGCAGGATTGAAGTTAGTCCTAATGGATGGACTACTGACGAAATAGGCCTTCGTTGGCTTAAAAACATCTTCATTTCTTATACTTCTAGTCGTACGACTGGAAAATATCGTCTTCTGATTCTTGACGGCCATGGCAGCCATCTTACGCCTTAATTCGATCAGCTCTGCAGCGAAAATAACGTGATTCCTATCTGCATGCCTGCTCATTCTTCCTACAAGCTTCAACCTCTAGATGTTGGCTGCTTTGCGCCTTTAAAAAAGGCGTACAGAACGTTGATAAATCAGAAAGCGCGTTTAGGAGTCAGTCATATTGACAAATTCGACTTTTTAAAGGCCTTTCCAGCTGCCCGCAAAAGCGCTTTTCGACCAGAAACTATTAGAAATAGTTTCGCAGGCGCGGGCCTAGTTCTATTTGGTCCAGATAGGGTGCTCAGTCAGTTGAGGACTCAACTAAAGACCCCTACATCACCAGGCAGTCGATCAACCAATTCAGCGCCGAAAACGCCCTATACTACAAAGCAGTTAGAAAAGCAGGCATCTGCTGCAAGAAAACTGCTTAGGGAACATGCGTACAGCCCTTTACAGCTGCTAGAAGCGCGTTTAGACAAGATTATTAAAGGTTATGAAATGGCTTTAAATGAGCTTGTTCTTACGCGTGACGAACTGCGCGATCATCGTGCTAATAATGAATGGAAAAGTCAAAAGCGCAAACGCTCTAATAGGCAGCTAGCTCTTGCAGAAGGGCCACCTATTCAGGAAGGCCTAGAGCGATTCCAGCGCGAGAATGAGGTGGATGAAGCTCAGAATGCCCTTCCTATAGATCCTGCACTTTCTGCAGTTGGACCGCGCGTACGAGCCGCCCCACAGTGTTCTAATTGCCATATTCGTGGACATACTAGAGTTAGGTGTCCTAAACCACTTAGTAATTAATTTTTAGATAGAAATGCAATTGCTTGGTTGATAAAGGCTCTAGTATTTGGCCCGTGGGCAGAATTTTTGAAGAGGTGGCCCGCTCGCTTTGGTGGCCCGCTCGCTTTGGTGGCCCGCTCGCTTTGGTGGCCCGCTCGCTTTGGAAATACGTTATCAGAAAATCTTTTGGGACGACAGCCTCCTGTAGAGTCCAGACACGTTGAAACCACGGCGCGTTTTCGACCTTGCGGACCTCCCGGATCCACTCCAGAGCCTCAAGACCACGCATTTCGTCTGTCGCTTTTCCAGTCCCAGCACTCGGATCGAGTCCACGAGCCGCCCCAGGCGCAGAATCCATGGACAGACCCAGTGTGTCCTTCCCAAAAAAGGCATTAATCGCCTCTAATGAATCCAAAATATCCTCCGCCCAATTTTTATCACGTTCTTCAAACGCGTCATCCATCCAGACAAAACATCCCGTCGCATTGCGGAAATACCGCCCCATTTCCGCAATTTCTGCCTGTCGCAGGTAAGGGTTTGGATACTCCTGCTTCAGACACAGGACATCCATCCAGACATAGCGCTCCCCGACTAGCGCGCGCACAGCTTCGAGTATCCGTGGCAGCTTTTCTTCGTTCCGAATTGGAATCGAACCTGGCACGCCGTATGGTGTGCCGTCGAGTTCTATGCCATGATCACCCCATACGTGTGAGATGGTTGCGTATCGCGTCTCTTTCGCTAATTTCGATAGGGTCGATGTTTCGATGACGCATCGCGTGACGATGTCGTAGAGGAAGGTTGGAAGGGTGTATTCTGCGTCAGGTGTCCAATCTGGAGCGAATACTCTGGGCCCTAGAAAGTCGGATGGGAATGAAGTGCCCTTTAGCCATTCCCGGCGGGTCTCGCTAACCAACTTGGCTCGTGGAGGAGGCAGGTCCTGCCACGATGCTAGAGTTGCTATACCCTCATTCTCAACGGTGTAGTCGAAGCAGCACCAGTGCCCAGGATAGTTGGTTATAAGGTCATTGCTGACAACAGGGAACTTGTCTTCCTCTTCATCCGCCTGCAGCGGCTTCGTGCTAGAGAAATTGGAGTTTGGGGTGCGGTCTGGCATCTTAGTCGCGGACTCCTGAGCTGATTCGTGTGGATGTGGCTGTCGTAGTGATTGTGGTTGCGATTCAGGGTTTTGTCTGGATGCCTTGAAAATACGCTGCAGCCGATCTTTGAATCCCCGTTCTGACACCATGTGATGAAGGTCCAAGGTCACCTCGCTCTGTTACCATAGAGCAAGTCTACAGTATTTATAAAGTCTGTGTCCCCCCCACCCCCCATACAAGCCAAGGCTGTGCACAGCCTCGGACACCAGCATCCAATGTTTGTTGCCGCCTGATTGGCTGTACTGAGGCCAAGCCCGGATCCTTCGCGCTTGGGACGAAGAGATTAGACCTGGAAGCTGTTGGGAGACGTCATCTTGGACGTTGTACATTAAGGCTTCCCACAGTAGATGATAGGGCCGCTTTACGTACTTAATTCCGTTTCAATTCAAGTAGATGCAAGGCTAAGAGGATATATGTATCTACTGATCCTACGAGTATAGACGACTTGTACTAGCAGTAATGATACTTGATAGTCATCAGTAATAGTTGATATTGAACGCGAGAAATAAGGTCTCTCCTGGGTACATCTTAATGAATATCCTTATATCCCTTCGATCCACTCGCGGTAGTCATGGTAGTCTGACAGGGTAAAAGCACGGTATCTGGTGGCTGATCATTGCTATCGATCTATCGTGAGACCCAGCTACCACAGATAGACCCTGATTGGGTAGTTGCTTCGGTGCTACGAAGTCAAGTACGTGTAGGTACATACGTTACGGCGCCATCGGCGGTTAATTATCTGATGGCAGTTTAACCAAGCAGAACCCCGGGCAATCAACAACCAACCAAGACCTCAGTCACTGACCTATGACCAACACCTCCCTGTTCTGTCAGATCGGGGTTAATCACGACTTCGATTACACAGCCACTAGCGCACTGGAGACACGCTGGAGGTAGTGTACCTGACTACGTGGCGTACGGATTGCTAGTAAACGAGTATGCTTTGTGTACCAGTATATCACCTTTCAAGATACCATGACGCGGAGAGAAACTAATATGAACGCTCATTATCGTGCAAAGTAACTGTTAGTACAATTCGTCTATACTCTTATCAAAAGCGGATATAGGTATCCACTTGACCTTGCTTCTAGCTTTGTTGCTTCAGATCTTAGGATCATTGTGATTAGTTCTCCAGTACCTCGACTTAGTCCTTAGAAGACCTCCCACGATAAGTATCGATTGTCCTTCAAACGAGTGAATTCTAGTAGATTGTATCAAGTCCGATTCCTTCCAAGTATGCTCAAGTAACTCGATCTGCAAACTTAAATATGGGAAACGTGACAAGCAGTACACTATATCAAATTGAAATAGGAGTCAGTGTGACATGGTCCAGAGTCCATATTAGCTCTAGTCAGAAATCGGACAATTAAATAGATCAGAGTAGCCCTCCAGCGCTCAGGAGGCCAGTTCTAGGATTGATAGTATGGTGCTCCCAGCTGCAACAGCCTCGACTCCCTTTGAGTCTTTGTGTGGTGGATATTTGCAGCGCATGAACCTAGCCAGCTGAACTGCAAGAATATGCTCTCGGAAATGCATGTCAAGGCCAGGATTCATATATACCGAGTGTGCTGCTCCATTGCTTCCGCCCTTTTCTCCCCAGCACAAACACATTTCGAAAGTCTCATCCTCTAGCTTCCCTGTCTGACTTCCTTGCTTGGGCCACACTCTTTTCGTTTCATAGAGCGCCTCCCACGCGAAAGATTTAAACAAGCCGCCGTCAGCGCTTTTAATTCTGCCGTCGGCCTGCGTATTCTTCCACACAAAGTTGCGGCCACCATACTGAAAGCGTCGCGGAGACCATTCTTTGCGCTTCTCCCCTCTATCAGGCGTCTCGACGATGATGCCTATGTCGGGAACTGTAGACGTGACCAAGCGGAAACTGCCACCAGTAGTCTTTCGAATTTTGACACTGACGGCACCGACTTGCGGCAGAAACTCCCCTGGACGACGCAGCACAGCTTCCACAATGGGAACCTGATCGCTCCAGATAGCCTGGAGTGCGTATAGCAAATGGGTGTTGGTGGAATCCTTGACGAAGAGCCAGTGGGATCGTGCACCCAGCTCGACGAACTCCGAATCATGGGAGATGCGGTAGATCACCGGCTCCGCATTCTCTGGGAGAGATGGTGAATAGAAAGGGAATTGCGAAGCGTCCGTATGCTCTACAAATGGTTTCAAGTGAGAAGGACAATCCGTAGGGCCCGATGATATATCCCTTCCCGTGACGGTCTTGTATTCGTGCAGGGCTTGTCTCATCTAAGCGAAAGAAAGAAAAAAGAAATCAGCCAAATCGTATAAAGCACATGTATTGTAGCAACTCTATCCTAGCTGCTTACCTGTGAAATAGTCCATGGACTGTCATTTTCCTTCTCCCGAGCCAAACTTGACATAGAGTCGACCACAGTCGGCAGCGGAACGATATTGTCGAAGCTTTCTTTGCGTGAAAGGATCTGGAGGTATGCGAGTCTGTCGCGATGCACCTGTGCCTGACGCTGATACAGCTTTCGATTGAGCCTGTGCATGCCTCTTTTTTTGGACTTTTCAACCAACATGTTTAATAGTCCGATGGCATCCTGATATGCCTTCATTGCATCCGCATAAGCACCCTCCCGTTCGAGGAGGAGGGGGCGTGCAACGCTTCGTAGAATTTCCTTTGTACTATCAACCTCTCTGGACATGGTGGGATATTGATTTGAAGGATATCCAGAGTCAGGTGTGTGAAAATTTGGCTAGTCATCAGGATTTCTTCGAATTCATGGTGCCTAGATTTGACAGTGCCGAAGGTCTTATACCTTTGCCATCGAGAGCCACTTGGCATTAAAATGCGGCTTTCATTGTCATCAGGACCAAGATCGCTTTCAGCCTTGTTTAGCGCTGACTGAGCAATGTGCTCAGGGGTGTGTTCCCGCATTGGTGCGTTCAATGTTTTTGGGGTGGCTTAGCCCCGAGACCCGTTATCACGGCTTGGCGATCGCTTAGCTTTACCCAATGCAGCCCAGCTTCAGGCTGGGATATTGCTCTCATGTGCCACTCTGCATTAGACCGTGCGTTAACGAAAGTGATTTCCACAGTAATGACATAGTTTGATCGAGGGTCATTCGACACACCAATCTGAGTGCTTAATAAACGAGTTGGCAAGTGCGATGAATTGCCCCTACCGGACATCGCTGGTATCTGCTCGAGCTACTTGTAGTTACATCATCTATCAGAGGTTTGGATCTTTTACCCTATTAAATCGGCTGGATGCCTAGCGAAAGAGTATACACCGAGTAAAGATGCAGTTCACGTCCATCTCGAAGAACGCTTCATATCTCAACCGAGAAACATCGTGTGAAAAAAAAATAGTGCTTTCGAAAATTTGTAACTATATCACTTTATGATCAATGTGACTTCCGAAAATTCTCGGATCACACTAATATTAGGACGCAGGGTTCGTGCAAGACGGTTCTATAGATGCACCGAAACAAGGCCAAGTGTCTCTCAATTAGGAGATCACAGTGTATGCTTGAAAGAGTTTTTTCTAGTGGATATGCACATAACTGGCCGAAGCACTGGGTAAGATGAACGGATATTCACACTGGGCGTCTAGGTTCGCGACGAGCTCTGGGGTCTGTGTATTTCCGGCAGCGTCCCGTTGGTGTCTGAAACGGACCTCCAAACTGGGCGGGAATATAGTCATGATGCATGCACTTGTAGAGCTTGCCGTAGACATCCCTTAGGTTCAATACGACCATCGTCTCTCCAGTGATTGGGTCGAAAAGCTTCTTCAAGTGTCTCCAAATATTGTCGAATCATGATGGCAGATTGCAGAGCTGTACGCGAGTCAGTCAGAAGGGCTCATGGTGCTTTGCTTTTCTCACCTGCTAGCATCCAGTCGATTGTTTGTTGCAAGAACGGAAAGTGAGCTTAACGGAAATAAGTCTCGGTTGTCGTAGACTGCGGTGCTAAATCTTCAGGGATTCCTGCCCCGGATGACAGTGCCGACCGCTTGGTGGGCGTCTGAACTATCTTCTCTTGAGAACCATATCCGGAGTCTCGTAACTGGCGGCGCGACTTATTGGGGCACAGAGCGGGGTTCAACGAAATCATTACATGAGGACGAATGCGTTCGCGGGCCTAGCTCAAGCATTAGTCACTGGATTAGCTGCCCCAATCCAGATAATGCAATGTATAGATGATTGCGGTAACATGGCTCCCATACGAATGCACATGTCTTCACCCTAAGAACTAGCTCACGCTGGCTCTCCAGACAAAGTGTCCATTATCATATTGGCATCTCCAGAGCTGATTTTTGGGATCAAGTCACGCAACAGCCGTTTGTATTTATTAACTTTGCTGTTTAATATCTCAAGCTCTCTGACACGGGCAGGGCGAAGCCCGAATCAGTGGATTCGAAAGTCACTAGGGATGATCTCTTCTACCTTTCCTTGTTCTTTTTCCTGACCGGGTACCAGCACTTTGCGCGAGCCAGTGAACAACGTCGGCATGTTAGTTCCTGGCAATCTTGTTTCGACTTCTGCTTGCGACATGGCCCGCAGGCACAGTTTGTGCGGCATTTGATTTCCCTTCGAATCAACCTGGGCTTAGGACTTGTGGTAGAGGTAGCCTCCAGTGGTTCCGATTTCTGCAGACTTTGTGCCTCGCGACCTTGTAGTGGCTGGACTGCGAGATGCGCATTCTGGTTGTATTCAGAAAGTGGGCTCGTTGAGGATGTAGGAAATATCCATAGCGAGTAAATCCTTCAGTGACCATCTAATGTTGGGGCATGGCTACATCTACGCCGCCGGCGTGGCTTTGAGGCCTTTAGCCTCGTCGGTGGGCTAGCAGCATTCCTGTTGAACACGGTTATTCATACGATTTATCAGATCTTTCGCAACAGTGCTGCAAAACAGTCACTGGGACTAGCTGATATTGTCAAGCACCAAGATGCTGTTGAGCTAACGTTTCGACCTACCCGACCCTGGAAGGCCCGCGAAGGGCAATACGTCTACGTAAGAGCCCCGAGCATTAGATCGCTCTCGTTTGCAGAATCCCACCTGTTCTATATCGCGTGGTGGGAGATCAGGGTTAACTCGAGCTTTATGTGGAACCCCACATACGCGTGTTCGCATTCTTGTTGACGGACCCTACGGCGAAAATTATGATACGGAGGGATACAGCTCCATCATCGTCGTTGCAACGGGCACTGGAATTGCCGGACAGTTATCGTACGTGCAATATTTGTCGAACGTACCTTGCAAGCGAAAGACAAGGATTTGCGAGTTCGCAATATCAGAAGGATGACACTAATATGGCAGATGGAAGAAGAGTGTGGGAGCTCACATCATCCTCGCTTCAAGGCTGAACTAACAGAGAACAGACTATGAATATCGGATCTGTGACTGGATGGACAAACTCCTCGATGAAGATAAAGCAATGGTAGGTCAAGCCACCCTGCCGAGGTGGACTAGCTGATACACCTCGAGCGCTCAGATACTCCCTCTATATTCTTCGCAGTGATAAGACTATATCTCGCGGTTTTGAAAAAGTCCTCGTCGGACGCCGAGGTACTGTCTACTACGGAAAGCCTGATCTTAAATCAATTCTCGAGGAGGAAAGGTCATCTTCCTCCAGTCGGTTACTGATTAGTGGTAAGTAGCTATTCCTGGTTAAGAGCGTCTCACCAACATTCACTTTAGTGCTCGCTGATCCAGAGACGCGTGATGAAGTGAGAGGTTTAGTCCTAGCTTCTGACGATAGTGTGGATCTAAAGGAATCTGACTATCAACCTTCTCACGAAACAGACGGTTTCTGGGCGCCTCGGGGCGAAGCTCACCATGGTCGGGTTACTTAACTAGAGCGTATACATTACGTATTAGTGCTTTGCAGTGCGACTGGACTGTACTATGCGTCTCCGAGCATCTTTGATTGCCTGCGCAGTTCACTGCTGCAGGAACAAGGGGTTGAAAGTACACTTGTTGGAGACTCAGAGAGCGATTACAGTCTCTTGAAGCAATATCACAATGAATAGAGTCTGTTTTAAATGTCATGGAGCAGTCACCGCGAGATTCTTGCCTGTTTTAGTTGAGCGGGGCTTGACAGAACAGAGCTGTGAGGCTGTGCCATTAACGCCTTCGCCTTACGTTTAGATGTGATTGGTTTCTGTTATTGCACCAATATGATCGGATCATTAGATATTCCTTAGTTAGCCTGGTCATGTCCGATAGCACGAGCCCCTGGGCTTTAGCTCAGCATACCTTCCGTTCATTTCTCCCAGCTCTTCCAGTCACGATAGGCCCCTAACACAGCAGCCCCAAAGTTTCCCTCTTTATTTCCAGAATCCGATGATATTGTTGTTCATCCGTCGAGCAATATAGCGCCCCTCCTGGACCATCGTTAGGCGCCTCTAGTCAAAATGAACGACGATATATTAGACGCCAACGAGCATCCCGAGACGAGTTTATCGCGCCAGCCGAAGCGACAGAAGACGTTCCACGGGGGGTTTTCGAGTCCACGGCATGACTCGTACACGGTCGGCTGGATTTGCGCGCTGCATATAGAAATGGCCGCAGCTCGGGCTATGCTCGACGAGTTTCACGAACCCCTGTCACAGCATACAGACGACAGCAATACCTACGTCCTCGGAAGCATCAAGAAGCATAATGTGGCTGTTGCATGCTTACCGCACGGGCAGTATGGAACCAACAATGCAGCGATAGTCGCAACCAACATGTTGCGGACGTTTCCAAGAATTCGCGTCTGTCTGATGGTAGGGATTGGTGGCGCTGTACCGAGCAGGGCTGATCTGCGTCTCGGCGACGTCGTTGTTGGAACAAGAGTGATGCAGTGTGATCTTGGGAAATATACCGACGATGGGCACCTGCAGCGGACGGCAATATCCAGGTTTCCTCACCCGTTGCTCGGGACGGTTGTGTCTGCCCTCCGTTCGAAGCATGAATTGAGTCCCAGCCGAGTTCCGACGATCCTGCAGCAGATGCTAGGTTGTCAACGAGCATATAGTCGCCCAAACATCCCGGATCACCTTTTTCACGCGGCATACACCCATGAATCGGAAGGGCATAATTGTGACAGGTGTGACCAATCCAAACTCGTGATACGGAGCAGCCCAAGGGAGGACGAACTAATGATTCATTACGGCGCGATAGCCTCGGGGAACCAGGTCATGAGAAGCGGCACATTTCGGGATGACGTGGCTCGACAACTAGATGTTATATGCTTTGAAATGGAGACTGCCGGCCTCATTGATGTCCTCCCGTCTCTTCCAATCAGGGGAATCTGCGACTACTCAGACTCCCACAAGGGGAAAGGATGGCAGAGGTTTGCCGCAGCAACTGCGGCCGCATTCGCCCGGGAACTTCTTGAGGAACTATCTGCTACAGACGTACATACTGATGTACATGCGAGTAATTCCTGTATGCATGATTCAGGTATGTTGTCTCGGGTGGTTACGATCATTCTGCTTATACTGATGAGTTGTCCATCATTCGTCAGTTGAACGCCGACAACTTTTGTTAGAATCTCTCAGGTTCGAGCAGATTGACTCTCGCAAAATGAACATCAAAGGGGCCGTAAACAGGACACGTGAATGGTTTCTTAGCGACCCCAGCTATAAAGCTTGGCTCGATCCGGCCGGATTGACTCAACATTGTGGTTTCCTGTGGATCAGCGGTAAGCCTGGTGCCGGCAAGTCAACAATCGTGAAATTTGTATATGAGCGCATGAAAGAGGAGGCCCGGACCAAGAATACCGTCGTTGCTTCATATTTCTTCAATGCAAGAGGCGAGTACTTGGAAAAGTCGATCGTCGGAATGTATCGATCATTACTATTGCAGCTTCTTGAGGGATACGCGGACCTCCAAACGGTCTTAAATGACCCAGAGCTCGTTCCCCGGAGCTTTAATGGCTGTCCTGAACTGAACATTCTCAAAAGCCTCTTTCGTAACTCAGCCACCCAGCTCGGACGGCGTGAGTTGACCTGCTTTGTCGATGCTCTTGATGAATGTGACGAACAATGGGCCGTTGATATCGTCCAATTTTTCGAAGATCTAACGGAACAGCTTTCACCTAGAGGTGCCCCTTTCCGGATATGTTTCTCTAGTCGACATTATCCCTACATCGTCATTCGACGGGGGATATGGCTAACGCTGGAGGACCAACCGGGCCATACAAAAGACTTGGAGACATACGCTGCCAAGCGTCTCCGAATTAACAACCCATCACTTGCCGAGGAGCTGCGGACCCAGCTTCTTGATAAAGCTGCCGGGGTTTTTATGTGGGTCGTTTTGGTAGTCGATATCCTTAACAAAGAGTATCAACGTGGTGGGATGTTTTTAAGAAAGAGAATTGCTGAAATACCAAGTGATCTCAGTGAGCTGTTCAAGGACATTTTGAAACGTGATGAGGAGAATATGAATGCCCTCCTGCTTTTCATTCTCTGGATCCTTTACGCTAAACGCCCATTACGTCCGGAAGAGTTTTACTATGCACTTTGGAGTGGCCTGTCCCTGGACAGCGCTGGCGATGACGGGCTCATGGACATCACTCTTCCTGATCCCAAGGTCGGCTTTAACGAGTTCACTATATCTGTTATTAATTACTCGAAGGGACTGGCGGAGATTACGAAAACCGGACGGCCCACTGTGCAATTCATCCACGAGTCCGTTCGAGACTTCCTTGTCAAAGATAAAGGTCTGCACACATAATGGCCTGACCTCGGTTCCGACTGTGAGAGCACCGGCCATGAGAGATTGAAACAATGTTGCTACCTATACATGACCCATTCCATCAAGGACACATCTGTTGGCGAACTTTCAGTCCCAAGCCCAGGTCTACAGACAGAAACAATGAACAGGCGCCCCTTTCTGGAGTATGCCAGTCATTATGTCCTCTACCACGCCAACATTGCAGCGAGGAAATTTCCTCAAGAAGACTTTCTATCTTCTTTGCCACTTTCCAACTGGGTCACGATACGCAATACTTTTGAAAAATTCAACATCCGAAGATATACCCAGGACGCAAGCCTTATCTACGTTCTTGCGGACAACGGGCATTCAGTGCTTGTCCGGATGTGGCCCAAGGAAGAGCGGCAGAGACATACACCTACGGAGAGATACAGGTATCCGCTATTTGCTGCATTATCAAACGGCAACAAACAGACAATTGCCTCTATTTTGGACTTGCCATCATGCATTTACAACGGGGTAGATCTTACAGAGGGCCTGGACAACAGAAGAGACTTCAAGGGATACGAGAATCGAACACCTCTATCATGGGCTGCTCAAGAAGGGCGCGACACGTTAGTCCAGATACTTCTTCATAACGGAGTGGCCATTGACGAGATAGACCAGGCAGGTCACACAGCCCTTTCGCGGGCGTCACAGAATGGGCATGAGGCAGTAGCAAGGCTTCTGATCGAGAACGGGGCCGATATCAATACCAGCAAAAAGGATAGATCAAAATTACTTCGCTTGGCCTTATGTCACGGCTATGGGTCAGTAGCAAGGCTCCTGGTCGAGAACGGGGCCGGTATCAACGCCCGCAAGAAAACTGGGACAGAACTACTTCTACTGGCGTCATCCGCTGGCGATGAAACAGTAGCAAGGATTCTGATCGATAACGGTGCCGATGTCAATGCCAGCGACTACCACTGTCGGATGCCACTTCAAGTAGCGTCAGGTCGCGGTAAGAAGGCGGTGGCAGAGCTTCTCATCGACAAAGGAGCCGATGTGAACATTAGTGATATAGATGGGTGGACACCACTTTTACGGGCTTCGAACAAAGGCCACGAGGTGATAGTAAAGGTCCTTCTTGATAAAGGTGCTGATATCAATGCTAGGGACAGGGATGGACGGACAGCCCTATTTCTGGCTTCAAAGAACGGTCATGAGGGAGTGGCAAGACTACTTATCGAGAGGGGAGCAGACCCAGTCTGGTCTTCACCTCAATGAATGTATCTAATACTCCGTGAATCCACTCGTCGTAATATAGAAACAAAAGAATGTATAATGGCATAGCGTCAGCAGACGGTGCTGATATTAATATACCGACTGTCTATGTTGGAGCGTAGAATTCCATAGGCTATTGGGACCTCGGTGGTCGACATACACACCATGAGCTCTATATGTAGCTGGATGTCTGCTTCAGCTAACTTGGAAGGACGTGCCTCTAATTGGAGGTACCATGCATTCTGTATTCGGTCACAGAGGGACGACTTCGGTCATATGCCTGCTAGCTGATTGACACTAGCGTTATAGGTAGGAAGATGTAGGTTGAAAAATGACCTGGCGATCAGGAGATCCTAAGGTACCTTACCGCAATAGTCTAGAGCCAAACCTCCAGAATAATCTAAACTAAAGGACTCCATCGCCGTCTCCATCACTCCCATCTGCGTCATCTGCCAGCCCCGACTAGATACGACTCCCGATTCTTCCTCTGCCTACGAGAGGTTTCTCGACAGGCGCCCAGTCGCCCGGTCTTGGCGTCATTTGCCCTCCTCTCCACTCCGGTTTGTTCCCGGCTAATGCCCAGACTCGGTTGCGTCTTGGGCTTCCCGAGCCATTATCTGATCAGCATCTTTTGCTTGTAAAGCCTGCTGGTTCGGACGCTCCGATAATTGTGTCTTACACGGGCGGCCACAAAAGAGTATTTCCTGCCATATCACCACTAGTTTCTTCGATATTCTTACCAACCAACCTAGGAATGTGCGACCAGAATAGCCTACAGCATGGGCCTCATCCAAGATATCGGTCGCGTGGAAGAAAGCGGGAGTCAATCTTAAAGGGCAATCGCAATCGCTTATTATGCGCTATGTTGTTGGACTACCTTAGCCAAAATGGCAACCGGAAGTCAGCATCCGATTCAGATAGGGATGTGCGTGGGATTGCGTTCCCCGACTCAGTGGTATCCTCTCCTTGGTTGCTAAGGTTTACAATAAGGAGGGGCGGAGTTCCTAGCCAAGGACATAGAGGGCAGCGCTCACCAGATACGGGCGGCAGTCCAAGAGAATAGTCGTATATATCAGGGACAAGGAACGGGAAGCTACATGCTACCATGCGATGAACTCGAGAAGGACCGCCTGGATTTTCTCCATACCATAGTGATGAAAGCGCTGCGTTCCGACCGACCGATGCACGTACCCCATCCTAAAACGGGTCGCTTCTTAGATCTAGGGTGTGGGACCGGCCTCTGGGCAATTGAAATAGCGAAAGCATATCCGAGTGCCTACATCCTGGGGGTCGACTTATCAGCAATCCAGCCAGATTCTCCTCTATCAAATTGTGTTTTCTGGGTTCCTTTTGACTATGAACTTCTCTCTGACTAATGGGAGAAGGAAAGTGGGACGTTATCTATATGCAAATGGGGTGCGGCAGCGTTACCAATTGGTCGAGACTTTACAAGAGGATATACGAACATCTACATCGCGGTGCTTGGTTCGAACAACTGGAGATAAGTTTTAAGCTTCGTTGCTTCGGCCGACTACTGGGACCAGGTCCGCTCCGTTATTGGTACTAAAGCCTGAAGGCCGCGACAGAACGATCCGAGAAGGGCATCGGAAATGACCCAGGATAGCTACGGCGGTGGCTGGGGGATGCTGGATTTCGCCGGATCAGCTGTGAGGAATTGGTGCTGCCCCTGAACTCGTCGATGCTGCCCATCCACGATAAGGCATCCGTCCAGTGGTACAGGACAGCCTTTGCGGAGAGCATCCTGCCACTCTATACGGCGCCGTTCAGCCGTGTGTATGGCTGGTCATATAAGGATGTCCGGTCACATGCGACTGCTGCGGTGGCAGAGGCTTGATCCAAGCAGAAACCTTTTCTACACCTTGCGTGTACTAGTCTAAGCACAATTAGTGTTGGCGACCGAGGTAGGCAGAAATCAACTAAACGGGATGCATACGTCCTGCACAGTTTCGGCCATCAACACGGCGGAATAACTGTTCCTCGTTGCCATCTGGGCTACGAGTGGCAAGAGACGCGCTAGGATACGCGGCCGACTGCGCTGCAAGAAGAGATACAGCAAGCACAATGGGTGAGAGCTTCATTGTTGGTACTTGACCGGATTGACTGCAAACCTGCCATTCCTACTTCTATGCTTGGACTTTCTTGATGTTGTATATCTGGAGCGATAACCGCAATGCATCTCCTGAACTCTTATAGCCGTAAACAGCCGGATACTGGGGTGGGATGACGCAAAATTTTACCTTGGACGAGGGTCTATCAAGAAAATACTCGCACGAGTCTCAGAAGACCCCTCAAGATACTCAAACCTGGTTGGTAAATAGCTGTTGGAAAGCACCCTCAGATGTCGTAAAATCGTAGCAGGCCCACAGTTGTAGCTCGCATATCGTCCAGGTAGTATACATATGTAAATGTGGGTGAATCGGCTCTCCCCTGGTGGAACGTCGAGCTTCTGTCCCTAGACCTATGGTGGGCTACTTCAATCAAGTGGACAGGGATCCTGTCAAGTATGAGGTACCTGCTGGACTGAGCATATTTCAGCTTATTGAGCACTGTAGATTTGGCCCCCAACGATGTTGTAGACGGCCCACAGCTTCGACTCTGACGCATATTCGGGATTTTAGGCCTGTGGACATTATCAGACACCCGATTAACCAATATGATAACTCCTGAAGGAAACAGGAGGCACGTAGCAAGGCAGTCGGAAGGAAAACAAAGGCCTGGTCAATGGGTATACTTAGAATAGTAAGTGTAATAGGGACGGGGCCAGCTATACCGAGCAAATGTGCAGAGGTATGGTTACAGTTCTAAAATTTTTGGTGCCATTGGATACCCCAATCGGCGTTTTTGCTGAGCAGGCAGCCTGGTTTCTGGGAGGGCATGTGCTTTCTGTCGAGTGGCTGTAATTTCTTGGCATGTTACTGGTGGATCAAAGTTGGCTTTACTGTCTGGATCTGTGCTAAAATCTTCTTCCCCTATGCTCACAATGAAGCGTTTTGACACATGTCTCAATGTGCGGGTGGAATTTCATCTTGTGGCAAAGAGTTATAATCTCCTTGACGATGATGTGTTTGGTATTTCAACAACCTTTATATGCTCAATGAGGGGAACTTCATTGAATGTGAACCAGAGCATGTATAGATAGATCCTGCTGGCTGGACGACAAGCAGACTGAGCTGATGCAATCGAAGGTACTGCTCCTTTGATCAGCCAGCAAATGACGTGACGTAATCTCAAGAGCACGCCTTAAGTACTCCAACAGTCGGTCATCCTAACATCCGCATCCACAGGGATTCACCAGAAATGGACGATTGGGCAAAAAAATATCTTCGCACCTGGCAGTCTGATTTCGCCGACGAACCTGATGCCGAGCTCTGCTTTCGTTTTTTAGAAGATATCCTCTCCGACTTGCAGCGCCTTCCTCAAGAGGGGCCGACCAACGCAGACGCCACCTACGACAAAGTCTCGAACTCGATTATAGCCGCCATCACGTCGCTGCCAGATCCCGAGCTGGGACTGGAATACGTCCAAACGTTCTCTTCGATGCGGCTATATCCTCCCCGGCTGAAACTAGTTCCCTGGCAAATGTCACGCGACAGCTAATAGATAACCTTCCCGGCGCTTTCAAAGGAGAAGCTTGAGAAGGGAATCGCGTCGGATACGCGCGAACGATGGAATGGTATGTCAACTGTTTACCACGTGCGATTTTAAAAGTACAGAAGTGACCGAAAAAAGGACCCGATAAACCCGATTTCTGAACATATTTGTTGCGCAATCTAACGCGACTGCATGCGTCGCTGGGGCAATACGGGGTATGGACATTGGATCGGGCATTCAACCCACAAGCTGGGGGTTACCGCGAGGATGAACGGGTGTATCACGTCCCGGCCGCGGCGGCTTGGATTGACCTTTTAGGTGCGGAGATCTATCGATGGTCACTACAGGGAGATCTTCCAAGGGGGAAATGGGATCAGTTGGGCCTGAAATATAACGAGGACTGTCGTTGGATGCCACGTTGTTTGCGCTGTTAGTGACATGGCTTTGAAATTGTTCTACATACTGAACAAGAATGGACACTGACCGCCGCGAACCTACTACCTTGTCCGTATCAAACCCGCTTGGCCTCCGACTACCAACGTTCAGCCAAAGTCAATCTCCCGGAGATACGATTGGCCTACATTCGAGAGCCCCCCGTTGCGAGCTGAACACTTAGCATTGTAGGGGCATTCTGCCGGTGTGGCAAGTTTTTAACACTGGGGTAGAATATAGCACTCTATAGGGCTATCTTGTGCAAGCTAGTCCGAGATGTTCGCGCAAGCGCCCACATCAGGAATAGAAACCTGGTCAGTCATCTCGCTATGTGGGGCTAATAAATTGGGTTCTTCCGGGAAAAAGAAGGGAATCTAACTCAGGCGAAGCGTGGAGGATCGCATACCAGTTGCTTGGTTCTATTTCGTGTACAACGCGTGATACGCTGTTGTAATTCAGAGGAAGATTCGTTGTTTTCATTCTCATCTGGAAGCTTGAGGGTTTATATACAAGATGAATATCAGATTGATTGGAAATCAATCTGATTGTATCCGGAATAAATTCCGTATACGAAGCTCTACTGTTTACTTAGTCGAGCCTCGATTCACAACATTCCCCCTCAGGATCGCCGTGCTGGCACGGTGATACTGTACCAGCGAGAATCGACTAGGCCTCAGTAAAACCACTAAAACCCTGTTCGGGAAAAAAAACGTGGAAAGAGCGCCCCTGTACGATTACGCCTTCTGTTTTGGGTTTCGTGCAATACTCGTCAAACCGATTAACTGACGGAAGCATGCGAACTCCTTAGGCCCCAAAGGTTTGGTAAGTCCGTCTGCAGCCTGCTGCTTGGTCGGAACATATTGGATGCTAATCTCTCCAGCGTCCAACACAGATCGCTGATAGTGGAACTTGACGTTGAAATGTTTGGTTCGTTTATGAAACTCTGGGTTCCTTGACAAGGCGATAGCAGATTGATTGTCTGCCATGATGTGTGTGACCGGTGACCGATAAAGATCGGTTTCATCCAGGAAGGTGCGCAGCCACTGCAGATGTAGAACGGCGTTATACTGGCCAATATATTCTGCATGAGTGGTAGACGTGGCAACTTCCCCCTGTTTCTTGGACGACCAGGAGATGGGTCCTCCCGCGAGCTTGAAGACATATCCGGAGGTAGAATATGCTCCGTCCGTCACGACCGATCCACCAAAATCGGCATCCGTATAGCCGATCAGATCTCCCTTTCGATACAGGATGCAGACGTTCTGCGATGCCTTTAGATAGCGGAGCAGACGCTGCAGCGCGGCTTGGTGATGCGATTGCGGTCGTGACACGAATCGACTCAGTGTTGCAACCGCAAACGCGATATCTGGTCGGGTTCCGATCATCAGATACATCAATGCACCGATAGCCGAACTGTAGCGGGCTCTGGCGGAGTCGTCAAGAGTAGGCTCGTCTGGTCTTGGATCCAGGGAGCTCTTTGGAGTCATTGGTGTGTCCTTCGGTTGGCAGGTCTCCATGCAGAAATCGCATAGAATCTTTTGAATGTACTGTTTCTGATGCAGAGAGACAGATCCATCATTGTGAACTTCGAATTGGATTCCAAGAAAAGATCGTGGAGTTCCCAGGTCGTTCAGTTTGAATTCCGATTCGAGGGCGTTTCGAACAAGGCCAATTTCTCGATCGTTGGCTCCCGCCACCAGAAAATCATCGACATAGACACAGACCACGCAATTTTCCTTGTAGAAGACGCAGTTGTCTGATTGTGCCATAATAAAGCCATGTGCCTTCAGGACTCGCTGTACACACTGGTACCAGATCCGGGGAGCTTGTTTCAAACCATAGAGGGATCGTCGCAGACGGCAGACATACCCTTCTTCCTGGAAGCCTTCTGGAAGTTCCATATAGATATCGGTGTCGATATCTCCGTGGAGGAACGCTGTCACCGCGTCGAACTGGTGAAGTTTCCAGTCTTTCAGGACAGTGCTGGCTACAATACAGCGGACGGAGTCCATCCGAGAGACTACCGCGAACGTCTCATGATAATCAACTCCAGTTCTCTGGCGAAAACCTTTAATAACCAGGCGTGACTTCCGTACTCCGTTCGCCTTGGTCTTGAACACCCATTTGCACTCGATAACCCGATGTCCAGGTGGAACGTCCTTTCGCAGGATTTTGTCCCATGTACCGTTTTCGAGAAGTGAGCTGTATTCCTTCTGGATGGATGCCCACCATTCTACACGATATGGACCAGACACGGCTTCTTGGAAAGTCTGTGGGTCACGGTCTGAGGACGATAACGATGATGTAAAGTAGGCCTTGCCCATCGCTTCGAGAAGTCGTCGAGACGGCTGCCGCCGTCGCCCGTAGAGCGAGTATCCTAGGTCCGGGGTGTTTTGCACTTCGGACGCGACGGGATTGGTCGGTACAGAAGAAGCAGCGTCCTGCGTACCACCGCCCACTTCTGGCTCGTCTGGTTCCGGTGGAGGTTGAGGAGGCTGCGCGATTGACGGTATCGCGGTTGATATCGGTTTCGGCGGACTGAGGTCCACAGGAGCGATCGGAATGTTGGGAAAGTCTAGCGACGGAGGGTCGTTGCCCGGGAGGTCGTTGCCAACTTCCCCCTCGATGAGAGGCGCCACGGGGGTCCGCTCATCGAACTCGACGTCACGGGAAAAGACAATCCGTCCAGAATGAACTTCATACAGCTTATATTGATTCGGTTCGCTGTACCCGAGCAGTCGGCATTCAGAGGAACGAGGCCCTAATTTGGGCCGCTGTTCCTTGGGAATCAGGACCCAAGCTTGCGAGCCGATGCGGCGGAGATGGGACAAGCTTGGTGGCTTTCCGTATAAAACCTCATAGGGGGTCTTCTTCTGCAGAAACGATGCCGGCGCTCGTAATTTCAGATAGACAACGGTATCAAGGATCTCGGTCCAAAAGGATAGAGGAAGTTTCGCATCATACAGGAGCGTGTTAATCCGCTCCCGGATCGTGCGGTTCGTACGCTCCGCCAGGCCATTCTGGCCTTTGCAGTACGGAGCGGATGTGTCAAACTCTATGCCCTGGGACTCGAGATAGGCGCCAATCGCCAGATATTCTCTTCCGTTGTCACAGAGAAAGCGCTTAATGCGGGTCCCGAATTGTCGGCGTACCCATGCTTCAAAGAGCTGGAATTTCTGTAGTGCTTCGGACTTCCATTTCATCGCGTAGCTCCACGAGCCGCGGGAATAATCATCAGTAAAGGTGACCACGTACCTAGAGCCATCCTTGCCAGCAGGCATTTCCATCAAATCCGAATGCATCAACTCAAAGATCTCGGAGGATCGAATGGAGGGCTTTCTACGCCGGGAGTGCCTCTTCTGATGCTGCTTTCCCGCCATGCACGCCGGGCACCGCGGCGTTGCCTGCAGTTCCGGGCTGGTCAGAGGGCGGTACGGAGTGCCAGACTGTCGGAGGACCAGCCGCAAGTCTCCCCGATTCAGATGACCCATTCGAGCGTGCCATAGCTCTTCGGGTGTGTCCTGGTTCACTCCTATGCTCGCGTCTGCTTCGAGGTTCGCTAATGCGTCACCACGACGGAGTTCAGAGGTAGACGCCACACTTTGGGCGCTACTTGACTCTAGGGGATCCCCATCAGCCATGACCACATCTGAAGGTTCTCGAGATGCGCCCCTGGCTGTGGCATTCCTGGCCAGATGTACTTGGACTCGAGGCTTGCCGCTCGCTTGGCAGTGGAGGACGAATAGGTCGTCCCCGGTATGCTGGATGCTCCCCACGGGCCGTCCTCTGCGTTGCAGGGCGATGCCTCGTGGGTGCGCCACCACCGAATAGTGGTCTCTCAAGAGTTTGGGTACGCTGATCAGGTTGACCCCGACCCGCGGAGCATAGTACACATTCTTGAGGACTACCGTCCGACGGGGCTTCCCCCTAATGCTGAGCTTCACGGTGCCTATCCCTTCGGCTTCGACAGGATCTCCGGCCGTTAAGAGCATCTCACGGTGCTGCCGGAGACTGGTAAAACACTCCCGGTCCCAGCAGACGTGGCTAGTGGCGGCGGAGTCCACGATCCACCGTGGGTCTGGCGCGTGGGTATAGAAGGTCGTCACCTTCGCCCTCACGATATTCACTCTCGGTCTCTTAGAAGCCGGCGGGCCCAACCGGTCTTCCTTCTGGCTTGATCTATAGCTTGAATCGCTGGGTGCGCTCGAATCACTCCGGTCAGTATGGGACGAGCAGTCCCTTTGCGGCCTGAGATGCGGATGCTTCTTCCAGCATCGAGATTGGTCATGACCTTTTCTCTTGCAGTGTTTGCACTTCTTGACAGGTGTGATCACATGGATCGAGGCGGCCGACGACGCAGGGGAGGACGCCGGATCCTTTCCTCGCACGACCCGTTCGGCATTGGCGAGCCGGTTTCCTACGGCCGCTGGAGTCCCCGGCTCCTTGTCATTCTGGATGGCATCAACAATAAACGCATATTCGGACCCGATCTGGGTCAGCAGGATCGCGATGTGAGTTCTGTCCCCGATCGAACCTGGCGTGATGGCATTCAGGCGATTCACCAGTAGACGGACTCGGTCAACAAAATTGCGTGCTGTTCTGCAACGATTGCCAGTGGTCTCTCGCAGCTGTGCGAATAGCTCACAGTAGGTAGCCAGTTCCGTCTGTTGGTATCGCTCTTCGAGATCGTTCCAGAGTTCCCGAGACGTCCCAATGCCGGCCACCTGTGCACTAACCGTAGGCGAGAGATACTTGATAATCGTATGGTAGGCTTCAGCCTCGCGTCGACACCAGTCTTGGTAGCAGTCGTAGGCTTGCCCCTCGAATTCCAGCCGCATCTGGATCGCGGCCTGACGCGCGGCTTCCCCGCGAATGTCCTCGAGTCCGAGTTGCGGGATTACGTCAGCGGCAATGGGTCGGCGGTATTTGAATTGCGCATCCGGGCATGTCAGTTCGCCCGACACCACCGGCCATACTTGCCTTGCGGTCAAGTAGGAGGTCATGATCCGCTTCCAGAAGGCATAGTTACTGCTTCCCAGAAGGGGCTCGATGCCCGCGACCCTATCGGACGACGAGATTGAGGATGAGCTGAATGGGGAATTCATGGTGGGGCTTCAGTAGATAGCGAGGTGGAGGCCTTGGTGTAGATATATTTCAAAAGCTCTGAGCGACTAGAGATATCACCCGAGAGGTTGCTCCCGGGCTCATAACCTGTTGTAATTCAGAGGAAGATTCGTTGTTTTCATTCTCATCTGGAAGCTTGAGGGTTTATATACAAGATGAATATCAGATTGATTGGAAATCAATCTGATTGTATCCGGAATAAATTCCGTATACGAAGCTCTACTGTTTACTTAGTCGAGCCTCGATTCACAACACGCTAGTCCGGTTGCCCTATCGATAATCACTGGTGGGTCATGTCTGCCATCTCAGTCACCGAGAGGTTGCTGGCTTCCTCCAGATCGAAGCTGCCACAAATTGTCACAGGGAAGGTGACGCTAATCATCGGTGGTGGTTGTTTTCGGTTGTTTATAGCACAGGTTGTTTCTAATCGCGCGGATCCTAAAATGGTTTAGCGTATCACGCGTTGTACGCGATCAGCCCACCTCTCGCGCCATGCGTGCTAACCTTATATAGACGGGAAGCCGTGACCGAGTCCTTGGCTGATTGAAATCTTCTATATTTTTTGAAATGACGGGTATCCGCCTGCAAATGCAATCCAACTATGGCTTGTTGCGCTTTGCGATCAGCTGATAGTTTCTTGAGCTGACACCGAGTCTCTATGTACGGTGGAAGAACTACTACACTCTATTCGACTTGCTTACGGGAAAGTCAGCGAGATGCAGGTGTTTGCTACATAACCCAAGAGCCCTATGTAGTATTAAATTAAAAGGTGTTTATCAAATTGCGAAGACATCTGGAAAGTTTCTCTGGCCACCGGTACATAGCTTCGAAAAAGGCGTTAGCAAAGGCCTTATTACGGTACAGCACTCTGACTACATACAAAGCGATTATTCTTTGACTAACGCGCATGGTAGCATGTAGGTTATATTCTTCGATATCCAGGAATCCCAGCCTAACCTTCTTTTCTGGGTCCTCACAAGATGTAAGGGTGTTCGTCTTTCATTGTATCTGGGGTCCACGTCGAACATGTTCGGAGTGCCAACATCGATCCGGCCTTCGTGCCCTGTATATATGCAACGTGTGAAATGCTTGTAGATGTTGGTCGAGCGCCTCTTTCCTTGCTCCATCTGCAATCCGTGTGATATCTTCACCTGACCAGCCAAGTACACGGTTGAAAGGGGCCATGCAGAGGGGCTCCACACTTTCAAGAAATGCGACACTGTACCGACGAGCGACAGCCATATTGTGCGCATGGCCGTTCCATCGATTCAGAGGAAGGTCAACGCACTCATGGTTAATGTCACTGAATCCAGTCTCCCGTAGCCAGTGCAGAGTTTGTCCGGGGCAATGTGCGATCTCACGTTTGGATAACTTTGTAGCCTCCTTCAAGAGTCGATACCATAGGCAGAGGTAAGTCTTTTGCAGAGAACCATTTTTGCAACGAGGTTCGAAGTCAATCTCCCATTGCTCGAACCACGCACCGTTATGGAGGTGGTTGAAGATTGTGTTGTAGAGTCGTGGCCAATTCTCAACACTCCCGCTTCCCATTCGTAAGTGGATAACGTCCCACCACGCTTCTCCAATCAACCAGGGCTTCTCATAGTCAAACGGGGCTTCGAAGATGCAGTTTGGAGGTCGCTCTTTTGGTTGAATAGCGCAGATATCCACCCCCAGAACAGTGGCCATCGGGTATGCTTCGGCTACCTCTCTCGCCCAAATTCCCGTCCCACACCCCAGGTCGAGAAACCGACCGTTAATAGGGTGTGGAACGTGGATCAATTCACACGAACCCCAGGCAGCTATGAACATTGAATGAAAGAAGTCCATGCGGTCCTGCTCCTTTTCATCGCAGGGAAGCATATAGCCGCCCATTCTCCGGCCGTGGTATATGCGCCCGTTTTCTTGAAATAACATCCGGTCTTCTGGGTTGCAAACAAGCGTATTTGTAGACAGTCGGCGCGCGCCATCGCTGTGAAACAGATATAAAAAGCAAGACACAGGATTGTCGTGTTCGTGTGGCATCGCAAAATGCTTCTTTTCACGAGGGGTATTCCGTCGTGCTTTCTCTGATGAGCAGACAATGTAGTCAATTCGATCACCAAAACTAGTGACCGATGTGGCTGTATCCTTCAAAACCAAATCATGTTTGACCCCGCTGTTCAGTAGTCGGGAAAGAACAGAGACCTTGGATGGTGGCTTAGCCACGCTGTCGTTGTTTTCAGCAAGGCCGCACATTTTTATCAATGAATCTCTAGCATGGGCACAGGTTATTAACTTCAGGGCGTGGCTGGTTAGACGGTACGATAGTCTTTGCTGTACAGAGCTGCTTGAAGTACGGTGGGATCAAAACAAATGGACATACGCGGTTGACTGTATCGGGAACCATGCTAAAGAGAACTACGACATGTGTCGGCCCACGAAAGTTGTACTGGGTGGCTTATTCTTGGCGTAGTGGCGAAGTGGGTTCAGGTTAATGAACAATTTTTCCTGGCAATCTGGTTGCTAGTCCAGAATAAGTGATGGCGCCGTGTCGCGCTGGTGCTCGCTCTTTTCATATCATCAGGAAGACTGGCACGTCATAAATACCCAAGGTGAGTTTTAATGTCTTTTCTTATCCAGATATGCATCTCATATGGATGTGGCGTTGCCTGGAAATAATGCCCTTTTGAGCAGACGTCTGGGTGAGTGAAACTCTAGATTCACTCGGGTATACGGCGTGACTTGTCGGGATATTTGCGTAACCGTAATAAGTTCGTATCTAGACTTGGAATGCTACACTACAGGGCGCTCCGGGAAAAGGAGGGAATTTGGCATCACTGCTGCAAGTTGGAAAGCACAGTTACTATACCTGCTTTTTGGGGATACTCAGGCAGTACAATCTGCACATTGGTATACTGAATTTATCTTCGGGGTGTCGTATCATGTGAGGGTTATTTATAGGATTTTCATCGTTCCCATGCTTTTTGAGTCGACAATGGTCGTGACGGTTCGGTAGCTCTTGAGCATTCAGAAATGATCGATTGGCATCACCTCACCATCAGTTCCCATCCTAGCCGGTGATAGCCGAAATTATGGAAAAGGGAGCACTTTCGCACATGAATGTTAGGGGAGTCAATGCTGATCTCCAATAGTAAAGGCAAAAGTGGGCGTCTCTCGCTTTGTCCTGGACTGGCCATGTCCACATTATGGAAGCATATCCAATGCACAAAATGGAGGTGTCGAACTATCCAACCGAGGCGCTCAATGGAGATAGCTAGGTCACAAATGCAAACATTTTTGGGGCGTGGGTATATGTTAGGGAGTAGTTCTAACAGGAGATCGCTTCCAGATAGCTGCAGACTCAATGTATCGTCGAGGAGCGTTCCTAAAAATGTGGTAAGGGAGCTCAGGCTTTGGTGGTTCCAAAAGTCGACGGGCGGATGTTCCAAATGACATAGATGTACAGACCGTATACCGACGCCTTGCTTTCTCGCTGCCTTAGCTGCTGCAGAGACAGTTTCTACATGATGCTCAAGTGCTACCATGTGGTCCGCGAGGGCCATAGGTCCTAGGACCCCGCTGATCCAGTCTTCCTCCTCGGTCGTGAGACAGAAGCATAGGTGTATCGATTGTAGGTTGGGCAGGTTCCTCAAAGTAAACGAAAGAACTTCCACATCAATCTTTCCCTCTAGGATCATCTGCTGTTCTTCATATATGTCTCGTAGTAAATCGCACGCGACCGTATAAGATGGAAACGCATTGAGTTGGTTATGACTTCCGGACTGATCGCTAATTGTGCGAACGTAATTGTCCAGGGTAAATACGTGCGTTTGGAATTGTTTCGAGTCAAAAACATCTGCATTTTAGTGTCAGCTTTTGAGAAAGGGAGCATAGAATCAGCAACGTGGATTATTAAACGCTAACCTGGGTCAAGAAGTAGCGGCACCAAGTAAGTCAACGAGGATACATGTTGGCGAAGAGCCGACTCTGAGAGACTTCGCAGACCATCGAAGCCGGCTTTCGAAAACTCGACCTTGATTTTGCGAAAGAGGTACGGAACACATATCTCCCTGAGCTGTTTGTTGACGCATGATACAGACTCAATCACTTCTGGAAAGAGCAATTCCACTATCATGCAGAGAATCCGCGTCGGAAGAAGATCAAGACGGATTTTGGGGTGGCTAACAGAACACATTGTATATCTGAAGAAGAAGAAGAAGAAGAAGAAGAAGCACACTGTTGCTCACTCTCTAACCTTCCTCGCTATGTCCATGATCGGTAGCAGACTTAAGTTGCGGCATTGTGAATTCCTTGCACTTGGGTCCGTTACAAGCACGGCGGAGATTAAAATTATTTGATGCATAGGGTTACAGTACTTTGGGTTAGGTTCGATATCTTGTTACCGCGTCAGGAGCGAATTCAACCGGAATAGGAGGGGTTTAGGTTTAGGTCAGACGATGTCTTTGATGGTTTACCTCAACCCCACCTCGGAGAGCATATAGAAAAGAGCCCCTTCCGCTGAGCAGGATAACTAACGGCGGAGACTTAGCGTGATGTCAGTTGAGACATGCATGCCTTGGCATGAGGTTGGACATTCCAGGAAATGCGAGTGGCTTAATTGTGCTACGGAAGGTGTGGCTAAAAGTTAGTGGTGCATTGGACACATCCACTAGTTGACCGTCCATGGGCGAAAAAGAGTTTCGCCCCGCCCAGTTGCTCCGACAAGCTATGGTCGTCTTCCCTTAATATCCGAATACTACTCTGAGGTTAATTATTTTGTCTGTGAATAATCCCTTAGTTGTCTCGTGCTGTCCCTTCCCTGACTCCTGCGCGGCAGTCCAGATTCGAATAGATGTCTGGAGACTTCCAGAGGAGATCCCGCCACCTCTTCAACCGAGGCCGCGCGCCGCCGCCTTACCCCACTTAGAAAACCACTGCCTGGTAACTAAAGACGGTGCCCGCGCGGGAAGACAGTCGCTTGCAGCCATTTTTTAGTCCAAGTGGGGTCTGTCTACTGGACGAGCGCATTTAGGCTGTGGCGCAGGAGGCAATGTTCGTCCGCCTACTCGTGGGGCATATTATTGGGAGAGACGGAGGTGTCATGTCTTGTGATTCTGTGGGGTCGTATCCGAAGCCTATCCAGAAAAAGAGACACGGGTGACCTCAGCGACAGGGCTTCGGAGAGGGTATGCGTGCCTACGGCAGAACGCTTGCGGAAACCATGCTGACGTGGACTCTATTTGGCGCTGATACGAAGCTCGGCTCTGTCGTTTGTTCCATGGCGCATTACGGATGATTGCGAGCCGACGTGTATCGGCGATAGTATAATGAAACCGCGCTAACATGCTTCTGGCGGTGGTTTCACGCAGCCTCCCACGTCCGTCTACGGAATTCAGTATTGTGCACTAAACAAACTCATATCCTAATCCTATATGCTTGCACCTATTTACCTTCATTCAAAATAACTTATGGAGAGACAGATGCGATGCAGACACCACTCCCGTCAGAGATCATCTACAAAACCCAAAAAAGCATTATCGGGCCTCGAAAGGCAAAGGGAATTCAGCTCACTCTCAAGCTAACCGAGCCCTTCGTATTTTTACGGGGCCACGACACTCATGGTAGTGTTTGTAAAGACGAGGTATCTGTCGTCCGGGGACATTTGCAAGTCGAAGTCATCGGACCGATTAAATTGAAGCGGATTTGCGTCTCATTTCGAGTGTAGTGAAGCCAGAGCTATCAGACGGTACGCCTTGGTGTGTCCTAGGTTTTGGCCTCGCTAAGATACTAATATTTCTCCGTGCATCTTCTAGTGGGGTTTGTGGGGGAAAGGGGCCTGATTACATCTGGCATTATTTTCCTCGACTGCGGTCAAACGACAAGATCAGGCAATGTCTATGGTGCAGACTTTTAGCACATATCTGTTAAAACTTGTACGAATCCAGGCGGAGACCGACATACTGAGAAGGCTGCTCAAACATCGTGGAAAGGCCAGTCGATCTATATTGACAATGAGTTTTCTAGCCTTCACCGGCCTGGACTCTTGGAGGCTGTCAGTAAACGAACTATGCAGACATCCAGTGCACATGAACCTAAACACCATTACGATTATTTCCCTGAGGGTGATTATATATACAGATTTAAAATTCTCCGCACAAGTCCCTCCCAGAGACCATCAATACTGAGCTGATATCTACCCGATACTATGTGAAAGCTCAGGCCGAATCGGCCGGGCCATTATGTTCGCAGATGAAATCTCATCTCGATATTCCTGTGATTTGACTGCCGAAAGGTAGCTCCTTGGCGCAGGTTGAACCGATCCTTGCCTCACATCAGTGGAGTGAGCAACTAGGCTGCGATATTTGTGTTTTTGTACAGCACGTATTCGGGCAGCACTATGCGAATTACGACAGACGAGAGTACGGTTTGACCTTCTGACGTCCAAACCATACGTCTAGTACAGAAAGAACTAAAGGCTTTTGAGATCCAAATTAAGATACAGTTGCCTCGATGTCCAGAAGTAAGAGACCAAGAAAAAGCGCAACAGCATCACTCCAGTGTCAAGTGCGAAAAATTTGTGTGAATCATTGGATTCAGGCAAGGAACGGCGACTCACTCCCAAAATCGTGAGTCAACAGCGAGCGTGACGTTCTATTCTTGGCCCAAGGTACTGATGCGCAGGCAGATTGCTCTTTGTCTTTTGAACAAGGATAAGGATGGCTCTGAGAAGCATTGGCCGGCGGAGTTGACTATCGAGGCCCCCTTCACTATCCTGTCGTGCAAGGTTACGCCTGCAACTATCTATGTCCCGCCCTATTCAGCGGAGCGTGGTATCAAAGTGAATCCCTTTCGACAAGGCCAGTGGTTGTGTTGAAAATTCCAAAGCAATATCGATCGCGTCACTGCGTGAAAAGGGAGTGACTCTAAACGTCACGAGGGACAAGCTCGCCTTCGATAAAGCAGCATGCCGAACAGATACTGCTCAGTCACTGGGTTTCGGTCACGGATGAAACAATATTAGGCGACCCGCTCAGGCTGTTTACCCGAATAGGTATCCCGCTGCAGACGAACTTCAAAGAGGATCGATTCCATATGTCAACAGGCAATGGTATTGTCATACCTCTTGACGGTCGCGAACTAGTCGGTTATGGAGTGCACGCACGAGACGGCAGCGACAGTGCGCGAGGAAGTGTGGAGACGACTAGGTTGGGACCTCAGTCCGCCGAAACCGATATCAACCGCGATACCGTCAATCGCGCAGCCTCCTCAACCTCCACCGGAATCAGACGAGCCAGAAGTGGGTGGTAGTACACAGGACGCTGCTTCTTCTATACCGACCAATCCCGTCGCGTCCGAAGTGCAAGACACCCCGGACCTAGGATACTCGCTCTACGGGCGACGGCGGCAGCCGTCCCGGCGACTCCTCGAAGCGATGGGCAAGGTCTACTTTACATCACCGCTGTCGTCCTCAGACCGTGACCCACAGACTTTCCAAGAAGCCGTGTCTGGTCCATATCGTGTAGAATGGTGGGCATCCATCCAGAAGGAATACAGCTCACTTCTCGAAAACGGTACATGGGACAAAATCCTGCGAAAGGACGTTCCACCTGGACATCGGGTTATCGAGTGCAAATGGGTGTTCAAGACCAAGGCGAACGGAGTACGAAAGTCGCGCCTGGTTATTAAAGGTTTTCGCCAGAGAACTGGAGTTGATTATCATGAGACGTTCGCGGTAGTCTCTCGGATGGACTCCGTCCGCTGTATTGTAGCCAGCGCTGTTCTGAAAGGCTGGAAACTTCACCAGTTCGACGCGGTGACGGCATTTCTTCACGGAGACATCGACACCGATATCTACATGGAACTGCCAGAAGGCTTCCAGAAAGAAGGGTACGTCTGCCGGCTGCGACGATCTCTCTATGGCTTAAAACAAGCCCCTCGGATCTGGTATCAGTGTGTACATCGAGTCCTGAAGGCACATGGTTTCCTCATGGCACAATCCGACACCTGCGTCTTCTACAAGGAGAACTGTGTGGTCTGCGTTTACGTTGATGATTTCCTGGTGGCCGGAGCCAACAATCGAGAAATCCACCTCGTCAGGAAGGCCCTTGAATCGGAATTCAAACTGAACGATCTGGGAGCTCCA
Source organism: Aspergillus sp. MEXU 27854 (assembly GCA_019721355.1). NCBI lineage: Eukaryota > Fungi > Ascomycota > Eurotiomycetes > Eurotiales > Aspergillaceae > Aspergillus > Aspergillus sp. MEXU 27854. The sequence continues at coordinate 88,818 of JAGMTT010000011.1, read as the reverse complement.
CGCTCTTTTCTTGGGATCCAATTCGACATTTACGATAATGAATCTGTCTCTCTGCATCAGCGACAGTATGTCCAAAAGATCCTATCTGATTTCTGCATGGAGACGTGCCAGCCCAAGGATACTCCGATAGTTCCCAAGAGCTCTCTGGACCTCAGACCAGATGAGCCTACTCTCGACGACTCCGCCAGAGCCCGCTACAGTTCGGCTATCGGCGCATTGATGTATCTGATGATCGGAACCCGACCAGATATCGCGTTTGCGGTTGCAACACTGAGTCGATTCGTGTCACGACCGCAATCGCATCACCAAGCCGCGCTGCAGCGTCTGCTCCGCTATCTAAAGGCATCGCAGAACGTCTGCATCCAGTATCGAAAGGGAGATCTGATCGGCTATACGGATGCCGATTTCGGTGGTTCGGTTGTGACCGACGGGGCATACTCGACCTCCGGATATGTCTTTAAGCTCGCAGGAGGCCCCATCTCCTGGTCGTCCAAGAAACAGGGGGAAGTTGCCACGTCTACCACTCATGCAGAATATATTGGCCAGTATAACGCCGTTTTACATCTGCAGTGGCTGCGCACCTTCCTAGATGAAACCGATCTTTATCGGTCACCAATCACACACATTATGGCAGACAATCAATCTGCTATCGCCTTGTCAAGGAATCCAGAGTTTCATAAACGAACCAAACATTTCAACGTCAAGTTCCACTATCAGCGATCTGTGTTGGACGCTGGAGAGATTAGCATCCAATATGTTCCGACCAAGCAGCAGGCTGCAGACGGACTTACCAAACCTTTGGGGCCTAAGGAGTTCGCATGCTTCCGTCAGTTAATCGGTTTGACGAGTATTGCACGAAACCCAAAACAGAAGGCGTAATCGTACAGGGGCGCTCTTTCCACGTTTTTTTTCCCGAACAGGGTTTTAGTGGTTTTACTGAGGCCTAGTCGATTCTCGCTGGTACAGTATCACCGTGCCAGCACGGCGATCCTGAGGGGGAATGTTGTGAATCGAGGCTCGACTAAGTAAACAGTAGAGCTTCGTATACGGAATTTATTCCGGATACAATCAGATTGATTTCCAATCAATCTGATATTCATCTTGTATATAAACCCTCAAGCTTCCAGATGAGAATGAAAACAACGAATCTTCCTCTGAATCACAACACCTACAATGGTGTCGCCCGGGAAGTCCTTCTGCGTCGATTGAGAGAGCGGCGGATCCCTGAAACACTGGTACGGTGGATCGAAGCATTCTGCCAGAATCGGCGCGCGACTATTGTTGTCAACTCGCACTGCTCGGAGGAAAGAGAAATTACTGACGCGGGGCTGCCACAGGGCTCCCCACTGTCCCCAATACTTTTCCTCTTTATGAATGCAAATCTCGTTGATACGCCCATAACAGATCGTAAGGGCGCGGTAGCGTTCGTGGATGACTACAGCGCCTGGGTCGTCGGCCCATCCGCCGAAGCCAACACGCAAAGACTCAAGGTGGAAGTCGTACACAGGGCTCTCGCCTGGGCGCAAACTTCGGGAGCATCCTTTGAAGCTAAGAAAACGCAGTTTATCCACTTCACACGATGCGTGCGAAAGAGAATGCTACCGGCGATGCCCCTCTGGGTCGATGGCGCGGCAGTGCCGCCCCAAGAGGTGGTCAAGTTGCTGGGAGTCCTGCTGGATCAAGGGTTAAAGTTCAAGCACCACGTGGGCGAGGCTGCAAAACGGGGAGTTCGGGCCGCACTGGCACTCCGCCGCCTCCGCGCAATTCCTCCGGAGGTGGCTCGACAGCTATTCACAGCGACGGTGGCATCAAAAGTCGACTACGCCGCGTCCGTTTGGTGTTCGCCCAACAAGAGAAATGTCATCGCACGATGGATTGCAAAGCCGCTCAGCATGACCCAGCGGATTGCCTGTCAGGCCGTCGTGGGAGGTTACAAGACAGTCGCATTACAGATTGCGGAGGCCGAGGCTGGCATCGAGCCCGTGTTAGTCCGACTACGAAAACGAGTCCTCAAACACTGGGTTCAGTGTCACACTCTACCTCGATCCCACCCGTTCTGGATATGTCGCAATGCAGTAGCGAAGCAGAGGCGAAGACATCTATCCCCATTTAGACTTCTGGAGTTGCTGTGCCCCGAGCCGACGCCAAGGATGGAGGTGATTAAACCAGCCGAAGTGGAGTGGCAGTCTCTTGACGACAGACGACCACAGATCGCTCTAGAACCGTTGCAAGATCTAGGTCTAGAGAGAAGGCCCAACCAAGCACGGATCTGGTTGTTCACGCACTCAGTCCAACGAAACGGCAAAGTGGGTTCCGGACTGGTGATAGACGTGCATCAACGAACAATCATATCTTGCGCGGGATTAGCAGGGGACTCGGCCAACACCAACGTTCACCTTGCGAGCCTCATGGCGATCCATGACGCGTTGGACTGCGTTAAGAGCATGCTGCCCCGGATCGGAATAGCGCCATCAAACATTCAAGTTGTGGCCTGTACCAGTGATCGGGCATCGTTACAAGCATTGGTCCATCCCGCCCGACCGCAGAGCGGACAGGAACTTCGACTAGCAATCATGTGTCTAGCCAGCAAGTTGATCGACCTGGGGCTACAAATCCAAATCCGTTGGACACCAAAGGAATCGAACTTTGGGCAACTGCGCAGAGCTTCAGCGCTGGCCCTCCAGGCGACCGAGGATGGGAGCCTACGATGTGCTCCGACACAAATGGCCCCAGCGACGTGGCGGCAAGTGTGCGAAAGGCTGGACAGACAGGCGAAGGAAGAGTTTGAGTCCACAAATGTAGGTCAGAGGACACGAAACATCGATGCCGCCCTTCCTGGGAAGCATACGAAATTCCTCTACGACAGCCTATCGAGGCCCCAAGCGGCGCTGTTAGTCCAACTACGAACGGGACACGTTCGGCTGAATCGTTTTCTACAGAGAGCTGGTCACCTCGAGAGCAATGCGTGCGGGTGTGGAGACGACGGTAGTGACGGGGAGACAGTGGAGCACTTTCTCTTCCAGTGTCCAAGATGGTACTTCTTACGGCAGGAGTTGATAAGGGCAATGGGGTCGAGATATGGAGACACCTCGTATGCTTTAGGAGGCCGAAGTAAAGCGTTGGGTGCGGATGGCCAGCCAGTTGATCCCGTAGGGTCATGGAAACCCAACCTTTCCGTGGTTCGAGAAGTCCTCCGGTTCGTGGACAACACAGGAAGACTGAGCAGCGAGGCAAAATGAGACGCCGGTTGGGTAAAAAAAAAACAGACTCAGGATGAGAAGGTAGATCAGGGTAGCTTAGCTTCAGTACATGCTTGCTAGGGGGCTACATGCAGCCTTTGGCCGCGCAAAGCCTGAGAAATAAATAAATAAATACCAATTTAGACTTCTCAAGGATTCCATTGGTTGAGCCACATATCCACTACACCATCGATCGCGACATCAAGGCAACACCTGCAGAGAGCGTGCCACGCCATGGGACTGACTCTGGAGGAACTAAAATCTCGCCAACAACAGTATCCACGCCTGAGCTTTCAAGGACGATAGGTAAAATGCCTCCATGGACAACATAGACTCAAAGCTGCCGAGGATTTCTTGTCCCCCTCCGACCGATGGTGGACGGTCGACCTATACCTGGATGGTTTGGATCTCTATGATGTCGTGTTCCCGTCTCTTCTGACCCTGGCCTGCAGATATTAGCCCCGACCTACGGAATGCCCTCGTCGATGAATATGCGAATGAGAAGCCCCCAACCGATTGGGAGGTGTACCGCAAGATCCGTCAATACCAACATGAAAGCAACGCGCTTTTCAAAATCGCTGGTGGTCCCGGCTATCGCCGAACAAAGCCAAGCGGTTACGGCGGCTCACGTCCCTAGATAATACCTACCTCTGTGCCGCGTTTGATGCGTTGCTCGCAATCCCAGGGCTCTGGAATGGGATGAGCCTGGGCTCCTTAAACACCGTGATAGCGCTGAAGTATAACGAAGTTAGTCTAACTCTCCGTCGCCGTCGCCTGATCTCTGACCTTAGTAGAAGATGATTCACTACTTAAAGCATGTGAAGAATTTTTAGGCGACGCTGGTCAACCATAACCGTGCTCAGATGGCCCGAATCGACCTACATACGGTGGACACACTGCAACTATATTCTCCTCAGGCGTCTACAGTTGATCGAAAGATCGTGAAGGGCAAAATCCTCACCGGGGAAGTGTTTTCCAACTTTAGCCGCTCGGAACGTGCCGCGATCTGGGGGCGCCTACGGTCGCACGAGACGTGCGACGGCATCATCCCGTCCCTCTACCTTTTTCCGGGACGTTTTGTACCTGGAAGTCTGTGCTAATCCTGTCAAACGGCTGGTTGCTTTGAACAAGCAGCACCCCACTATTCGGCGCGCACTAGTGCACAGTTTTCGACCCGGTCCCGCTGACACAGATTGTCTCATCCAGACGTCTGAAACTACGTTCCGCCGACAGCCGGGGACTAACGACGAACGACTGTCGTTGGCATACCGACAGATCTGGCTGTATGCTATGCGACATTACCCGGACATGGCCAAGAAAATCCGGGGCGGCCAGGCTGCCAACCCCGCCCGGGCAAAGGCGCGAGCGACGGCGGACGAGAGTGTGATTCATGATATAGCTACTCTTGCTCGGAAGCTGGGCTTTCGGACCACGCAGATTAATGCAATTCTCCAGCAATCGCCTGACTGGCAGATCGCTCGGGCAGCGCTGCTCAAAGCTCGGAAGCCTGATCACTTCCACTACGACAGGGAAATCTTCGAGTCTCTGATCGAGCAGATTACTAGTTGTTTTGCTCGCGCTATTCCGAACGAAGGCCCGCCAATGACACTTACCGCTGGCCGGGCGATAAGATTGAAAGACCGATATGGAATTCCTCCGGAGCATGCTCAGCCGCTGGACCGCCCCCATCTCTTCTTGGACCGGCTACATTCGGCAACGTCGATGCAAAGGAACTTGTCGTCTTTAGAAGTGAGACGGAGCGTATACTACGCAGTTTTCGGCAAGCTATCCTCCTAAACATATATGCCTCACACTCCGCCAGCATGGTCATCGGCTAGCGAGCCTTCTTCGCCTTTGTTTGTTCTACGTGACGATACACCCGCAAACGAACCGTTCGCTGAGGATATGTCGATAAGCGGTCTGAGTGAAGGACTATCAAGTAGCCGTCAGGCACTGTCGGAAACTCGCGAACACCAACCGGAGGGGCGGCGGCAGGGTCAACAGCCTCCGCGGCCGCCGACAGCAATGCACAGTCCGTCTCAGGCCAGAGAGCTGTCTCCAGATAGCTCTGCAGGAAGGGGACCTCCTCTCGCTGCGGGTGGGACTACCGACCATTGGGATAGCTCTGACGCGGAAGATCCGCCATCCACTAACGAAAGAAAGGGCGGGGCGGGAGAGGATGACTGCACAGAAATAGACGAAAACGAGCTTTTGCACCGAGCGGAGGGTGAGGATTCTACGGCAAGGGGTCTCTCTGCGGTTGAGACGTCGATACCTGGAACACCAACCGAAAGAGAGATGCCGGAAGGCCTGGACGAGAGCGACGTCGGAGGTGACGATACACGGCCGAGTGGGCCAATACGCAGGAACCGGAATAGAGACGGAATCTGGCGACCCTATGACACTGCACGGAGAGGCAATCGCCGAGCGGCCAGGACCGTTTCCCCAGGTGGAGAGCGAGTTGCCGATGCCACAGCCCGGGACCCAATCGCGGAGTCCCGGCCCGGTCCAGAACCATTGCAAACAATCGGGGAACACACGGCGGCAGAACAGCCGGCTGAAGAACCACACACCCTTCACGATGCCTCTCAAAGAGCTTCGTCGGTGGCCGAAAGTCCGCACATGGTCATCCAAGTCGGCCCACATCCTGTGGCTGAACAACCAGGCACATCCCCTGGAACATCAAGAGATGCGCCCCAGCGCGAAGCTGCTGGAAATGACGAGCGATACCTTGCCCAAGCGGAGCAGTCAGAACACCGAAACCGCAAAGGCGAGGAGCATATCTCTTCCCCAATACCATCGACGGATCCTGGAGAAGGAATAACTGGGGAGGAGGTGGCACATGACACAGAGGCAATCGCCGACCAAGTTGAAGAACTTCTTCAGGAAGAACGACATTCCCTAGAGCGAGCAGATCCTCCGTCTCAGGTAGAAGTATCCCGAGTCTCCCGCCGTGTGACCGAAATTCCAGCGGATTTGCCAAGTCTGATCTCACGATTGCGCGAAGGTGTCCAGCGTGATGAGCGTGTACCTACCGTCGATGATATGCCAGCGGCGGATCCGAAAGACGGAGCCGCCGTCCGTCCCTTACGCACTGAGCCCATCGTGCAGGACACGGAAGGGAGATGGTATGGAGACCATTCGGGCGATGTGAATCCACCACGGTCCCCTGGCCGGCGTACAGGGACCGATCCGCGGCCACACGGATCAGAACGAGCGGAAGGTGAGGACTTTTACGGCAGGGAATCTCTCCACGATTGAGACTTCGACTTTGATTCCTGGAGAACCAGTGGGGGAAGTGTATGGGAGGGGTTAGAAGAGAGGACAGTGGGGGACGATACAGGCTTAAGCGGACCAGTGCAGGCCTCTTCGCTATTACGATCGTCACGCACGTCAAGAACCCAGCCCAGGATACGCAGGAACAGGAATAGAGACGCCATCTGGCAACCCTATAATCCTGCACAGAGAGGCAATCGCGGTGCGGCCCGGACAGTATCCCCAGAAGAGGAACGAGTTACCATCGGTAACTCCACCGAGCCGGGCCCAAGCGCAGAGCACTGGCCCAGTCCAGAACCGTTGCAACCAATCGGGGAACACGCGGGAGTGGAATAGTCGGCCGATGAACTACATGCCGTAAACCAGGATGGCACATTAACGGGTGCGCCCCAGCGCGACACCTTGCCCAAACGGAGCAGTCAGAACTGCGAAACAGCGAAGGCGACGGACCCGCCTCACGAATACCACCGTCTGATGGTGCAGAAGGAATAAGCGGGGAGCAATTGACACAGGGCAGAGAGTCAATCGCCGATCAGGTTGAAAAACTTGTCCAGGAAGAGCGACACTCGCAGCAGCAAGCAGATGCACCAGCACGGCTAGAAGCATCTCGAGCCTATGCTGTCGCCCGCCGTGTCACCGAAGTTCCGGCGGATTTGCCTAGACTCATCGCACAGTTGTGCTAAGGAAGCCAGCGTGATACTGGTGTATCTCTCGCCGATGCAACAAGCGTTGCGCGCCCTGAAGACGAAGCCTCCCTCCGCCCCTTGTCCCTTGAGCCCATCGCGCACAGCACGGAAGAGGGATGGCCCGGAAGGGATTTGGACGGTACGAATCTACCCCGGTCTCCCCAACGGCGTCCGAAGATCGGCCCGCAGGCACATCAACCAGAAGGAGCCGCCCGTAAGCTGGGGCAGAATCAGATGACGCGTCGAGAGGTCAATCGGGCAGGTGCTCGAGATGCTGCCATCGCTGATGAGTTGTGGGGTAGCGACGGGGGGGGGCGACGAAGCGGGAGGGATCATGGTCGAAACGACTGCGGTCTCTCCCCAGGATGCTGAGCGATATCTCGCTGTTCTGGCCGATCCAGAGCAGGCCCAACGGGAAGCTATTGCAAGGCAGGAGGGCGAGGATCTCCTCTTTGATACTCCGCATATGATGCAAGAGGCAGAGGACACGGTAATGGAAGACTTTGAAGGAGACCATCCTCCTGCAGTCGCTGCCCGGCCCCACCAGAAGGTCACGAAACCATCCAAGGTAGCCAAGCCAAAATAGGCTCAGCCGGAGAGATCGTCCAAGGCATCACGAGCCGGTTTGTCCTCCCGGCAACGAGCGGTTGATGTCGAGGCTCGCGTGCAGGGAGACGTCACACCGCTCGATGCCACTCAGCGGGACATCACAAACCCCGTCAGCACAGGTGTGATTGCAAGTATCAATTGAGGTCCTGCTAGCGGTTCGTCACCAGGACAGCGCGCGACAATCACCTTTCGCGCTTACCAGCGAGGGGAATGGATGATGAGGGACGTGGTGTCTGTGGATTCCGATCATCCAGTTGAGGCGCAGGCCATCGCAGAGCGGTATGCCCGAGACCCGGAGCAGGAGGTCCATTTCTATGATCGATCACTACGGAAAGTTGCTGTGGACCAGTGTGTCCGCGCGGCGATCGACGACGGAAGTTTCACAGTCCTCATGGGTTTGGGAAAGGGCCTCGCAGTGACGCGGAACCTGGTGGCCTCGGTGACGCAATTGCTCGAGCATGTTGGAACCGCCGAGCCAGTCATAGAGGAAGAGGAAGAGGAGTTGTAGCGCGTCCGGGATACTCTGGCGGTCCAGCCGACCAGCGGGGTCGCAAGCATGTAGATAGATGACCGCTGGAGACGCACATCCGGTGAGGTCGCCAGTTGGCGGTCCTGCGGTCGAGCTGGTCGTACGACCAGGGACTGATGGCCGTGTCGGTCGGGGGTACCTGGTCTAACAATACCTGGTCGGATGGCCCAGGGCTGCTGCTTCCGACCTTATGACACTGGCCGTCAGTACCTGGGCATGCCGCCCCGGCCGTCTGCACTAAGGCCTCCGACCTCGTAGGCGCTGAGACCACAGGCCTAGGCCCGCCGCTGACCCAAGCCCCCCGACCTAAACCCCACCTAGACCTCCACCCCCAGAGATATCTCCACCGTGGGCTTCAGTCGGTATAGGTCATGTGTCTTGACCGGTCCCACGTCGACCATATCCTGGAAATGCCAATCCCGGGATAGTCAATCCTGGGATAGACTTGATTATTCTATTGCCGCTATTTGAATAGGTGCGTGACAACCAAGGAGACAAGGCGGCCCCGCCTCTGGTCCTTTCCCGCCTCCACCACCACCCCCAGAAGATTCAAACTCGAAAAGTCGTCCCGTTGTCATGAAGCTGAGGTCTGCTCCTCCAGGCTATTCCTTCCAACACCAAAAGTACCATCTGCGTCCACTGGCCCTTATCGTTCTACGCCACTCTGTCTGATCCTTGTATCCTACGCGATGTTTGGCTTGGAAAGCGAGCCACAATTGCGACCTGCCACTATTACACCAGGGGTTGGGAGTTACAGACTGAGAGCCAGCGTGGGCGGAAGGCTACTTCTATCGGTCTAATGGCTGCGGGCACTGGTTATACGTCCGCGCTTTCGGTCCTTGCCCTTACAGCTTGGTCACTTGATCTGTTTGTGATCCCGCGTTCGTGCAGGACGCGTTACAATGGTCGGGTCAGCGAATGGAGCGAAGTAGCGAGTGCTCATGCAGCAGCAGGACGTCCTCACACAACATTCACCGGCCCCGCGTTATTTTGACAAAACCTTCCACCAAAGGCCTCCTTGACCAACGGGAGCTTCGCGTATGGAATGCGTATTTTGAGTTCACATTGCAGAGCGACAGACACGCACCCCCAGGTTTGGAGTAAGTGAATGGCCGTGTTATATGGCGAGCATCACGTTCTTTATCTAATACTTGTAGGACGTTCCGACGAAGATCTATCAACCCATAACAGAAACGTCGACTGATGCTGGTCCAGATTCCCATGCTGTGCGGCTACGCTGATTCTCCTGTCTTCCTAGCTGACGTACTAGAGTTGAGAATTGTTGAGTTCCTGAATGACTATCGCTCATTCTTGATCCATATAATGGAACACACCACAAGAACACCATTGGATGACACCAATACTGCTTGTCAAGTATTGCTCCATTGCGATACCGCTGCTCGAAGCCTAATGATGGCACCTTATGAGGTCCCCCCGGAACCGGTATACGACCGTGCAACTACACACAGTACAGAGACTAAGCTTCGCTTGTAAGTAAAGCGTAGGCCCATATTCTTCCTTCCCCGGTTATGAACCAGGCTGATGCATACAAACTCACAGAAGCCTGCTTGATGCAAGCTCACGTCGCCATCAGGCATTCAAGCTATATCAATATGCCGCAGCTGCTCAGCGCTGGTTAATCAACCGTGACCAGATTATATCCAACTCGGAACTCGATCTAATTTCTGCGAGGCTAATTTCAAACGATAATAATCTTCGGACGGTCCGTGCCCGGCTCGGCATCCAAAACTCCAAAACTCTTCATTCTGACAGCTTGAGACAGGAACTGTCGAGTATTTCTGATCAGACTGTTGCCTCAATTCTGCACAATGCCGACGTGCGAGCCGGGTATTGGATCCATGAGGATCCTCCTCTTATGTCTGTTTCGATGTACATTCAGTCTGCTTCAGCCACGACGGATTCCATTTCAAACATCGGTTGCGGACGGCTCACGATGGAGGCGATAGATGAGGACTGGATCTGGATGTTCCGCGGCGAAGTAGCATTCCGAGTATCCTTATATCTCCCACGTAGACTACAGCAATCACTGGTGGCTGAGAAAGATCTTCCAATTCATGATACGGTGAGAACTCTAGATCATTCTGGTCCAGCAGCATGCTCACCACGGCCATATCCGACCCCAAATAGCTTCATGTAACGGAGTGATCCAATGGGAGCTGGGGGTGTTGGGACTGGCTCATTACGTTGCCAGTGTTATGGGACGAACAGAGATGGATCTTCGTAGCACGTACCACGTTCGCCACAGATCCGGAATCAACCATTAATCCACTAATCCTTCCAACCTAACCTCTTCGCTACAAACTTCACGGCATACACGAGACCCAACAGAACTGGAACCTCAATAAGCGGCCCGACAGTCGAAGCAAGCGCCTGGTTACTATCCGGCCCAAAAGTCGCAACTGCAACAGCAATCGCCAACTCGAAATTATTGCTAGCAGCCGTGAAGCTCTGGGTCGCTGCAAGCTTATATCCAAACCCCAGCTTATATGACACAAACAGTGTCACAAAGAAAATAACCGCAAAATAAACAAGCAGCGGCGCGGCTACCCGGACAACCGAAACAATCTGATGGACAACCTGACGACCTTGCGACGCGAACAGCACTAAGATCGTGAACAGAAGGCCAATGAGAGACCAGGGGCTGGCCCACTTCAGAAACACCTCGTCGTACCATCGGGGGCTCGTGGCCCAGCGGAGAGCGAACCGCGTGAGGACGGCTGCACCCAGCGGGATACCAAGGAAAACAGCCACGGATTTGGCGGCGGTGGAATATTCAAAGACTATGCTATCACCGCTAATAACCTGGATGAAGAAGACTCCCATAGGAGCAAAAAGCACCATCTGCAGGAGGGAATTTACAGCGACGAGGATCGCGCAGTATTCGCCGTCGCCGCCTGCGAGGCCAGTCCAGATCAGGACCTAAGTTCGTCAGTGTTGTCGAGTACAGTGATAATATTTGTCTCGTTTTCAAGTGTAACTTGCCATGGCGATACATCGTGCGAGCCCAACCAGAATGAGCCCCTGACGTAGCTCGGGTTCGTCTGGGAGGAAGGCCCAGGCTAGTGCCAACTGGAGTAACACTTGTTAGTGATTACATGCGATGAGTTGTGGAAGTTTGGGGAAGCGTACCATGAAAAACGGAGCAATAATCCAATTGACGACAATACTGAATGCAATCTGGATCCATATCTGACGGGTCTTAAAGACATGATGCAGACTCTCATAGCGCACTTTGCAGAGAATAGGATACATCATCACAAGTAGGCCAACAGCTACCAATTCTTTATTAGCATATGGGAAGACATCGTCCAATGTATCACTAGTAACTCTTACCAATAGGAGCTGAAACTCCCACGAACGTTCCTTTTTGCAGCGCAGGCCCAGTGCTGGGAACGAAGTTTCCCAGAATAATGCCCACTGCCATAGCAAGGAAGATCCATACTGCGAGAAATCTGTCCAGCAGGCCGAGGTTGTTGAAAGCAGATGTTTTCACCTCAGGTGAGCCCAATGTGTTTCCGTCTGCTTTTTTTTCCACGTCGGCGGGCGAGGAAGGTTTCAGAGCTGCAGCGCTCACTGGAGGCTGGTTTTCGGACATCTTGTGGTTGCACAACTGACCCAGTGACAGCAGAGGGATGTATCTGAATGCGGCTTCTGAGACCTTCCAATTGGTTTTGAAACTCTTTGGCTAATATGGATAGCAGTTGCGGAAGGTAGTGATGAGAGACGAGCTTTTTATAATTGAGCGGATGCGCCTTGTCTATAATTTCTAATTCCTCCTGCGAGATCTTGATAAGACGGCGTATCGAATGTCACTGACCGATGCTGATTGGCCAACAGAGCATCCTCTCTTTGATTTTGGGGATTTTGGCCCCACCATATCAGACGTGAAGGATGTACTAAAGCCGTCAACGCTGTCCCCAACCAATTAAAACGCGCGAGTGACACTGCTTGGTATCCCTCCAGGTCATGGTAAGAAACTCATGTCTAATATCCATCCTCTCCAGGAGCAGCCAACCGTCACTGTCCAAGTGGGTAGAATCTACTGAGAGTCCTTCCTAAAACACATTTTATTTTTAAAGATTACTGACTCAGCAACCACGATCGAGCCATGATGACGGATCTCTTCTTCGCTGGCATGCAGTCTATCGTGTACCTCAGAGCGCAGCAGTTGGTATCTGCCGTAAGGAGTTGCTGCAGTGGTTTCGGCTAGGCAAACAAGCTGGGCGGGATTTTGTATTATTAGATCTACGGCGTACGGACTTCGGGGTACGTTGTGGCTAGGATTAAGCTGAGGTATTTCGAGGGAGGTACCATCCGAAGGTCCATGCATCTTCCAGCTCAGTCTCTGTACCTTGCGATACCCACAACCTATGCTCTCCTCAGCCAAAGCCAAGTCAAGGAGGCTGTCTGGCACTGTGGTCTGCTGCCCACTTTTGCTTCCTCCCGTTGCGAGCAGTAAAGTATGCTCACGGAAATTAGATTCATCGAAACGGCGCGGAATGCGAGCCGCGAGTCAGTTCGCCGACTACATTGAGCTGCAACAAGACACGCGATTGAGAAGTCTCGTACTGCAAGGGCGAATCAGAGGGTGGGCTGCGGCTGGGAAAGGATACACAGATGTTATGGATGGATAGGACACATCGGTAAGGTCTGAACGATATATTGATAGGTCCTCCTGTTGAGGGCAGAGACAGGAATCAAACGAAGCAGTCCTAAACAATCTATATTGATTCAGCAAAGCACATGCTCAACGCAAGGTATACAAATGGGCATCGATTAGGCTAGAACTCTCTTTGCACATGTCATCTTCTCCTTAACCCGCTTCTCTTCTCGCTCGCTGAACCGATCGCCAAAAAGCTCCAAGTGAGGCCGCATGAGAAGAGTATACTTCACAAACTCCTCCATGCAATCCACCAGTCGGTCCCGGTTATCGCTAGGCAGGAGTCTCTGGTCACCAGGCTGGCCCTCATCAGGAAAATGCGTATAAGCTTTGGGGATAGATGACTGATTCGGAATAGTAAACATGCGCATCCACCTGCCGAGAATACGCAGGGAGTTGACGGCATTAAACGATTGCGATCCGCCGCACACTTGCGCAATAGCAAGCGTACGACCCTGCGTGGGACGCACGCTTCCCGTGCTAAGCGGAATCCAGTCGATCTGATTTTTGAATACGGCGGTCTGGGAGAGCGTAAGCTTTAGACACCGGGACTTGGAGAACGGAATACCAACCAGATTCCCGTGCTGTTCAGGCGATACCCAAATATGCCCATCGCTCCACTTGCTGAGCTCTCGGATCTCCTGCACCTTAGGATGCTCATGATCGGTATCATTCTTCACGGGTAGACCCTCAGGATTGGACACACGGACATCGCACCCTAGACGGAAGAGAATCCTGCTAGCCTCCAACGCCACAAGGCGAGAATATGACCTCCGGCGGAGACTGCCATATAGAACTAGCACTTTTATCCTGTCGTTTGACTCTCGCAGTGCCCGCGCCGCCATGTCCATGGCCGTTGTCAACTCTAAGTTATTGACCCAGTCCTCAGTTGCGTCGTCCTCAAGAATAAAGGGGCGATATCTTTGACGGATATCGGCGTTGTCCTCGCCCTCCGATATAGCAAGCGAATGACGTCCATGGAAGGAGGTAGGAGGCCCCGATTGGGCAGCAGCTGGACTAACCATCGTGTTGTGTTTCCTGGAAATGAAAGGAAGCAATGAATGGGTAACTGAAGCAGGTATGCGCAACGAGGAGATCCTTAAACGACCGATCATTTAATATATCCAATATAACTCTTTACTCGACACGGTGAAGATATACTGGTGAAGTGTTGAGTCGCTGTATGTTCATAGATTCAGATACGTAAATTGCCCAGAGTGGTTGACGGCAAGTATGTCACTAGTGTATGCTAATTGGATAGACACTATGGGAGCTGGATCTTTCATTGGCAAGACTTGACCAGATTCCTGGAGCGATTTCGCTTATGTAATGGATGCCCCACTAGTTATTTAAGTTACCTCTGACGGTCCCTACATACCGGGTTTATCATTTTTGATCACCCGATCGCAACCACACTTATGTTTGCAGGGAGACTGCCCCTGCCTTTAAGTGGACAGATTGCTGGCTATCACAGAAGAACCAAATCTATTGTTAATCATTAGGCGTCCTTTGGCGAGATCTTACATCTTTGGCCTACACGCATGCAATGAAGACCCACAGTCCAGATGAACGGGCGATGACAACCAACGCTCAACGCATCCGTGATAACCAGCGGCGATCGCGTGCACGTCGCAAAGAATATGTCCAAAACCTGGAGCAACGCCTACACAGATTCGAGGCCTTCGGGGTCCAGGCGACACAAGAGGTTCAAGCTGCAGGGCGAAGGGTCGCAATGGAAAATGCCCATCTTCGGTCGTTGCTCAAGCTGCACGGTGTCTCTGACCAGGACATCCAAGAGTACTTGGCAGCGCAGTCAACGAACATTGCTCTCCCCACATTCCGGTCAGGAGCTGTTCAAGGAGGGCGATCACAAACAAGGAAATCTCCCAATTCAAATACAGTCAGTGATGGTTTCATGCAGCCAAGTTCATTGAGCATGGACTGCAGAAGCCCATCGGATAAAATCGCTGCCTTGCGGAGTACTTCATCACAGTCAAACCCAGCCATTAATCATCAGAGGGCTTTGTCGGAGGACCGAGCATCTGATAAGGAGCAACGTGCTCTTATTGATTCTCCCAGTCATGATAATTCTAGCTTGCACCCAATCAGTAGGATCCGGAGCTCAGGGCAGTCCACTCCATGTGATACTGCTGCTGAGATCGTCAAGTCTACGCGGAGTTACTCCGATACGCGGGATATACGTTCGGAACTAGGGTGTCAGTCTAATTCCAACTGCATGGTGAGGAACATGGACATTTTTCAGGTACTGGATGAAGGATGAAACAACAGAGTATTGAGTCGGTGCTGGATGATCTCATTTCCGCGACCATATCCTGGAAATATCGATTTCGGGAGCAGACGAATCCCCGGGTAGTCAATCCTATATAATCCCTAAGAACTGGTTCCCATGCCCCGCCAACTATGTACCTGAGGAAAGTGATAGCAAGGAAGGTGGGGTGTCCTTGTTAGGGCAGTCACCTGCTCCAGTCTATCAGAATACAGAGACTTCCAGGTAGGATGCGACTGGAGAGTAGGAACGTACTACAGGATAGGGACCAACCAGGGAATAGGAAACCTATGATGAAGCAAGTACCTACCGCGGAGAAGGAATCGAGTCTCCATCATCTGAGGCCAAATCCGCTGTCATTCGACACTATTGAATGAAAAATCGCTGTCAATGATTTGCTATCTGCTTCGTTGGGAGCTAGCTTGTCCGGAAGACCCCTGCTCTGGACTAGGAATGCGGCTGCTCAAATAGCAGGGAAATATTGCCTCCGCCATTGTCTCCTTTATTTCAGCCACAACGGAATCAACCATTTCGGGAGTGGGAAAAGTCGAAGTGCCCGCATAACGGAGTATTTCGCCCCCTTGCTTCAACCAACGAGTGACTTCTCTTGGTGAGCCTGGGAGGAGGTAGAGTGTAAGCAATCGATGCCAGATAGTAGTTAATTGTCGCCATTCAGTAGGAGTTGGACTCTGCGACCGGGTAATCAGCTGGCATACATGGATTTAGTATTGTTTGTATCTCTTGGTTTCCAAGATGAATTCGAGAGTCTCCAGAGCGTCCATCGCTGACAGGAATGCAATAAAAAATTCCAGACCGTACGGAGAGGACGCGGCGTTGTTCAAAACCTCGTCCAGCGTCGGCAGAGTGGACGGTCTCAGTTCCAGGGAACCGGGCATTTCGCGCCTTTGTGAAGACCCGTATCGGAGAATACTAACGTGGGAAAGATGTATGCTGCCGTTGAGGAAGAGACGACGAACAGGCCTACTAGCGCACAAGGAGAAATTTTCAGCTCAACATGAGTTGTCAAAAATAGCAGTGGCGATGTCGACCATCTGCCGAGCACTATTGGTGCACTCCAGGTACCCCGCACAATCTTCTGTGGTGGCCCAAACCCCATTGCTTAAGGTGAGCAATCTAAGTCAGCCTCCATTGTGTCCACCTGTCAGGCGAGCTCCTACAATACTCTGCATTATGGTATACGATAGGTACATCGAGCTCGGTGTCCTTCAACGCACTGTCTCATTTTCCAATATTGTGCAGGACGGCGTGGCGGCGAACCAGTACGACTTCAACTGACGACATTTATCACCTTGCTGTTCCGGACCGCAAATTCGTCAGCGAGCGAAGGTAGTTGGCAACCGTTTTGTGGCCACGGTTTTCTGCCCAATGGAGCGCCAACTGCCCCGTTGGATCCTTCACAAGCGGGTCCGCGCCTTCTTCAATAAGCCGCTCAACCAGCTCGATGAAACCCCGTCCAGCAGCAAAATGCAGTGCTGTCCCTTCACCAGTCTGAGGTCCTTTGTAAAGAGTGTTGTCCACTGGGAGCCCTCTCTGTAGGAGGAATTCTAAGACCTCCAGGCGATCGGCATGCTCCCTCATCGCGACGTAATGGAGTAACCGGCCCCGTCGAATGTCTCCGCCGCGTCCAAGAAGCAATTCAATGACGTGTAAGGAGGCAGCCTTGACGGCTAACGAAGTCGGTGTGACACCACGGTCACAAGCAGCGTTCGCGTTGGCACCATTGTCCAAAAACCAGCATACCAGATTTGCATCATCCAATGCGATACTAACATGTCAGACAACGAATCCAGTTTCAATATATCGGGACTTACGCAAGACCTGGAGGGTTTGACAGATCAGCGCAGGTATTAATATCCCAACCATGGTTGATAAACGCCGCAAGGATGCCGTAGTACTTGAGCCGTGTCGCGTAGAGAAACAAATATTGGTTCATCGGGACTCCTTCCTTGATTAAGCGATCAGCAGCCTTAACGTGGTTATTCTGGACTGCAGCGACTAGTGCGGGATGGAATTTGTCCGGCGATAGGCGACAGTTGAGTGGCCGAATTCGCCATTGTACGAAATAGTTCTGGATTGCTTCAACATCACCACGTTCAGCAGCTCTCGTAATGCTCCGAATTTCCCACGCCGAGCTCATAGTGGTTGGCAGCAGAGCTGGGAACGATAAGGATGCGCCTGTCAACCACGCACTGGGTTGTGTCTCTTTCCGAGGGAGTCACGTACGTCAACCGGTGTACATCAAAGTCTCGCGCTTTGCGGTGCCTGATCTGGTAGAAGGGCAGCGTCACGAGACTCGCTTTGGCCCCATAGTGCGTAACCCTGTTTCACCTGACTCTACGCCCACATCTTGGGACTAGCGTCTCTGAAGTGGAGTTGTTTTGAGCTAAGCCAAATATGGTCGTGTGAAGGCAGGGGTTCGTTTGCCGCGTTATAGCGGCCTATATTCTCGGCTTGCCCCATGTATAGGACATTTCCAGGAGGCGGTAGATGAGAGACTGGATCTAGATGCTACATTATTTTACCATCAGAGAGCGTAGGCAATATCCTATACCTACGCTATCATATTCTCTTGGCTTCCCTTATGCCTAGACACGTAGGTACCGCTTGGAAGTATGGAGCTCTGGTACGCGTACACGTTCATATCTTTAAGATTGTCTCACGCATCAACTACCTCATAGCAGATCGTCACCAGGTTGCGTCGTGCACTCGAATATAACCAGGCTGTGGAGCAACCAAGGTCACCTGGGCTTTAAGGCCGTCATTCTGAGAAATGATCTCGAAGTACGTCAGGTGCCCGTGATCCTATCATCCAATCTTCCATAGCCAGCCATTCACCCCAACACCCTTCGGCCGCTTCAATCTCGGAGTCGAGTGAAACTTGCAGCGGACTAAGGAAAGGAATCGTCTCCAGTGGCGACATGTCGTAGTCCTTTTTGGTTGCGGCCCAACCGCCACTCTTGGCGGCGAAGAGGTAATTACGACGCTCCTGTTCGTGGAGCAGACCGATACCAGCCTTCCAATCGTCCCCGAAGAAGCCATGGAGCACGCTTGGAGAGTCCATTCCGGTGGCGACGAGACGACGGATGTAAGGAATCAACGAGACGGATGGGTGAGTACTCGCCGGAGAAGTCACGATTGTCTCGCCCGAGAGCGAATCGGCCTGGGAAGTAGGGCCGGGAACGGGATGGGAAAGTCGCTGAAAAGGCAGCCGAATATTCAGGAAGGCAGAAAGCGCCTGGACGTGACTACTATGTTGAGCGTGATCGAGGAAGTACCGCTGGCAATGTTGGTAATGTTGGTGCCATTGGAACACGTCGACACGCTGGCCTGCAGAGTTTTGGGGGACATCAGTGAGGGCCAGCATGGCGGTGGGGTCAATCAGCTGAGATGGCTTCATGTGGAACGGATAGGCTGCGCTTAATTGCGACAAGGAGGTCAACCTCAGCAGAGCAGAGAAACAACGTAGACTAGAGGTCAATGGAGTACATAACAAACGAGAGATATTCGGTGCATGTCTCGAAAACGACTTGCATTAAATTCACTCCTGGAAAGTCGACGCTAAACTGTTACCCACAAGATTGGCTCCACTTAGGGACTTCCACAGGAAACCGAAGTTGATTAGGAACGTTCCAATGGTTTGTCTCTCTCCAACTCATCAGCACAGTGCATGAGATTGGGGGTTTTCCTACTCCGGAGGAGGATTAAAGAACTCTGAACCATGATATCAATTGCGTCTCGTCTTCCCCTCACCAAGGATACTGAGTATCCCTTAAGAGGATCTGCTCTTGGCATTGGAACGACACCAGCCGTCGTAGGCCAGAGAGGGTGGTGACAGATCGATCTGGGAGAATGGTACTCCGTTGGAACCTTCGCCTTTTTGTTGGAAGACGGCGGGGTATCGACCAGAAAATAAGAGGTGATCATTGCTGGATACATGTTAGACTCCATGTTCCTACATTGGTACCCCCTTGAAGACTACCTTTTTGGCCAATCTCGGAGATCTCGGAGGTTAGTCATCGGCAACGCTAGCAATAGACTTTTTTCCGATGGAGCCAAAACGCAGCAGAACGTAGCAAAACGCATGATAGAATGGATGAAGTCCACCCAATCAAGACACCCGAATGTTTGCCGTGGGCCAGAAATCACCATCTCCGTTCATCGCTGTCACAAAGAATCCAGGAGGGTTATGAACACTATCTTATGTGGGCTGCTGAGTGTATGCGACCGCAGGAATCTCCGGATTTATTTTATCCCAGAACAATATTTCCTGTGCTTGCCGTATCCCAGGTCAGTGTTGATCTTGAGTCACGTGTATCCACAGCCGCAAGCACAAACGGGCTTGTATTTGAAGGATAAACACTTTCACCGAGATGCCGCCCAGCTGACACTGGGGACAGGGAGGAGTCTCACCCCCACGTCGCATCGGAGTTGTCCGCCTTTTCCCCTCCTTATTCACGTTAATGATAAGTGGAAGCAGCTCCCCGGACTACAAGGCGCTTTTCCTCGAGGAAGCCGCGCTGGGACAGCAGGCAGAGGAACGGGAGAGGCAGGCAGAGCAAAGGGAGAGACAACTGAGGGAACGCAACCGACCGACGACTTTCCCAGAGTTCATCCAACATTGCCACGATCTCCTTTGGAGGCCACTCCGAGCCCAAACAACGTCTCGCTCCACGACAGGCAGAATTCCCGCTCCTATCGGAAAACGATGTCCCATACGGCTGCTTCCGTGGACTGACTGTGAGGATAAGCAGCGGGAAATTTACGAATCTGTCTGCCACTACCGGCAGCCTACTGAAGGGGATGCACGACAGTTATTTACGTCACTGGTTGCGCTGGAAGACCACGGCCGACGATTTGCACGCGGACCGATTAGCAGCGAACAGGATCTCGAGACCTACGAACGACTCGCCGTTGAAGACCACGTGCACGATATCGTCGCTGAGTTGTGCAAAATACCAGAGGCTCGCGAGGAGTTCCGGTTAGGCAATGGGTTATGGTTCGATAACCACCCCAATGCTCTGGACGAAGACGAAGACGTCGATGCTAGCCAGCCATCGAGGCCTTCGAGGCCGGATCAATTTTGCGTCTATCATGCGGACGGTAATCGATGTACCTTGCTCACCACGGTCGAGTACAAACCCCCCCACAAACTCTCCGCTGCGAACCTACGGTTGGGACTCTGACCGATGGATTTCTAGCGAGAGGTGGTCTAACCTGACCGTGTTCCGACAGAGAAGCTAGAGAAATTAAGATATCACGCCGAGCGGCTGGTCGGATCAGCCATTGTACAAGAATTTCACGTGATGATTCAAGAGGGTCTGGAGTATTCATATTTGACGAACGGCCTGATGGACGTGCAGCTCTGGGTGCCTCACGACGACCCGACCTAGTCTGATGTGCTGACGTTTATGCATCCGATCGTATGACACAAGTCATCCCCTGAGACACACCACTCCAGGCCTCTTCTCTAGTCCGTCAGGACATGTGGATGTTCAAGCAACAGGCCTAGGATTGTCAGGGACCGGAATCCTATGGTATATTTCCAGGATGGGCTTCGGACCTTACTGGCCGCGTGACTGGCGATGTAGATCACCAGGGGTGTCAGGGATGCAAAGGGAGAGCTATGACATAATGTCGTTTATGGCACCAATCTAGCTGGTCAGTCTCGTAGAGTGGTTGGAAACTTCGGAGAATGGTTGATCAGACAGGGCAACGGATCAGGCAGTGCTTGTTATCAACCCCAACAGCCAAACGTGGAGGAAGTATTGGTACAGAATTAAGTATACCATGAGCACGAACGATACTGACTCGAATTGTTGAGAACTATCTCTATGGGTCATCAAATACCTCATTCCCGGTTGGAAAGTTGGCCAAGGTCACTTCAGCTAACGTGGCAATCAATCTACCACTACGTCCTCGTAGAGTATGGGGTTAAAGTTAACGCTAGAATACCTCCATGGAGGATGGTCGTCTAATCCTTACCTTATGTGGAGTTTGCTACAGTATGACACAGGTAGTAAACCAATCATCGGATCGGGTGGCTGCGAGTCTGCTAATTTGTTAATCTCGCGACACATAAAACCTGAATTAGGTATGTATCAAGCAGGTTGAGGCAGTTGATGACGATAGCCTTGTTTGAATCACTAGCTCAAAAGACTTGCAACAGTAGAAGTAGGCATTTGGACGTAGGGTATAAATAAAGGATATTTTTCACGCGCTGACCTGTCTCTCCATCCTCAGCAAGTCTATCGTCTTACTTGCCTTGCAATTCAATATCTTGAATAACCAACGCTATGGAGACAATCCTCATCCGGCAAGCCAACTCAGTGCCCAACGCAACTGCGGTGGTGGATGATACGCACACCGTTAGTTACCGGGAATTCATCATGAAGGCAGATATCCTGGTTGATCTTTTAGAGAAGCATTCTCTAGAACCAGAAAAGCCTGTTTGTACCCTCGTCCAGACGGGGTTTCCACAGGTCCTGGCACAAATCGCTGTCTTACGTGCGGGAGGGACCTGTGTTCCTTTTGTTCCGGCCGCACCTCCTGATCGATTGAAAGGTATGCTGGAGGATCTGTCTACTACGCTCATGATTACCAGCAGTGACTTTGATCTGTTGGGCTTTGATGTGAACGTCGTTCCTATTGAAGCAGCTCTGGACGCACAGGTCGATATCGACAAGGATCAGGAGATTCCTATGCGCGCCGGTCGTCCAGAGACTCACCGAAGCCATATCGTTTTCACGTCAGGATCTACCGGTCGACCTAAACCAATTCAGGTCTTGAGCAGTAGTATTCTTCACGCGCTGGAAAACTTACCTACGGGGCCACTCAGCTCATCTGATAGGATGACTACTATGCTCAACCCAGGATTTGACCTCTCTCTCCTAGAGATATGGAAACCCGTATTAGAGGGTGCAACAGTCGTCCACGTACCGCACATTATACGGAACGACCCTTTTGCGCTACAAGACTTTGTGAAGCGGCAAAAGATAACGTTTACAATCGTACCCACCGCCCTTTTCGAGGTGATTGCGCTTACTGCACCGGCGGCGTTTCATAGAGTGCGGCATGTCATCGTTGGTGGAGAGGCTGTCAGCAGCAGTGCGATGCGTAGTGTTCTCGAAGCATCTCCACCAGAGAACCTGTGGAATGGATATGGCCCTGCTGAAGCGACTATCTATGTCACGATGCTCCGGGTAGATCACCAGGAGGCCCGACGCTCGCGCATTAGTATCGGGCAGACTTTCGGGGACACAAAGATTTTTCTCCTTGATGATGATCTGCAACCCATCAACGAGCCCAAGGTAACCGGGGAACTTTGCATTGCTGGGCCTCAAGTATCGCCTGGGTATCTGAACCGACCAGAAGAAAACAACAAAATATTCGTTTCGGTGGACCTAGCTGGTATATGCATACGAATGTACCGTACTGGAGACCTGGCACAGTGGCGGGACAAGGTAGGAGGTTCTTTGGACTATATCGGCCGGGCAGATGATCAAATTAAGATCTCGGGCTACCGCGTCGAGCTTGGCGAGGTGTCACGAGTGATTGAGCAACATCCGCATGTCCACTCGTGTGTGGTTAACTACCACCAGGAGAATGAAGTGGAGTATCTGGAAGCATACGTCATCCTTGAGCTGGATCTCAACGCAGAAGAGCTGATTGACTGGACAAAGAAGGTCCTCCCTACATGGTTCCACGCAAGGTCTTCAAGAAGCGAACATTTCCACTCACTGTGAATGGGAAAGTTGATCGCGCAGCTTTGGCATCGGGCAATAGTGACTATGAGACAGCCAACATACCTCATGTGAAGACGCCAGATGAGAACGATAGGGATACTGGGGGCTTGTCTGCATGGCTGACTTCAACCCTCCAACCAATGCTCCCTTCGTGGCATGGAAACCCCTCGGACAACTTTTTCTCCCTCGGGCTAGGCTCCCTTCAGGCAGCCCAGTTTATCGGTCGTATTAGACGTGACCAAGGCAAGACGATCACACTCGGACAGCTTCACAGTCACCCAACGATAAGGAGTCTCGCAGAATTCTTAGCTGATCCCTCTGTTGAAGCCAATCCAGACTCTTCGGGCATGGAGCGGTGGAAGCATGATATGAAGAACTTGGATAACTCTATCTTGCTTCCAGGTTGGCAGGGCCCCGATGAAGGCCGCGTGTTTCTCACTGGAGCCACTGGCTTTTTGGGTGCGCACATATTGCAGCAACTTTTGTGCCTGCCCGGGGTGAAGCAGGTCGCTTGTCTGGCACGTGGTCAGTCTGGGATCAGTCCTAGTGCTCGAATCCAGAAAACGCTTGAGAAATACAATATATGGGACAGTCGCCTGGAAAAAAACAGAGAAGATTATGGTCCTGGAGGGCGACTTGACAGATCCCAACTTGGGCCTTGGGGAGAGACAGTTCACTTGGCTCACGAACTGGGCCAGCGTTATATTCCACGTGGGTGCGCGTGTTAACTGGTGTGAGCCCTACGAGGCACATTACGAAGCCAATGTTATTGGTACAAGCCATATCATCCGCGCTGCAACTCTGGGTCGCCGAAAGACACTCCACTACGTCTCATCGATCGACGTGTGGAGCGTTAGTGGATTTATCAACAATGTGGATCGTGTGGATGAAGACGAGCCTCTTATGCCGCATATAAATGCTGTCCCTTATGACACGGGATACTCCGCCAGCCAGTTTGTCGCCGAGGAACTGGTCCAGCGGGCGCGAGGCCGCGGATTGCCTACAACGATTTATAGGCCGGGATTTATTATTGGCCACAGTGAAAACGCCATTTCCAACGGGAACGACTATTTTTCCCGCTTGATAATGGGCTGTGTCCAGATAGGGTACTTTCCAGATCTTGCTACTCAGTACCTAGAGTATGTTACCGTTGACTATGTTACTTCGGCCATTCTGCATATCGCATCTGATATGGGCAATCTGGGTCGAGCGTATCATATTGTGCCCCCTGATCGGCTTCAGTCGATCAATTACAACCAACTCCATTCTATGCTTCAAGATCTGGGTTATCACGTTGAGAAAATCGACTACCAGGACTGGGTAGACAAGGTCCGTGAGTCACCAGGTACTGCGCTAGAAGCGATGATGCCATTGCTAGAGGAATCAGTCTACGAAGGCATGACTCGGCTGGAAACTAGTAAGAACACGCCTATATACGACCCGCGAAACACGAGTATCGCCCTGCGAGACAGCCCGGGTGTCAAATATGTTGCTCTCAATTCAGATTTGTTGCAACAATTTATTCAGAACTGGTTGGATCGAGGAGACTTCACTCTCGAGTGTGATCGCGCCGCGAGAGGCTGAGAGCAGAGCGTGGAAGAAGACGAGATATAGTAAATTGGCTTATGTCCAGTGCGAGAGATCGAATGAAGATTGACCTGAAGTTCTCGGGAACAAGAGAGCCGTAGCCCAGTTGTTTTGAGAATGTTTGGACTCTGTAATATTATTTGGATTCATGCTTTACAGATTGCCCTAGCGGATGAAAGGTGACACTTTCTCGTCGTATCGCCACATTTCCTTGGGCTTTCAAACTCTTGGGCGGCGTCTATAGCCCTTTCCTGATATCGCAATCTTCACGTGATCCCCATTCTCACATGTGACTGGCTGGTGACGGACGTGAATCTTTAGTTGAATATTTACCGGTGCGGGAAGGATCCGTCATATGCTTCTCATGGCCTGGGGTGGTGAGACCGTGCGTGATCCTCCTTTAGAGAAGACCATCCAGCATGCAATTTCTCGGTCGGTGAAGGAAATCCGTCGTTTCGGCGTTGTCCACCAGGATCTTCGTCCGGACAACATCTTGTGGAATGCTGAGCTCGGGCGAGTGCTGATCATTGATTTTCATCTGTCCACCTTGGACCGTCGATTGCTGCACAAACGGCCTGGCGTTCTCAAAGGGTTACGGTGTGGTCCTGAAGAACTTCACTCCAAGCGGGTGCGTGTGGTATGAGTAAAGGCTACTTGAGCTGGGATTAGAACAGTCTGCCTGCTCTACGCATAGCCTATTATATAGAAGCGGCCAGATTATAGACCGGAGTGCTGGCTCACGGTGGGGATATCGGCCTTAGGGCCCGCGTTTTGTCGCTTGTATTTAGCGAGCATTTCCAGCAGATTTACAATTCACCGTACGTTCTCAACTTATTTTGTGTTCCCAAAAAGAGGTGTGATGCTGCTTGCTGCTTACCAGAGACCGCTACTTGGTGGTCTGAAGCGCTGAAGTGAGTATCAAATAACCTGTAAGTCAATAATTGCTACGAATCCTAGCCAGGGGTTGCGCTGAAGGCGCTAGTCGCTTCAGCAGTCGACTCTCGGCCCGAACCGACCCGGACCTATTTGTACCTGTTCCTGGCCACATCAGCAAGCCGTTCGACACGACCGTCAGGCGCCACGACTTGTAGCATCCCAGCGAAGCATGATCCGTGATATGATCAACAGCAAATAGTTGACGACGACTTGGAGGTGAGAAACAGCTGGCTGCTGCAAATGTTCGATCATAGACATCAGTTCCAACCTCTTGAGGTGTGGTTAAGTCGCCATTCGGTCGGATCTATGATGTTCCGTCACCATGTTCGTGGCGCTGATAAAGCCTGAGGATCAATAAACAATACTGGATACAGTCTTCAATTCGTGGTATATCTTCCAGCACCAAGAATCCCAACCAATCCGTGCAAGATGTATCTACTCCATATCCCTCTCTCACTCCTGGGTCTCTCCACCCACCTCGTCCACGCCGCGTCGTATTCCCTGGCGGACGACTTCGGCACGGGCTCGTCCTTCTTCGAGAAGTTCGACTTCTTCACCTCCCCGGATCCCACCAACGGCTACGTCAAGTACGTTGACCGCGCGACTGCCAATGCCGACGGCCTAGTCTCCTCGCCCAACAGCTCCGTCTACATGGGCGTCGACTACAAGAACGTCGCCAGCGGCGGCCGCGAGAGCGTCCGCATCACCAGCAAGAAGAGCTACACGCATGGTCTCTTCATCCTGGACCTGGCGCACATGCCCGGCGGCATCTGCGGCACCTGGCCTGCCTAGTGCTTTCCCCGTCCTCTAAACCTCCCCACAACGAAAGACACCCGCTAACAGCATGTGATAGCTGGCTCCATGGCAGCAACTGGCACTCCAAGGGGGAAATCGACATCATCGAAGGCGTGCACGACCAAACCAACAACGTCATGGCCGGCCACACCAGCGACAGCTGCAGCATCGACGACTCCGGCTTCTCCAGCTCCCTAGGCACAAGCAACTGCTACGACTCCGCACCAGACCAGCCCACCAACGCCGGCTGCAGCATCACCGATGCCTCGGCAAAGTCCTATGGCGCTGGGTTCAACGCCGCCAACGGCGGCGTCTTCGCCACCGAGTGGACCTCCAACGCGATCGGTATCTGGTTCTTTCCGCGTGGGAGCACCCCCGCCGATATTGCGCGCGGGTCGCCGGATCCGGGCTCGTGGGGGACGCCCAGTGCACGGTTCGCGGGGCAGTGCGATATCGATGCGCATTTTAAGAAGATGCAGATTGTATGTGTTCTTTTCTTCTGTTGTGCTGGCTGGGTTCCAGGATGCAACTGAGTTTAATAGGTCTTTGATACCACGTTCTGCGGCGGCTGGGCCGGCGCCGCCTGGGCTCAACTAGCTGTGCGCCCAAGGCGTCGTCCTGCGAGAACTACGTCGCGAACAACCCATCCGCTTTTCGTGATGCCTACTGGTCTATCAACTCGCTCAAGGTTTATCAGCAGGGTAGCTCGACTAAGCGCGGGCACCAGGACGTCCCGTCGAAGCCATCCGGCTTTGTGAAGATGCGGCAGCGTGTGAGACTTGGTCATGCCGCGTAGTCTCATTGCTTTCATGTTTTCATCGGAGGTCGAATAAAGTAGACGTCTTTTCATAGGAAGTATCATTGTGATACCACGGATATGCCAAACTATATAAAAGGGGGAAACAACCTTGCGAAATGTGAGTATTAAGGCATAAAGTAGCTAACAATCCAAATAACAACTAGACCATATCGTACGGCCAGCACAGCGACAATGCAAGTTTAAATGCTCACTGTTCATCAAATACGATTGAGCACATGGGAAATATCCATTGTGGATGAATTCCGCCAGGAAAATATAACAGAATAAGATGGGAAGGAACTCGAAGGCAGTCGCTCATAAAATCTCGAGTACTACAAGTCAAGCCAATCATGGAAACCGGTAGCGTTGTCGTTCCTGTCGTACCTGGGCTCCTGAAGTAGTTCTTTGTAAACAAATGGAGGAGTGGGAAGAAGTTCGCGAAGTGTATCATTGCGAATATATGACGTCATTATGCACCATCCAAAGTTTCTTGCTCCAGCATCCAACCTTTTGCCACTGCTCACAACCTATTGAATGTTGTGACGGAAAACTCTCCGCATGGCCGTCTTAGCGCCTGACCTCCATCCCGTTTTGACTTCAGCAGTTCGTGTCAACCTCGGTCTCAAGGCGAGTGGTGCGAGTGAATGTTCTGATGTGGCTGTCTTTGCAGTTGTGCATACATCTACTTCCTCGACGGTAGCACTGCTAGGACCAGCAGATTCTTCCTTTGAAGGGGCCGGAGGACCATGAAATGAGGGGTGTGCCAATGAGCTTTCTTTTAAGGAAGGCATAGAGATGTCTGATGCAACTTTAATGTGCGTTGAACCTGCCCATTCAACATCGCTGGACTGTGAGCGACTGCTTAGAAAAGGGACAAAGATTGACGATTGAAAAGATTCGTGTACTCGCTTCACTACTGCTTCGATAAAAGCCGGAGGAGGAGGTATGATGTCGTCCTTGTACTGGAGAAGTTGCTCTCGTTCCTCGCCAGACAGATTCAGTTCGCTCGATGACCCTGGATTGATATAGACAGAGACTAGCCTCACCCAGAGACTAATCAGATGGCTTGACTCTTCGTTTTGAGAAATAGGCGGCTCTTTCTTGCCATAGGCTGATTCGTACATCTCACTGTATTCGGCAAGATCCATGATAAAGTCAAGGAACTCCGTACAGTGATTTCTTGCTAGATAGTCCTTGAAAATCTCAAGCGTGTAAGGGTACGGAGCCACGTTCTTCAGTATATCATCAAATTGTGGCAGGTTACTGGGGGAAGACACGGGGGAAGCGACGGTAGTGCTCATCAAGAAAGAGTAATCAGCAAATATTCATTTGAGATGGGTGGGACCTTAGCGAGGAAGTTCACACAGTCGACAAGGATTTCGCGGGACCAAGATTTCTCGGCTTTATATTCTCGGTCACTTCACTCGTTCTATCTCCGTCGAGCGTAGTCTGCTAATAAAGAATACTCTTCTGGTAGAGTCCTGCAGGGTCGGCCAGGCCATGTGATGCTATAGGTCATACTGGGCAGTTTTCTCCACATTGTACTGCGAAGGTTGCCGAGAACCTTGGTACTCCAATGGTCGGCTGCATCCAGACGCTCCAGACAGAGTCTGCGATTGGACTCGGCACACTCCAGCCGTTGGAACCTTCGTCGATCTCCTGATTTGACTACAAGGTTCTACTTAGCGTGGTTATGGTGGTCCAAAAATCGCTCTATGTTGGGACATGAGTCGTGGGAAGGTTGTGACTTGCCACGGTGCATTTAGGCTAACGAGAGGTCTAGGCCCTCCTGGTAGCGGCGGGTAACAACTGTCAGAAACCCTCCATAGATGCTGACACGCCACTCTTTTGCGGGGATTACTTACATATCGCCCAGGTTCTACAGCGCGTGTCGGTCAGGGGCCTGGCGTACCTGGTCTCATGCCTCAGGCATACACAATCGATCTTATTACGTGAGTCGACAATAAATAGGCACCCTGTAGGAGCTCCAGTTCAGTCTAGGGAGGGAGGTGAGACGCCGCAGTACAGTACAGGTCCTCAAAAAGCCACCCGAATCCTGTTCCTCTCTGTCCGCCATTACGTCCCAAACCTCCACATTTTCCATCTACATCCCACTCCAGAACATACCCTAAAGCCATGGACCACGCCTGCCATGGGAGGGACTCCACCCCCGACGCCATCCCTTCCCCCCGAGAATCTGAGGCTGACCCGCCAACACTGGACCAGGTCCTCAACAACGCTGCACCCAGGCCGTACTCTCTAGAATCCTTTATCGAGTTCCTATCAGAGAAGAATGGACTTGAAACAGTCGAATTTATTCTGGAGGCCAGAAGATACAAGCGATACTACGAGTACCTTTGCCTGCAGATTAGTCGATCACAAACTCCGACGTGGTGGGAGTGTCAACACTTGACCGCACTTCGGCAGCGTTTACTCATCGTTTACATCCTACCCGGCTCCGCAATGGATATCAGTCGGTGGGTAAATATTAGTGAAGAGGTACAGGGTTATGCCGGTGCCGCAACTTTTCCATCGCCTGAATGGATCGATTCGCTTGTTGGGCGAGTACAGGAGGCCATGGGAGAGTCAATATTTATTCAGTACCTAGCTGGTCGTGCGCCCTTTCGCGGATGCTAGCTTGATGGACCACTATATTTGACAAGGGCAAAACGAGATTCGATCAAATGGCGGCGTAGAGAGTCCAGTCGCTTCGAAGGGAACTGGTGCGGAGGAGGATGGGAGGGTGAACCACGAGAGACACCATAACAGAGAATGCAAACGTTCGTCGGACACACCACCGCTCCCCCCGACCCCGCCGGAATGCTGGCGAGCAATAGTCACCCATATCTACACTGAGGAGATACCAATAATTGCCCCCATACGCCAGACTAGAAAAGATCCGCATGTGGGAAGGGTTCAGGAGTGCCAGAGCACCTTAGGGATGCATGGAATCGCCGCAGTATCCTGTCTCGTCGAATGAATTGAGGCCAAGACTGATAAGGTAGCGATCGCAAGGAGCCCCTCGGGAGCACTCCACGCAGCGAGAGCCAGACTCGGCGAGACGAAAGGTAGATGGCGGCCGCCACTTCCCTTCGTGTTCTGGCAGGTGAACAGTCTCCCTGCGAAGTCTCCTGTGGGGCTCCTGCATTCTTTTTCGTCTCCGACCCTTTCTTCGCCCGTCCCCAGCACCACCACGCATCGATATGCGGCTCGTCGCTGACAACCGCCAACAACCGACTCAGCGAGATCGCCGCCGGCTCGGGAGGGAAATAATTACTCCGCACGGGCTCCCTGGGCTCTGCCGGCCCTCCCTCACAGTAATAGCAGTCAACTCGAGATCTTCCGTCTTCATGCCCTAGCTGATGCTCGATATTACGAAAACAGAGTTCACCGGTCCACTCCTCGTGGTCCGCCTTGAACCTCTCGTAACACTGTATATCAAACGTGCGTCCGCCATGTTCGAACCAGTCTGTGATAGCCTGGGTGGAGGATTCGATGGAGATAGAGCCACCTAGAAGCGCGGATACCCAGCCGTCTAGTTTGAGATGCCCGTTTACGACGAGCTCAGCGAGATTGGGGATGAGGCGCTCGATACAGGTAATGTGGTAGTACTGGATGAGTTCTGGGGACGAAATCGTCAGTCAGCCAGTCGGCCCCACAGTGGGTTGAGAATAGGGACCGTGCTCGGGGATAGGGAATAAGGAAAGACGATACACAATACCCCCCCCCCCCCCCCCATAATACAGATTCTGGCTACCCTTCAGCGCAAAGCGATAATGGGATCGGATAATCGGCGAGCGAGGGAATCTCGTAATCGCGCAGTCCCACGCTCTGCAGTGGGAGTATTCGCTCTCCGGATCTCAGATCCTTCAATATGTAGCCTGCCTCTTCTCTCCTCCGTCTCGCTTGTCTCTTTCTCTCCCGTCATCTTTCCCTGTCCGCGTCTGCGTCCGAGACCGCGGGGTTGGCTGGTGTAGCCTCTGGTCGTGCCTCGGGATTTGAAGTTTCGTCGCGGCCCCCGCTGGTGGCGGTGTCTGTTGGCTCTGTGCTTGGAGGCATGGTCGGAACAAGGCTGAACCGATGAAGAAAACGAACCAGATTCCCGAGATCGGCGAGCCGGGGCTCATAATACGGTTCACGATTCCACGTCGGGCCGTGTCGTCTATCAGCAGTCAGTATATCCGTAGCCTTGAGGAAGGCCTATTGAGCCTAACCAGAGGCACCAAAAAAGGCTCTCGTCCGGCGTGTTCTTGTCGGCATCTTGTATGGATCTCAACGCAGCAAGAGGCCACCTAAGTTGAGGGCAGTGCGGTTTTGCGGCAGGGACACCGGCTTTCTGCAAGGTTATTTAAGAGGCAAACAGACACAAATAGATCATGGCCACTACAGTCCACCCACATTCCAAACGGATACTGTTCATGCCATGACTGGGATTCATATGCGGTACCGTGTACTGGATCCCCGATAGTGGACCGAGAGCCAACTTATCAAAGGCCGATTCTCTGTCCCGCAGCAGACATAGTACACTTAGGGACATTTAGCTCAGCCATGCATACCTCCAGAATCAATTACCAGTAGGGGGTATGGGTAAACCGCTGGATACACCCTGACGATCAGCTTGGTACCAACAGCATTACGTACATCTCAATCCCACACTTCATACGTCTTCGCAGGAACACGATAGAAAATCCTCTATTGCAGTCCATTTCTGTGGCTCTGTGTTTGCCATCCCACTGGAGTAGTTGTTTCTCAATACACGTCACCGTGTTCGATAGCAAGAGCCATTCATAGTGAATAATCCACCCCAGGCCTTCTTTCACTCTACCAAACGCCGTGCTTAGACACCACCACAGCCAAGGCGGAAATCTGCATAATAACTAGGCTCCGCTGATCGTAATCTACCGCTTCAGCCGGCGCCTTCAAATCGGCGGCACAGTTACAGCTAATCCTGCTCCGAGAGAGCGAAACAGGGGGGTAAATTAGCGTACGTGGCTCTCTATATCTCCCATGAACTGCCCGCCGAGTTCGCCCTGAACCCCAGCGCCAACGCCATGGCTTCGCGGCGAAAACACGACCAGGAACGGCGGATGGTGAAAAACTTTCGGGAAAAGGTCAAACGCCGCAAGGAGCGCATTATCAAGAGCTTCCACGAATTTGGTCTTCTCTCCGGCGCCAAGATGTACTTGCTCATCCAAGATGGCAACGGGGATATGACGGAGTACCGGAACACCTCAGACCGGAAGTTTCCGCCGACGTATACCCAACTGGTCAGTCACTGAGCGACTCCGGCGCTCTAGGTACGCTCTAACAATTCACAGCGGCGGCTGTTTCCAACGGCCCAGCTCCTGACTCCAGAGAGCTTTGGAGCCACAACTGGCCAGGCCGAAACCCGTGTGTCGTCCAACCCGTCCAGCATAACCCCTTCCACCCGCGAATCGAATCGGGACTTGGACCTGTCGCGGGTGGGTCTCCTACAGGATTGTGACTTGTTCTCGATGCCCTGTGAATCGACCGAGCTCCCAGGGCTGCCGTCGGAGTGGGATGCAGCAGATGCAGCCCATTTTCCTATGAACCCGGGCCACCCTGCATATGAGGATCCCTCCAATCGATTGGCGTTTGGAGCAGACGGAATGACGCGGCCCACAGAATCTGGAGACTATGCCGTACCTCTCATGTAGATTAGATGCTTATTTTTTGTGCCTCCGATGATCGTTGTCGTCTCAGTACACGAACCGGGGTGCGGAGTGATGTTGATTTAGCCATTGCTTGGCGGACAACAAAGACCACACTAGCGTACCACAAGTGATACACTATCCAGTTACGGACTAGCGCCGGGTCTTCGACAGACCTACCATTATCCATACAAGATCCTCATTTTATGTGTAACCTATTCTGGAAGACAGTTGGGCCACGCTTTCTGGTCATTGTGAATAATCCGTGATCCGGTTCGTGATCTGTTCTATCCCACCGCTAGCGTATGGTTGCACTAGTACGTTTTTCCCCATGGTTCCCTTACTGTACAAATCGCTTTCTAGCCAGATCCTAGAGCTCAGGCTATGATTGGCACCGGATACTGTTTTGTATGGACACTTAGTCAACATTTAGGGGCAGCCGGTCCGGATATGCGTGATCTATGGCAGGTAGAGACATTGACGCTTCAAGTGTTTTGGTCTCCGCTCGGCTATAGCCCACCGAGGCTAAGGCTGCATCCCACGAGCACAACTGCGCAGCACACCGCCCCGAGGCTGTACTTCCCTGCTGAACCCATTTCCACTGAGCTGATCATATGCGCTCCTTCGTCTTCCATGCCCCTAGCCGCGGACTGGGAGGAAAAGATAATCCCAATAGAAGTCAGGAATAACACTAAACATGTAACGCTTAACAACCCCATCGTCAAACACTTCAGCCACCGTCGATCGGAAAATGTCAACCGACTCAGCAGCAGCGTCACTATTGCTATAACGACAGATACCGCCAGCCCAGTGGCAATTGTCTGGCATACTGTCTGGGTCACGGGCGTCACCACAGCGTCCTCGATGTGCTGGAGTGGCTCAATCACATGCGCCAAGACCTCTGGTGCAAGCTCAGGCATGGCTCGAGACAGATGAACCGGAAGAGGCTGGCACTCGCAGCGATCGGGCTCGTGCTGGATACAGAACCGCCGCGTGCCTAGCGATAACCGGCGGGGGAGCCCCGTCTCAAAGTGTGGCCGTCCGGGTAGCTTGTCGGTGGCTGTTGGTGCGGTGGATGCTGTGCCACTGAGCACTTGAGACACACTTTGCGTCTCATCCGTAATGATCGTGATCCCCGTAGGCTCTGCGGCTCTCGTAACTGTCTCCACGACCTTAGGAATGTCAGGAGCGAACACGATCCCAGAGCGGGGCTGGAGGCGCTCGTGGGGTACCGTTAGATCCCATTGGAACTGCTAGGGTGTGAGCAGTGGCCGGACGGACAACCTCAGCTCTAAACGCCTGTCACACCTCAAAGGTTATAATCCCCGCATCTTTCACGGAAGGCACTGTGAGTAACAAAACCGCCAGGATCAGTACCGCAATCGACGCCGTCAGCAGGACGAGATAGATACCTGCCGCCACGCGGCTTCGTGATCTGTCGTGTCGATGAGACCTAGGCACGGGAGCTAGACCTAACGCTGGGGCTCTCTGTAGACTTGGTCTTTCCCTCCTCGGTGTAGAGATGGGCTGGTTTGAAACGAAATGCACAACGCGCCCATCGCCCGCCATATCGGGTGTGTGATTCCTGCTGACTCTCGAAAGTATAGTTATAGCAGGTTGATCGTCGGGAGATAGCGGTGTTTTAGCAACACATACAGCATCAGGTCGTGCCTCTCCAGCACGCGCAACATACGCTCTCAGGACACGAGTGTCGTGGAGTATCGCAAACAAACTTAATTCATCTTGGCTCCAGTGGATTGCTCTAGAAGGACTCAGGGCTGTGGGCAACCGTAAGCTCCACCAACGTAGCGTATTACAGGTGGTGCACTATCCCCTATTGA
This sequence comes from Aspergillus sp. MEXU 27854, assembly GCA_019721355.1. Taxonomy (NCBI): domain Eukaryota; kingdom Fungi; phylum Ascomycota; class Eurotiomycetes; order Eurotiales; family Aspergillaceae; genus Aspergillus; species Aspergillus sp. MEXU 27854. The sequence goes on along the minus strand of JAGMTT010000011.1, from coordinate 54,118 downwards.
ATCCTGACCGCATCGTTATTGGGGGCGGGCTTGGACCTGGACAATAAATACTCGCAACCAGTAAACTTTAATTCAGAACTATGTGCTACCCATGACCTACGCAAGAGTCAAATAATTCCTGGCGCAAGATCCTGTAGTTTTCTGTCTGGTAGGCTGGACACTCTATCTATGGGGTATATTATGCTTTACGGCTTCTCTCTCTATCTCTCCGGCATTTTGACTTTCCCTACCGCAACAATTCTACACTCATCCAACTCTCCCACGATCCGTACAGCCCAATCGAATTGTTCATCAATACAGCATATTGAGAAAAAGATGACCCCCGCAATTTCCAAGGTGCAAGCCGCTGTCCAAACGTCTCCGGTCGTGGATTCCGGGGTTCCGTGCAACTCTACCCGAGCAGAGTCTGAATCACAGGAACAGTCTGCTGTCGTCCAACAACGTCAGCATAGAGAGCCATTCCTTGCTTTTGCGGTTGGCATGATAGCTCTAGGGACCACTGTCTGGCACACTAGGGAGAACGATCATATACCACCACTTCTTTCCACGGAGACCTTCGTCGGCAATGCCGCGCTTTTGGCCTTTATGGCAGTGGCATGGGATTACATGGTTATCTTCTCATCCAGGTATTCAGATTACGGCCTACCTATGGTGGCGTGGGGCTCGCCGGCCCTGCTCTACGTCACTTACATATTGTGCTTGGCGGGATACGTTTGCTGGTACGACACCAGGGCGACCCATCCATTGGCGACCTATATCATGGTCTTGCAACTTGGGCTTTGGGTGGTGGTGACGGTGGGCTGGACCGTATCCACCATGTTTTGCTTGCTTTTGGATGACGACATGGACGGCCACGAGGAGCCCGGAAGGGCCTGATCGGATGTCTCATTCCGCACTTAGTGAGGGCCCATCACAATTGATGCCTGCACGCAGGTATCCATTGCGTCGGGAGTGGAGCGGCGTGTCAGGGTTGGTTCGGCATGGCCGCAGATGGGTGAGAGCAACCTGATGGTTTTCGCGTATTCCGGAAGCCTGAGGAGGGTTGCTGCAGCACAGTCATGGCCAGTGATCATCCGCAGTACTGTACAAGAACTATTGTTGTATTTCGTCCAACAAGAAACGCTCTGATTCGGTAAACGATCTAGCTGGCACTATTCTAAGTGAAGGGCTGCACTGCACGTCAATCCGCAAAGTATGTGAGGACTCGTAGACTGTCGGGCTGGTTTGCCTTTACGTATCGCATCCGCCATCTGTCAATCCGTCACCTCGGAGAACTGCACTCAAAGCTGATGCCGACATGGAGCCAGCTAGGCACGTGTTGTAAAGGCCGAAGCTATCGTGAGCTGGCGGTCCTACTAGAGGTGAAGGTCGTTCCCTCAACGTAATATTACACATTGATATTGCTCCCGGCAGTGCGCAGAGAGAAGCCCACCAATCCTGGTCGTGTTCCAGCGGACACGGACCCCCGCTCGCTTGGCTCCATATTGGAGGCATGAGGGGCGCTGTAGCCTGCTGGCTCTCCAGATGCATGTCGCACGAGGATGGCTGCCAGTGGTCGAAGAAAGCCCTTTCATCTCGAAAGCTTGCATGTCTGGTCTCTGGCAGAGCATGGGGTATGAAAGTGTCCCAGGTCAGTAGCCTGTCGAAAGAAGGGAGTACCAGATTAGAGTCGACGGTATGGGTAGTCATCATTTCTTCTGCTGGTGGGGCCTGCCAGCCGAGGACAACGCCGTGACAACTATCCAGACCGGGTGAGTCACCGAAATGCATTTGTATGTCGCCTGGACCAGCAGCAGATAACCCTCCCATGTCGTTCATTCGATCAGCCAGGCGCATGCTGCAAGGAGAAAGGGCTTCATCCAAAGCCCGGATTTCAGGTAGTGGGCCCGACCGGTCCCGCTCCGCCTGTGCTCCTTCAAATAGATTATCCCAAGGTAGAGCAGCACAGTCCATCGGTGAGTCATTCGCCAAGGCTGGACGATGCGGAGGTCCGGGATCAGAGCACGCCACCATACCCTGACACGTTTCGTCCACGCTTCCGATTATGGTCGGGTCATCGAAGGCCGGGAGGGATGCGGAAACAAGCCAGTCCGCGAAGTTGGCCGAGCTTGGGGCTGGTTCCACCGCTGTTTCCGGGGTGTGTTCCGCTTTCGCATCAGGTGGCGTGTGCGGCTCTTTGGGAGAGGGCCTTCGGCACTCGTAGACGCAAGGACGACGATACCTTGCACATGGCTCGCATGGCTCTCCCCCTCCGCACTGGCTCACGTAAGCAGTTGCAAATGTAGAAGGTCGGGACTGGGTGGTGTATGGCAGTGGACATGGCCTTGGGAGAGCTTACTTCGATCTTGCGTCGGCGACATTCACCACATGCCACCCGCGTTCTCCGCCGCCGTTCCCTTTGTCGCGTCCACTGGACGGAGTACTCGTTAACTCTGATCCACCAAAGGGAGTGAAGCTTCTGGAGGTCGTTAAGCTCACCTTCGGCGGTCGCTAGCCGGACTGTGGCCTTTTTAGCCGCGATGATAGTCGGCGCGTGTTCACCATAGTGCTGCTACTAGATTAGTAGATGTCCCTAGGCAGACCGCACCGTTCGGTTTGCGGCAATCTTTCTCTAAAGTGAGCTCTGGGATATTTCACATCGTCCTTCAGGCAGGCTATTCATATTTGTACCATAACGTGTGGTCCATCCGTCCAACGTCTCATTTCTTGGAGCACGGCATTCCAGCTCTTGCATGCTTTCGCAATGGTATTCCAATAGCGAGAGTTATGGGCATGTCAGTGCTGTACCTGCACGGTTCCGAAATGCACGTTCTACAGGTAGAGGAGACTCTTCGGTCCGTTGACATTACGTCCAATGGAATGCAGGTAAGCGTCTGTCCCCAACCGGAAGTACAGGGGGCATTGCGCCCAAAATTCGGTTCCCGAGGACACAAGGCTGAGGGGCTTTGCTGTACAATGTCCTGTACTCCCAGGACTGAGGTTACTGCCCTGACTGTTCATTCACCTGAATGGACAGTCCTATCGGGAGTGCGAGAGCTTGTGTGAGGTGAATTTGGGCAAAGCGAAAACTTTGAAAGCGGCTGGACACGCACATGGCTAGGGTATCACGGGTGATACGCTAATCCTATCATGGTAAGTGGCGCAGATCCGGCCAACCGCATGTCCCTATCGGTCTCCAATAATAGATAGAGTTGTTCCAGAGGGACGGGCCGGAGAAACACCCCCGGAAAAGCAAGCCTTGGCAAACTACTCACGCCTTCTGTCCCATCGTTCCATCTCCCGGTTGATGGAGGCCGCGGGGCCTCCTGCCATGTAGCCACTGTATCTTCCTCGGTTGCATCATGTCAATTGTCGTCCTACTAAGTCTCCGCCTTATCACCGCATGTCCGTGGGTCTATTTCTATATGCCGAACTTTGTTACCAGAGTCTGCACTCTCCGTGGACGCCGCAGATGCAGTGATGCAGTCCCCATCACCGATCGCACATCAAGGGGATGCCGGTTTCGAGGGCACTACGAGTCATGATGCCATGACAGGGATAGAGGAATGCGGTGTACAGTCTACCCCAATAGTAGCGAGGCCAGCCATGCTGAGCTGCACGGTTCCGTGGGATGCGAGCTCCCGATCATTACTCGAAATGAGTAGATGATAGTGGGTGATCGACAAATACCAGAGGCCCGAAATAGGCTACGGTCTTTCAACAATAGCTGGGCGTAATTGTTCTCCGTAGTGTCAGTGTTCGTACTGATATGGCAGGAGCCACAAACTTTCAACTTTGATGGGACGACCAAGACCCTAGTTGAGGGCGTTTATGTAAGTTCAAACTAGGTCGATCATAACCATGGTCCTTACCGACAAGTTCTAGGACATATCGGTCACATGACACTGACGGTCTGAATGGAGCTCGGGGTAGTCTGGAGTCAACTCTGTCCCACCATCCGCCTAGCCTCAAGAGATCCGTTACGTCTTCAGAATTAATGACCAGAGAGCTGGTTATAGTTTCAAACATCACAGATGGTACGGGTTGTTGCATAGGGTTCGATGCAAACAATGTTCCGACTCCCGTCGGTTGCGCGTTTGACGAGCTACATCAAGTGAAGTGTGCGCTTCGCTCAGAGGTTTCAAGTCCTGCAGTGTGCCATCGCCGTCGACCCGCTTCCGAAGTTCTTGGGCCAAGCACTACGGGGCTGTCCCTACAGGCTAGCATGGGTTGCTCCAAAACAGCGCAGTAGATGGTATCCAGAAGAGTACCACGGTTCAGCTCGCAAAGGTAGCCACCAAGGAGTGGACATGAAGACTGGCGACAACCCAGTCACCTTAGGATATCCTACACCCGACGGGGATGATCGACAGAATCCTGAGATCCGTAATGTAACCCTGGCTCAACACTGAGCACGGTCGATATGGCAAACGCGCCGGCAGAGTGCAGAAAGAGGAGGCCGGGGCGTCGCACTATAAGCGGATCGGCTGGGGACAAGATAAAGTGGAGGATCCTCATGTTCTGCGACCAACGCCGCAAGAGACTGGTCGCCGCTCGGTCGACTCACAAGGATAAAAAAGATAGAACGGCTAGGATGACAGCACAGCACCAGCACGCCGGGAGAACCTCGTTGCGGGCGAAAGAGACTGCGGCCGGACTGTCCCTGCTCTCCGTCTACGCAGACGTCCGCCTGTTTTCGATTGTCCCCGCGGGCTCCATGGAAACCAGACGCTACTGGGATATTGCGGTAAGTGGCGGGCGGCGCATGTTGCAGGACTGTCTGCTGATGCTGGTGTCAGAAGCCCCTGGTGGCAGAGCTGTGTGACGAGTGGAGCAAAGACGGCCGTTGTGCCAAGTGCACCCCCGAGACGCTGGTAAGTTGATGCGATTCACGTCCATCCGCATGTCAGCGTGATCATGGAGCTAGAAGAATGGTTCAGTGTAGGTACCTGCGTAACATGTACCAGGTTCTTCATCCTGCAAAACCCCTGCCACCGCAGACGGCGAGTCCGCCGGAATATGCACGCGCCATCGAGATGAGCTTCGGAGGCAACCTCGACAGCCCTCAGGATTGCGCAGAGCTCGTGCCACCAAGAGGGACGAAGCGCAAGAGGGCTGATGCAGACCAGGATGAGGAATACCGCCTCACCCGTCGCCGGCTGGGGGCAATGGACGACGCCGCTCCCGCTCTAAGCCCCGTGCCGTCGCCGGAGTGGGCCTTTTTCCCGCAGTCCCCGGCCGGCGAGTGGATTGGCAACATGGGCTGGGGCGTTCCTGACAATGACAACACCGCACCGACCGATGCGGACGATATCTACAGTCAGGAAACGTACGGCGAAGATCGGCTGACAGACAGTGAAAGACGGCATGAGAGCCAAGGTGGCTGTGGTGAAAGCGATGGGTCTGGAGGCAGTGGCCCCGCTACTCCATCAGTGGTTGAGAGCATGGAGGATGCGTTGTTCGTCGGTCCCGCGGAAGCAAACGCTGGCGCAGATTTCGATCGGCTGCTGCACGCGACCACCGAGTATTCAGATCTTCTCGACGAGTGGCCAAGCTCACCGTCGGTCGAGTCGGTCGAGGATGGCGGACACCAGACTATCAGCGCCCGCTCGACCAGCGCCCGCTCGACTCCCACGACTCCTTTGGGTAATCGTACCAACATCGAGGACTATATCGACCCGGGGTCGGCGTCCCAGTCATCGCCGCCGCCGGACGGACGCAGCCCGTCACCAGACGCAACAGCAGTCCAAGAACCACCCCAGACGTCGTCCGAGTTGGCTCCGGCGGCGATCGATGAGCTGGTCCGCAGTTGGCGCGTACCGGGGAACTTGGAGCAGGCCATCGCGGAGACGTTCCCCTGCCCAGCACCCCTCGAGCCGACGGTAGCAGCGGAGGCGGCGCCGCGATTCAGCCTCGACCAGGGCCGTCGACCGGGACCCGCGGAGGAGCGAGACCCAGCATGCAGCCCCGCTGGGATTCATGAGATCCGTGACCTGCGGGACACGGCACTGCGACAGGTCCAAGACAGGGTGCAGGTCCCCCTGTATGGTCACGTGTTGGCCGTGAGCGATGTCGAGCGACTGTTTGACGAGATAGCGAACATACGTCCAATCACAGAGTTCACCATTAACCTCGTGTGCGACAAGCTCCATCGCACGCATCCTGCACCGGGCGTCTGGGTCGGCCACGTTGCATGGGAACAGCAAGCTCCGGATGGCGGCCTGCCTCGGGATTCGACCCATGAAACCCTTCTGTTGCCTACAGGCACGCCGGGCCAATGGTCTTTGGTTGAAGTAGACGCCGTTCGGGGTAGCATCGTGCATCACCAGTTTGCAGCCGCCCGATCGGGTAACAAGGCGTCCAGCGCGACCTGTCAACCACATCTTCCCTGTGCATCCTGCCGTCTCGCAGCCGATGCGCTCACCGTATCGCTCCGCGAATCCAGCACGCGGTGCCCCGAATGGCATCTCGAATCCGCGGCCCTCCACTGCCGTGCGGGGGATGGTATCGTCTTGCTCTGGGCGTTAGAACAACGCGCCGGTGGGGGCAGCCTGCACGCAGGGCCTCCCGCCGACTTTGGCCGCCGGCTCGCCGAATCGATCGTCACCGAGATGTGTCGGCGGGGGGATCCGTTGACGCCGCCCACCGAGTCCGAGGATCGGTCGCCGCAGCTCAAGGCACGGCAGCGCTGGTCGTTCTTCCAGAGCCGGTCCGACCGCCCGACCAGCCTCGTGGGGACCTGGGAGGCGATGGCCGAAATGCCGATAGCCAACGCGCCCGTCGGGTGGGATGCGGCGGACCGGCTGATGCGAATGGTGTTCAACATCGCGTCGCCGGCAGTTCTGCTGGGGATCAAACATCAGTTGCGCCACCTCCGGACCGGATTGAGCGCGGCCCCGGGGGCCTTTACCCGCAACGCAGCGGGAGCATTCGCGGCGGGGATGTGGCACGACACGAACGAGCACGCGTCGCGCGTCGGGCTCGTGCTGAGCTATTGGGCGATCCACGACCACCGCCAGCGACGACAGCAGGAAGGATACCCCGATGCGGTGGGCCAAACGGTGGACGATATCGTGTCCCAGCTCCCGCACCCCCAGCCCGACCGGGGTCAGGTGGTCGAGAAGGTCAAGGAGTGGAGCCGGCGGGCATGGCCCTGGAACCAACTGGTGCGCATCGCGGGCTCCCCCAACATCCTCTGTTTCCTCCCGCAGGGCGTGCGGTTTTTTCCCGGGGAGGATGAATGGCGGATGACGGACTACCGACGGCTGAAGAAGGCCCAATTGGACCTTATGGAACGGGTGTTCCGCGAGCATCGCGCACTGCTGCTGAGATCGGTGCCGGCGGATTTTTTCGAGGTGTTCCTCTACCGACGGCTCCCGGACACTCGGTTCGCCATCGAGGGGTGGAGCGACGACGAGATCCTTCGCGAACCCCTAGATTCAGCAAAGTTTGACCATGCGTTTGAACCTCTTTCTGTGAGCTAGGTGGTGTTTGGGCGGTTGCCCGCCCTCTGTTTTGCGGATCCGTTTTTCTATCTTTCCTCTTGACGCTTCGTTTTGTCTTTCACTTTCCAGGAAAAAAGAATCCCGGGCATTCTCCACCGGCAGGGGATGTCCGGTAACCTCTCTATGGATAGACATCTGGTCAGTCTGCACGGGGCGATATATGAACGGGCGGGACACACGAGGGATCGTTAGTGATAGCAATCAAAATGGTGATTTATAGCTGGTATTTGACTAGGACCTTTACTATTGCCGTAGTGTCTGCCCAGGCAGGAAAGCTAAAAGAAATTGGATTCGGTCGGGGGAATGCCGGCAACGGGGTTCGAACTGCTGGAGCTTCAGATGACGGGGGCTTCCCCACTAGGCTACTGAGCCCGAGAAGGAAGCACTCGGAACTTCCGCCTTGTGTTATCCCCGAGGATTTTCAGCGGCGGATATACGTTGTTCCTGTTGTTGTCTGGAAAAGTAGTTTGTTCGACAATGCGAAAGAAGAATAAACCAGCACTGTGCAACGCCAATTTCTGCCGTTCCTGTGAGTTAAAAATTCCAGGGCATCTTGAAAAACATCATTGGCACGTCATGGCTAAAAAATCGGTGTTTTCAGCGCTGTTCGCCACTCTATAGTTGGACAGAGAGAACAGTGGGAATCATATATATATTTACACCTAGGGGCATAGACGCCGACACTCCTGCCACGCGTAAACAACGGTAGTGGTAAAAGGGCAAAATACATATAACCACACGAATTCTATGCTCCATTCCATGACGTCCCAGTTACACCTCCGTAGTCCAAGGCCGTAGCTTGAATGATGCTTCACCCTAAGAATGATGATGCTGTAACCGGCGGATCAATGTTGATCACGGGATGCCACGCCCTCTTCCGAGAGCAACCCCCCCCCCGCCCAGCCCCGACCCACAAGTCGACATCGAATTGGCACTTGTAGCTAGATAATGGACTGCCTTCTTGAAGTGTTTCGGCCCCGACGTAGTAACTTGTTGGGCACAGAACGGTACTGTAGCAGAGAAGAACTCAAATGGCGACGAACAGTCCGGCGCCATATTCACCGGGAGATAATTCTCATCACCGTAGTCAACCCTAGCAGATCTACTTGCTTTGATACGCACAGCCCAATCCCGACCAGTGGCGACCATGCCGGGCCAGGGTTTTACCCAGCAGGATAATCTAAACTAGCACAGTACGACCCGCGAATGCGGAGGGCGCTGAAGGTCTGTTCCGACGTAGAGGACATCAACGTTGGCCCTCTAGGAACTAGGCCGCCGCGGTGTTACAGTGTATGGACTCCAGAGGAACGTTGCGTGCTAGTTAACTGCATTGGCTACGATGATTATGTCAGAATCTGACCAATGCTCTCACTACTCAGCAACCAGGCCTTCCCTTGACGCGCCAAAACCCCCTTTTCCTAGGGCGGTGTAACGGACCTTGGGCATCTCTGGTCGACCTCTGGTCGACACCTCAAGCGGTGCCCAAAACGCTTGCTTATGATCATACAAGGCGGCAATGAACCTGCTGTCACGACGACCAGCATTCCTTTATATCAGGGGCCTGGCCCTCCCCGCTGTTCCGGGCTTTTCTGGCCCCTAGTAGATAGAGTGGTGTCCTTCCTGACTCGATGTCTTCGTTCAGGCTTGTTCTGACCGCTCTCCTCCTCTGGGGACCAGCCTCTGGCCTGAGGTGAGACCCTGAGCCGAGCGATTCGACACTGCCGCATTGTCCCGTCGAGCAGGAGACCCTGACGCTAGACAGTTGTCCTGTGTCCACCTCGGAGGCTGTTATTTACGATGGAACCCAGCTTTCGTCCCAAGACCCTGTGTATTCGACTCCCGCAATATTAGTGAGCACCGTCACACACAGAGTCACCGTCACTGGAGTGGCCGGCACCCATGGGGACAGGGAAACCGGCCAAGCTGGTTCTGCATCTGCCGAGGCCCACACGGCTGCCACTACGACGGCTGGGAACAGAAGCCCGGTGACGGATCCGCAGTATAGGACAACCGGCCACCCGTTCGTGGACCAAGAGACCTCTCATGTTCCCCAACCCACGCCAGTCGCTACCATTCGGGCGGGTAGGACGGCGACCTCGGCCAACGCGGATGCTAGCACACCCACAGTTGAGTCCATGCTCCCCTCATATGTGCGTTCTTCTTTACTGCCCTCCCTGACGACGTCGCAGATACAGCCCCTACGTTCCCAATCCGAGCCGACGGTGGAACCCTCGATAGCCCCCGACGCGGTCTTCACCGATTCCAACATCACCATCGGCCTGTACATCGTTGACGTGAAAGAGGCGCCAGCGTCCAACGAAGCGGCGTCTCAGTCTTTCTTCCAACCTCAATCAATCAGCGCAAAGCCTGGCGACAGCGTTCTCTTTCGCTTCCACGGCCCGTACGCCCTCTACAATTCCGACCTTCACAGCCCGTGCCGCGCACCCCGCCTCAGTCAGAATACAGTCTCAAATGCCGGTGTTTCGGCCTACCAGTTCGTTGTGCACTCGGCGGAGCCGGTCTGGTTCTCCGCCGGTCTACTCGACAAACCCGATGTATGCAATAACCAGACTGTGTTCGCCGTGAATCCAGGGGATGACATGGAGAGGTTCCTCGAGAATGCTACTTAGCGGATTTCCTTTTTTTGGAAGAAGATAGTCTACATGTATCTAAGTTTATCCCGCCCTTGGCAGTGCCTGGCCGTACCCTACAATAGGAGCTAGTATGGTTACAAGATAATTCACTCTTGGTAGCCTGTATCCCCACAGTCCATAATATAAAGCAGGCTGTCTAAGGGGACTCTCAATTCTGTACTGATGCTGCTACAAGGCATATTACAAGGGAATGGACCGCAGCATTCGGAGGATCACAATAACCTACACTGAAATCGCGCAACTGCAGACACAAGGAAAGCCCAGTCAATCACTGTAATGGTTTGCAGGACCCTGAACATTTCTCATGCCCTTGGCGATATAGTCGCCAGCGCCAACCTTGCCGGTTACTTTACAACAAGTTCTTCCCATGCACATGGCCACATAACCAGCTCAGAGCCCCAATGTCAAGGTCAGTGTGGTCTGCGTGGGGCATCCACGGGTCGCGAAATCATCATCCGGCTCAAGATACACCGAATCGCAATCGAAGTTCCCAGCCGGACATGTTATGGTGCGGCAGGTAGGATCGTCCGCCGTCACACGTATTCCTTGTTTGACAAATTCTGAGTCGACGTCCAGATCAATATAGGAGACATCCCAGTAAACAGTGGGGTCCGAAAGCGTATATTCGAACTGCAGGATATGCGCTTGACTGTCTTCCGTTGCCATCTTGATGGAAATTCCGCCGTTCTCTCGGGCCCTCCAGGACTCGAAATACCGCCCCTCGTAGGCTGGGAGGACTGTTGGCTGGCCAGATGTGTCACCCACTGACCACAGATAAACGCCATTGCGCAAGTGATTGAAGATATGTACTCCGCCCAGGTGGCCATCTGAGCTGCTGGCCCACGGCAAGGCTGAGCTGGTCGGCTGCTGCGGCCAAGACATCGTAGGGATGCTTGATCATCTGCGGATGCCCACAATAAGCAGTCATTGAAATGCACAGGTTAAAGGCTGGTTAAGTATTTACGTGTTCTTGAACCGATCCGTGGATCCATTGCAGTCCGCCATCAGATACACAGCAAAGGACCTGATTGTTGGTGCTTCCTAAGAGGATATCCTAATCATGTATGAAGCGCTTATATATATAGGGTATCTTTATTTTCCCGCTGCCGGTGTTCAGCTAGGGGTGTCTGTAAACCATTGTTTGACCCTTAGTGCCTTGCACTCACCGTGTGCATGTCGGCCTATACATAACAAGCCGCAGCTTCTTGAGTACTGTGGTATACAGCGACTATACTACAGGCTCCCTCTTCTGCCATTTACAAAACCTCTTGGGCATGTATTCATTTCTTGCCTTGCTCAGTTTCTGGGTTGATATGACGTTACAACAACAGGCCCTGTCTTTAATCCCGATTCGACTCCCCTCACAAGAATATTTCCGCTAAACCTGACATATGTGCAGGCCAACATGGGTCGCATCCTCAAACGAGCCTAAGGCGTGCGATGTTCGAGCCGGGTCACAGTGATATTTGGCGATCGTTGACAGGCTTCGCAAATACCGCTGTCATGGGCGGTTCCGCACAGGATGGACCCGCCGATCGTGGGGCGCATGCACATAGCTTGCTTGGCGTGGTCTTCCATAGACTGATGGTCGGCTTTCACCTGAAGCAGCAGGAAGTGATACATCGCAAAGAGAAGAGCCGCCACCGTGGCATAGGCCCCGGACACGGACACCGTCACGATCGCCATAACCGACCAGGTCCCGCCGCGGGCCGTATACACATTTAAGATCGTGTTTAGCAGCCCAGTGACCGAGTGGATCAGGACAGGCCTGAATTGGTCAGCTGGACTGTAGGGCAGACAGAAGAGGGGAGAGTCGTACAGAAAGATCTTCTCCGTCGGCCAAATATAGTTGGCCCTCCGCCCCCACCACAGGGCACCGCATCCAGCCGTCCCGAGAGCACAGAAGATGATCGCAACACTCAGAAGCGGAATATGCTGCACGGCGCGGTAGACCACGCCCCCAGCTGTGTTTTGAAGCAGCGAGGACTCCCGCAGTGTGGTAAAGGTGCTGGGGAAAACAAGGAATCCCGCCAGGACCAGCCACGTGCAAATCGATGCGGCCAGGTTATAGGCGAGGGGAGTCTGCTCCATCTCCAGTAATGTGTCAACATACTGGCTTTGGACGGCAGGATTCAATTTGGCCGTGTGGTGGGGCTTTGAGAGTCTCTCCTTCCACTGTGGCCATAATCTCCTCCAGAGGTCTGGCAAGGTCATCGGCCGTCCCATGACCAGGAGTCCTATTCTTACCGGGTGCAAATCCAACGTTAGTGCCGCATTCACCGACAGCGCGCCTGTCATGCTTTTATACAAGGGCCGATGGGGCGGATCCAATACAACTGTGGGGTGCACCGTGTGGTCGACGTCGACCTGGCCTATATGTCTTCCAGCAACCCCTACAACCTGAAGTACAGTGCTACAAGCCCACAGTAAAGAGCGATATGGACATATATTACGGTAAGTGTGCCCAGAATTGGTTGTGTGGTAGACACGGCAGAACGTCGGCCCTGTTGCAAATCTGCACTCCTAGCCCGGCACAATATAGGAAACAAGACCTTGACGAATATAGGTAGACCTGGGCTATCATACAACAACTTTCCTATACCCCACAATGCTGCCACCATGCAGGTATCCACACCGGTTTCGCGGATTACCCGGGAGTCACCCTGCAGGGCGAATCGACGTCATGAGCGACCTGCAATCGGTCGATCAAGCGCAAGCGACGTCCTTGTCCGCGCTCTTGGTCGTAGTCGCGCGACATTTTCCAAGTCGGTCGGTGAGCGGCTCTCATCTTTCTTTCCGTTAGCTTGAGTGTACGGTACAGTCCCCGTCTTCCAAGGCATACCACTTGGTTGTCCAATGCGTCAAATAACTGGCGGTCCGAGGATGACTTAAACACATGGTTGCGGCCGCCGGCGCACACAACAATCCAAACATCCACGCCAAACAGGCTCAGTTCGTAACATTTTTGGAAAATGGTCTGCCGGCGCCGACGCACGTTGCGTGAGCCGGGGAGAGTGTTTACCATGGTGGCTAAAGAGGAGCAAAAATGGGCACGGCAGGGCAGTGTGGCCGCGGCATGATGGCGGCTCGCGGCACTCAAATACCACCGTGATGGTGCAGATCAACCCGTCTATCCTCCATAACTTAGATGGTCGGCGCTAATGCACATCCATTGGGGCAGGCTCTTCGAAGGTTGGAGTATTACCTGTGATACGCTAGTCTATTTCCGGAAATCGTTCTTTCTCCACATTAAAAGGTTCCATATCATCTGCACTTGGGGATGTCGCTGTTTAGGGGCACCATTCTCCATATGCGTCCATAGTTCAGTGGAACATAGCCTTAGATATATATGTCTAAGCCACCGGTTGAGCCAGTCAGTTGCCAGGCTTTGGAAAGACAATGCACGATGCACTTGGCGATAAGGTGTCACTGCAGGCCCATGGGTGGCTGAGCGCCACAAGACGGAAATCTGGTAACCTATGATATATATCTTCCATCACAAATCCTGTGGAGCCATAGCCAAAACTCCAACCTATTCCGATAGGAACGCTCGTGGGAGACATTCGTATCCTTCAATCTATATCTAAAGCCCTACAGTAGGTACCTCTGTATACTGGATTTCTTTTTAGTCCTAATCTCATTTCACTGACAGCTGGAGGTGCCAGGTCTACTACATGCCTCTGTTCTCCATATCTAATACATCATTCAACAGCTACTCCATGCAGCATGCCAACCTCAGCACGACCGATAGTCATTCCCTACAGAACCCAGAGACACCGTACCACGGATGATCAGCTGTACGGACATATCTCGAATACTGTGGTCCCCTCCACGCTCGCCGCTGCCCTATCGCATCGGCCATGGACAGCATGGGATGCTGCCCTGGTTCGTATGCGAAGCTGCGGGAAAGTTTGGAACGAAATCAGGCAGAGTATGCATCCGAGGTACGCTGCGGGCTGTTTCGTGCGTTGCGCGCATCTGGAGAACTATATGGAGGACCGCCGGTCAACATTTGGTAATAACAAATCGGCTGCCGACGCATGCAACGAGACGCAGGTTGAACTACTGCAGCAAGGCAGGCATTCTCTCCTGAGCACAGGACGGGTGAGACTCTTCTATAATACCGCACATACCGCACATACCGCTGCTTTAGCCTAGACCGCCTGTGGGGGGGGGGGGGTCACATATGTCATGGATTTTGACGTGAATGTGTGCAGTGAGAAGATTACGTGGGTGTCCCTGAGAAGAATATATATAGGGTATTCCATATGTACAGTACACATTCAGCTACACTTATGGAAAATCATTACTGGAGGGTTTACCTTGCTAGAAACATGTATGAGCTGGATCTACAGAACGAAGCGGCCGAGGCGCCACCTCAATATACTTCCATATAAACTTCTGGATTGGCTGCCCTTGCACGGGCGATGCAATCGACATAGAACCTGATAAGTTGCCTATTTAACAATGTAATTAGCGCTCTTTTGAAATGCAACATGGCGGTAGCTTCCTTGGCTAGTCCCGCATTGAAGCATTCGTTATAAGGCAAGCAATCCGTCACAATAGTTCGAGGCTTTGATTGTATCCTTGTTGACTTGAAGTTTGCCATGCGGCCAGTACGAAGCGTCCCGTGGTTTCAATTAATCTTGGAGGACGGGGTGCCTGCACTGCTTTACGACGCATCGCGCCCTTCTCAATTGGCACCTGTAGTTGGTCAACCCCAGTATACGTATCCTGCATTGACATGCTTCTTGGGCGGAGCGCGCAAGGATCGAGCCCTTCGTCAACTTTTCCCAGACAACCCCGGGCGGAAGGTCGCGGGGCTCAACTTGCAGGTTGACCACCGGACCCAGTCATCAAGCCGCCCCATTCTCTTCGCAGAGGGTAATCCTCATGCGACCCCACAGCCCCTTGGCTCAGAGCCTCTTGGATCGGCCGAGCACGTCCCACTCTCCTGGGGACAGTCCTCCGACCCCCACACGCTGGACCTGTTGCTGGCCCGGTTTCTGCTGCCGTTTGCGCATGTGACCTGTGTTTTCGCTGACGATGTTGGTGGACTGAAGGGCGTGCACACCCTGTTACAGAGCTGGTCGCTCGTGGGGCGCGATGCCACGTATCCATTGTTGCGTCCCCGGATCATCGTTGTCGTCGAGATGGACGAGCCGAGCACGGGGACCCTGTTAGAGGATCCCGCGATCACACCCGCGTTGTTCCTACCATCCGGCGGGCCGGAGCTGTTCGCCAGCGTCCATGTGCTGAGTGTTCCACGCGGTCATACATTGTCCGACGAGGCTCGCTTCCGAACCTTGAAAGAGGAGGTTCTCAAAGCGGTTGACTGGGCAGATCGCGATCGTCTAGAGACTCAGACCCAGTTTTCGAGTGTGCACTTGCCCGGTCTCCTGCATAAAGCAGTAACCCATGTGGCGCAAAACCCATGCAGCCCCTTCAATTTAATCGCCGCGTCACGACCGGACCAGCGGCCGGGCGAGTGGACCTCTCATATGATCCACTACTTGTGTCAATCGAAGACACTGATGTCTGCTGAAACCCAAGACCTGACGATTGCCTCGAGCTTGTTGCTCGAGGCCTTCCCACCGAACACACACGGTAGGTGGAATGCGGAGGACCGTCGCGGCTTTCCAATGAGTTGACGCTAATGTATCCGTTCAGCTTTCCATCCCCATGATATTTTCCGGGACCGCTACCGGAGTCCGTGTCTTCAGGCACTGCAACGGGTTTTCGACCCAATCACCGCTGGTGCCCGGTCTTGTTCGATTGAGACTTCCTTCGTGAGCGGCTATGCACTTGCGGCGGGCCGGAACATTCCGCTACACCACGTCTACGCGAAGCACGTGGCCCAATTCCAGTCCGTCTTTGAAGCCCTTTATAGTAATCATACCTGCTTGGGCTGCCTCCTCAGCAGTCCCCAGCATCCCTTGCCATGCGGTCATGCGCTGTGTGATGCCTGTGTCCGGCGATACGGTCGACCAAAACCACGGGCGGAGTCGGTATACTACTTCGAGGCATGTCCGCTGTGCCAGCGGGCCGGGCTGAGTTCCATCGCCATTCTTCCTCCAACGGCCGCGGTGCGCGCGCTGACAGTCGACGGCGGGGGCGTCCGAATTGTCGTCGCGTTGCAGATATTGCTCGACTTGCAGGATCATCTGGGGCCGCAATGTCCGTTGGCCGCTCTGATCGATGTGGCCTGGGGGACCAGTGCCGGTAGGTGATGGTTTGGATCATGTCACACAATGTCCTGATGCCAGACAGGCGCGCTCGTAGTCCTGGACGTTTTCGTTCTGCGACGATCCTTTCGGCAGTGCAGCGATGCCGTCCAGCAGCTCCTGCGACGTTTCTTCCGCGAACAGCAGAGTGCATCGTTGCCAGTCAAATGGCGCCGGACGCTGCGGTGTCTTACGGGCCGAGGCCTGTACGACAGCCGCCGACTCGATGCCCTGTTCCGCAACCACTACGGGGGTAGCCTGCGCCTCTGGGACCCTCGAGCGACAGGGACGAAACTCGGCATTACCACCACCAGTTCGGGCAAAGGACCGACGATTCTAACTAACTATAAGCCGGTGGGTCAGCGGTCCGAGGATATCGGTAAGCTATGGCTTTGAGAAACCCTACCTTCACTGATCCTCTGTCGACCCTATGGAATCAGCATTCGAGACATGGTCTCAGACCATCTGACAGTACGATAGGATACCACCATTTGTCGGGCGTGGTTTCGAATGAAGAGCCTTTGGTATGGATGTGGTGCGTGCCATGCCTCCTACCCTTTTTGCGCCGCTTGCTGACCGTCCCTGGAGTGCGCGTGCATCATCCGCCGCGCCGATGTGAGTACCGAAGTGTGACCCCCTCCATCCGCACCGCTGACGCACCGTAGGTTCTTTCGACCCATTCGTCTGCCTTCTCTCGGGTATTGTTGGGACGGTGGCTTGATGCACAACTGTCCCGCCGCCTTGTGTGTCGAAGAGCTGAGGTATATGTGGCCGTGGTCACCGCCGCTGGGAGTCTTGCTCTCAGTAGGAACAGGCGAGAGTAGAAGAAATGCGGGCCGGTCTGCACACAGGCCTCTCCCGCGTCTCGTTCCACGCCATCATTTCTTCTGGCCGCTGCATGATACGCTCATGACGGAGACAGACGGAGCGCTGTCCTGGCTGCGATTTGCCACGCAGGGGAGCCGCGTCCACGGTGATGCCTTATGTCGCCTAGACATTTCTTTGACAGGCCCGGCGCCCTCATTGGATGCTGCCAACCACATAGACGACCTCGTCCAGCAAGCCCAAGCACAGCGAGTTGGCGAAACTGGACGTCGAAGTATATTACGGCTTCTGGCGCAGAGTCTGTTCTTTGAACTGGCCTCCGCACCTGACCGGGATGCCCGCAGCGGCTCGTTTCACTGTGTCGGTGCGATCCGTTGTCGCATTCCCGGAGAAGTGTTCGTCGCGGCGTTTCGACGAGTCTCCCAGGCCCGAAACCAGTACGTTCTCAATGGCCGCTACCTTGGCATCGATATGGATGAAAGCTCCATCTGTCGAGAGTGTGGGCGCCACTGTCTACCGATCCAATTTAAAGTGCAGCGGTTGCAAGAGGTGGTGCAGTTGTCCGTGCGACTGGACAACGGAGACCGATATCCGGTAGGTGGCTTCCCCAATCCTATGCTCTGGTTCATAGAACGGCAGGGATTTTCTTCCGCCTTCGGCTTCGCCGGGAATGGAATAGCTTTGCGAGACGAATGCCGGGCTTGTGAACGGCGGATTGGGACGCGCCGAGGCCTTCGAGTGATGAAGCTGAGAGCTCGGCAGAAAGTTCGGACTGCACGTGCTGTCTGCGCTGCGGAGCACAGCGCCCAGATTGAAAACAGTTAAAAGGCGATATAGCTGTCAGAATGGTTTGTTCTGTTTTCTAGAAGGATCTTCGGAGGCCATTGATGTTCGGGCCTATCCATACTATGTCGCATCTGGAAAGAACGTTCCATTTGTAGTCAACATGCATCAGCCAAGAGGCATACCCTATTATACTGTATGGCCAATATTGGTATATAATTGAGCTTGATCCTCTACCGACAGACGTGCTTTTCTTTGTACTCAAGTAGTCCGCAGTTGGTCACGTCGAATACGGCCGCAGGCGTGAGCCAAGATGACCGCTGGATGAATTTGCCTGAACAATTGCCAAGGGTTTATCGAGGCTTGGATAGAACTACAGGTCGATGCTATAAACTCAGGTTGGCGTTCGTACTAGGCGCTTGTAAGGCATCGATCCATTGCGCGATAGATGAATACCTCGTAGGTCCATCTATGGGCGTAATGCAGGACTCATGACGAAATTATTTGTCTTGCCGCAGACGGGACTACATGCCAAACCAGCGACACTCGGTATGCATACCTCAGGCCAAAGACCATCTCAGCCATGCGGAAGAGATGCAGAAAAAGATTTTCACTGGGTAGTCTTTGAAATCATGGGTGGCGCACTGATACTGTCGAAAGTACCGCAGGTTATTTAGCATCATATTTTCTAGATACATTGACTTCTTGGCTGATAAAGAGGCTGACCCCTCCCTGCGACGACTCGTAGCTGCCTGTTTAAAGGTCTACTGCATCTATTCTATAACCCTCACACAATGCTCACCGATAAATTCCGTAGCCGCCTTGAAGTATGGCGCGAGCGCAAAGGCCGCCGCGGATCTGCGAGTGGATCTGCGAGTGACGACTCTGAGATCTGGGGCGATTGGACTCGACCAGACCGGCCGACATCGGTGGAGGTCCGGGTGGCACGGCAAGGTGGCCAGAGTTCTGCCGTTGATCTGATGCCTTGTCGTCTACAATGGGCCAAAAAGCAGACTATCAACGAACCAACCGAACGGGATAGCCTCACGCGCGTGGCCTATGAGGCATCCTATCTTCGCGCCGAAAATGCCTACTACCGCAAAGTCCGACGCGCTGCCATCCTGTTTCAAGCCGAAGTCGAAGCCGCTCTCCTGACATATGATTCGGTGCAACAGCTGCGGAGCTGTCTGGAACAATTTCAGAGATTCAGTGCCAATGAGAAACGGAGTTCCCTGCGGTGGAGGTCAAGTATGCTGGGGTTATTGATGCCACGCAGCACGATGCTTCGTACTGCAATTGATGACTGCCAGGTGGGTATAGAGCAGGTTGACGCTCATTACCGGAACCTCCAAAAAGCAGGACGGAGCTTTGGCTCTGCCTTACGGAGGATTGATCAAGAATATGCCAACTTTTTCTCTGTCCAACTGGATAAAGAAACGCCATGCTTTTAAATTAGTGTAGAGGTCGACGGTTGCCGCACTTGAATTGTCCAACATCGGATAGCAAGGACCCCAAAACTTGTCTCTACTGTTTCATCGAGTGATAAGATCCAATCTTCCCTTACAATTCATTAGATATTCATGAGATATAGGGAAATCCTGCCATATGCAGCCTCCTTTACCCTCCAATATAAAGCATCCAACGTAAAAGGGAACCAAGCTACTATCTACGGGCCAAGAGCAATTCCTGAATTTAATTGTATCATCTGCATACGTCACAAGGACGCTTGGGCGGCATTTCCTTTGCATTTTGGATTTTACAGTACATCTCAGAAGTGCAATACTGTACAGCTTTAATCAACCATATGTACACTCCGAATGCATGAATTCTTCCAAGACTCTAGTTGCGTGGCAGGTGGCCGTAGCCGATCTCTGGCACAGCCTCAAGCTCATTCTCGGATGGCCATACTGTCTTCTTCCCTTGCTGTCTCTTCGCTGTATCTGCCTTCTCTCCTGCATGAGTTGCGCGTACAAATCCAAGGTTGTCCTTTCCATGAACATAGCCATGACTTGCGACATGAGTCCCACGGAGGAGCTGATCCTCGTCTTTGTAGCAAAGGGTAACATGTGGACCCAAAGGGTCCTTTTGGTGTACTCCATTGATGCTAGTTGTATCATGAATCTCGGATCTACAAATCATCGAGGATCATCATTTAGCACCCGGTAGAACCTGAGGAAACAAGAACGCCCGTGCGAGAGACGCTAGTCGAATGCGGACTGAGTACATACCTAATAAGCACCGCCTTTGGATAGAGCTTTCTGTCTCTTGCTGTCTGATACGCCAAAGCCACAAGCTGACGCAGTCGATCCTGGTCTTTGGGGACCATGCCCTTGTAAAAGTAATATTTCACCATGTTGACCGTAGACATGTCTGCTTGGATGAGATCGCCAATGAGGGTTTTCAAGATAGGGATGATTGTTATCTGAACTTTTTGTAGGAATGAGAAATAAAGTGTAGGTTGGAGATCCGTTCTTCATTTTGGATCGCGCCTCCTTTATAGCCTGCTGTCAAATAGTCAGCTTTTCTCCTAAAACACGCAATCCCAAGGCGCGTAAATCTATCAAGTAAAGATCCAGACAACTTAGAAATGATCAGATAGATAAAACTAAGTCCCCGCAGTAGAATGAGCACCATGCATATCACATGGTCGAAGTCGGTTCCTGGCGGCTACTGTTGACAAGGAATGTGCCTGTGCGTCCAATCCCGGACCGGTACCTGCCGCTTGAGTACCTGTTGAATGCTTGCTCGTCAACCAATGCATAAGCGCTGTGTCCCGGGACGGACTTTCTCACACACCGCTCCACCCAATCATCGTCCACGTCTTTGCCGAAGTTGGTTGGGGCGCCTTGCGTAACTTGTCACTCATCGAACCCTTTTGCCCAACTCAGCACAGGATATATTTCCATGTCTTCACCGTACTTCTTCTGTCCGGCGTCGTCGCATGATAGATCATGATTAGGTTGTTGTCTGAAACCAAACTATCGTTGCGCCCGCACGGTTTACATATCAAACTTAGTTTTCCTGTCCCCCGCAAGCTGCGAACGCCACTTCTGCGCAACCAACGCCGCCTCGCGTGGACAACCACCCCATCCAGCTCAATGGCGACCAAGGACGAGTCCAGCGCTCCCTGCTTATATGAACCCCTGGAAGGTGTCGAACGACTTGAGAACTATCGACCAGGGGGCTATCATCCCGTCCAAATTGGAGACCACTTTCATGGTCGGTATCGCGTTGTTCATAAGCTGGGATATGGCACCTATTCGACGACGTGGCTAGCCCGTGATGAACAATCCAATAAATATGTTGCAGTAAAAATTTCTACCGCAGACTCAAATCCAAAGGAAGCGGACATCGTATCGTCCCTCACCTGCCGACATCGCGCCGCAGACAACGATCTAGCCAAGGCAATGGTTCCTTCGATTCTGGATAGGTTCACTGTTCACGGTCCCAATGGTGAGCATGCTTGCTATGTCACAGCACCTGCGAGGGCTAGCCTATCTGCGCTGAAAGACGGGTCATGGGTCCGTTTATTCCAGCTTGACGTGGCCCGAGCATTGGCCGCGCAGCTGGTTCTTGCTGTGGATTATGTACATTCGCAGGAGATTGTCCACGGGGACCTTCATCTGGGAAACATTCTTCTCAAAGTCCCGCCTAGCTTTGATCAGCTGTCACCCGAACAATTATATGAAGAATATGGGGCTCCGGAACTCGAGCCAGTTATTCATCTGGATGGTAATCCACTTCCTCCTGGCGTCCCATCCTACGGCGTTGCGCCCATATGGCTAGGAGAAGCAAGTGAGAAAATTACGCTTGCAGAAGCCAGAATCTTGCTTTCTGACTTTGGCGAAGCTTTTTCGTATCCGAAAGAGCTGAAATACACTTCTCGCACCCCCCTCGTCATCCGTCCTCCCGAGGCTTGGTTTGAACCTGAAAGCCCTTTATCTTTTCAGTCCGATATATGGAGCCTTGCATGTACTATATGGTCTATCTTCGCTCAGCGGCCTTTGTTTGAAGGATTTCTCGCTACCGAGGACGACATGACCTGTGAGCATGTCGATGCCCTGGGTATCTTGCCGCACGAATGGTGGAAGAGATGGGAGGCGCGTCGACAGAAGTTCACTGAGGATGGGAAGCCAATCAATCGGAACCCCTACCGATCCTGGGATGATCGGTTTGAGGACAGCGTGCAGCAACCCAGACGAGATAGCGGGATGCCATCTTTTGACGCAAACGAGAGGGATGCTGTCTTTGACATGCTACGGCCGATGCTCTCATTTAGACCAGGAAATCGTCCTACGACTAAGCAAGTCCTCAAGTCAGAGTGGATGGTAAGGTGGGCACTGCCTGAATATGGTAAGATTCTAAATCTTGTATGAGTTAGAACGCCTGAACTGGTTCTATACAGAAATATAATCTACTTTGGTCGTACACCTGCCACCTTGTATTCTTCCAGCCCAGCCCTGGAGCTCAGCCTGCAGCCCGGTCAACTAGGATTCCTCCCATTTAGTCTGGGAAGAGAGTGTCGACTACGATGAACAACCGCATAAATACATCTGCTACAGAGGAGCCTGGAACGGGATTCCTTATTGTATATACAAGGAGTTTTCGAACCCTAAATGATATATACGCTATTCCTTACAGAGCAATTGCCTTCTCTTTAAGTTATGTTTCGCAGACCAGCTCCTCTGGGCGAGACGACTCTGTACATAAGCACATATACAGACTTGATTTTCTAGAATCAAGGAGGCTTTTCCCAGTCGGATGAGGCCGCTTTAATGAGGGCGCTCAGGAGTCGCTCACCGAGTATTTCTCATCACTGATCAATGCTCAGTGAGCGCTCAGGTCCTAATCAGGTTGGGATCAGTCATCAGTCACGTACGACTTGAGCTGCTCATACCTCAATATTCTGTACCATGAGCCCGAAAACGATGCCGAAGTGACCGACTCCACAATACCCATCTACTCCAATATGAAATTTTTTTATATGACGCAACCACAATTGTGATTGAGCGTTGGAAGACTCTCAAGTGGCGAAATTCACCTGGCACAATTGTTGCTATCCATAATAGCTCTGGCATAAGTATAAACAGGATGTCTCCGTTACGCTTTCAAGCTCATCAAGCAACCAACATCTCATTCCTTTTGTCTTCTCAACATATGTCTGCTTTCTCACTATTCGTGATCTGATCTCTTCGTTGACAATGGGTGGAAGATCCTCTTGGTGCGGTGAAGACACCCACAAGAAGCGCCGTGAGCGTCGTCTTGCTTCTGGGTACTTTTCAGGACTCCACGAGAAAGATGACTCTATCAGGGAATAAAAGCAACCGTCTAGATGAGACTAAGTACCTAGAGCGCGAGCGTGTCAACCATCACCCTATAAACGGAGTAAGTAACCTTCCAGGAAGCTGAAAAGTAGGCTTCTAACCACGTTTATCAGGTATTTTGTGGAATAGAATTAAGAAGCACCTGGTTATGTCTTCAAGATAGGTGCCCTTCTCCAGATATTACGTGCATCAAAGACTTCATTCTGTGGTGCATAGCTTCTGCTAACAATCAGACATTCTATGGGACGATCGCACACACGACCTCCCGGGCCTTTCTGTCCTCCGACCTATCCTCGGTCCCTCGAAAGCGCCAGCGGCGGACAGTTTGGGTGCGACTGACCATCTCAGCGCACTCTACCGCCGACTGGACCCCTTCCTTCGGCCTACAGATTCGTCCCTCGAGATGGCTTCGACGGATATCACAGTCAGCAGAAAGAGCAAGGACGAGGAGAATAGCGCAATAGTCGAGGATCTCATTGAAGAGGACGAGGATGACGGTGTGGAATTGGACCCGGCCTAGCAAGAACAGCTAGAACGCCAGCGAATCCTCGATGATTTTCTCTCGCCCCTCGCCCTCGACGAAGCTACCCTCTACAAACTCGCGCGTCGCTTCTCCAACGTGTACAGCAACCTCGCCTTGCATTCCGAAGAGCAGTTTCTCCCTACCCCGGTCACCAAACTGCCCACCGGCTTGGAAACAGGCCGGTACCTCGCCATCGATGTCGGAGGAAGCAACTTGCGCGTCGCCTTCATCGAATTGCTCGGTGACGCGGATGAATCGGATACCCCTCCGGCGGATGCCTCGGAACGATCACGGGACACTATGCGAAAGGCACAGAGACAACGTGTTCAGCGGACATTAGAGAAAGCATGGCCGATCCAGGAGCATTTGAAGATGGATCAGGCGGAGGATCTGTTTGCTTGGATTGGAGACTGTATCGCCGAGGTGGTGGCGGAGAGTCTGACGTCGGATGAAACGAAAGGCAGTGTCCCCGAGGAACTCGAGATGGGAATCACCTTTAGTTTCCCAATCATGTGAGTCATTCGAATCTCCGTTGAACGGTGTTTGCGCGCTCTACGTAGAGGGTCGCTGACCAAATTGCAGGCAAGAGTCCCTTGGGGAAGCGACCTTGATGCCCATGGGTAAAGGCTTTGCGATCACATCGGATCTGAATCTCCGCAAGATCCTGTTGAATGGCTATGAGAAGCACACGCGACGACCGGACGAAGAGGAGCCATCGAGCAAGCGTCGGAAACTGTTTGCGTTACCGAAGCTCAAGATCTCTGCGATCACCAACGACACCGTCGCGACGCTGGTCTCCCTAGCATACGCTGTCAAATCCTTACCAAACAGTCGCGTAGCCATGGGTATCATTGTCGGTACCGGATGCAACGCCACAATCCCGATGAAGCTCAGTTCACTGCACCCGTCCAAAGCAGATCATGTGAAGGCGAGAGACGCCAGCGCCGAGGAGACCATTGTCAACACCGAATGGACCATCGCAGGTGCCGCGCCCCCTCTCAAGGAACTCAGCATCATCACCAAATGGGATGCCGAGCTGGATAGAGCCTGCGCACGCCCAGGCTTCCAGCCGTTCGAGTACCTGACAGGTGGTCGATACATCGGCGAGCTCATTCGACTCATTCTTCTCGACTATCTGACGAGTGTCGCCGGTGTGCCCAAAGAAGAATTGCCTGCGACACTTTTGGAGGAGTACGCACTCACGACTACGTACGTCTCGGACAACACCGGCCGTGCGCGATCCGACCAGGAAGCCGCGGCCGAACTGAACCGCTCCTTGAGTGC
This sequence comes from Aspergillus sp. MEXU 27854, assembly GCA_019721355.1. Taxonomy (NCBI): domain Eukaryota; kingdom Fungi; phylum Ascomycota; class Eurotiomycetes; order Eurotiales; family Aspergillaceae; genus Aspergillus; species Aspergillus sp. MEXU 27854. The sequence continues at coordinate 29,017 of JAGMTT010000011.1, read as the reverse complement.
GCCCGGAGGTAGCAAATGGTCTTGGGATGCTGCATCCGCCGGAGTGTTTCGAACGATTGCGCGGACCGTGCAGCAACGGTCAGCTGGGCTTATCGCTGCCGCCGTCGTTGGACTACTTGCGTGCGCCAAAGAGATCGAGCTCAAGGTGGACAGCAATCAGAACTCCCCCGATCAATCAAACGCCGCGTCTCCCCAGCTGAACGGTGCCACGAACCTAGCAACAGCTGCGAATCATTTGACGCCCGACGACGGAGGCTCCCGGAGGGGGCCTCATGGCCCTATTGTCCCCGTCCTCTCGCCTACACCGACGCCGGCGGACTGGCAATCGGGACCCGAGGAGCTTGTGGTTGCCTACACCGGTGGAATCATCCAGCACTACCCGAATTTCAAGGACATGTGCCAGCAGTTTATCGGCCGGCTTATCATGAGGACGGGGCCGCAGAAAAGCGGGAAATCCGTCTTCCTGCGCGAGGCGTCTGACGGCGGAGTCATCGGTGCTGGGGTTCTGGCGGGGATGGTGGGAAACTCCTAGCTTAGATTTTGAGATGATTAAAGATTGATGTGAGACGACGATCTGGCTTATGTTACTTCTTTTGAGCACTCTGGTTGGGAGTTTGTCTTTCAGAAATAGAGGTTCCAGCTGAAGGCGTCCAACGGTTGATCTGTGCTTTGGTTGTTTCTGGTTCTTTTTATGCTATTTGTAGTGTTATGTTATGTTATGCTAGGCTAGGCCCGACAGAGAATATTGCATTGCATTAGATTTTGTCTTGATCCAATGTGTAGAGCTGTGGAGCCATCACAGCTGACATACTTCGACTCGCGTGTCAGCGCAAATATATATCTTACACAATCTCCTCGACTGACCCGAGTTTCTGTCTCAAGAGAGAACCTGTATTGATTCATCGACCTCATATTTACCTAGTCTAAAAGTCATAACCCTACACCATCTAAAATCTGGACCTTCTATCAAACAATGCACTTGTTCAGAAGTATCCAAACTAGACCTCGCCATAGCGATCACCACAGGACACCCGGTACACGGCTGACACGAGACAATTGACACAGCATGCCAATGACAAGGCCAGGCCCCCCGCCAAGCAGGCAAACAGACAGACAGACGGCCTAGGACGCGGATCCAGCATCCAAGACAGGCGAGGCCCAGACCCACCCAGGGAGACGAGACACGATCGAGACAAGCGACAGGGACCGAGGGTTCTTAAGTCATCACGAACGAGTTTCAAATTGGGGACCCGGCATGCGAAGACTCTTATTACGGAGTATTAGAGTACTCTACTGTATTGTGTCGCCAAACGCACATTCTTTCCTAGACGGCTTGTAGCCCTGTCCAGGGGTGGTGGACGACGTCCTGCACAGTGCATCCCTAGAATGGCGGAATGAACAGGGAGACCGACAGGCGCGGAGCTTCTGGAAGGACGGGGAGAGAAAGAATCCGGACGCGCCAATCAATCAATCAATCAACTGGTGATCCGACGGGCGCCGAAGAAAGGGATGGATGGACGGAAATGCTGAGGGGGAATGGGCATTGTTCCTATGCAAGGGAAGCGCGCATTAACTGGCGAGTCTACCCACCATAGACGGGGAGGAAACTTTTCGAAGGAATTGTGCGGATTTGGAGCTTCACGAGAGACATCGAAATTTGACGGTTGGTCGGGTTTAAAGTCTGTCTGATTAGCTGGTGAGATCGGGATCTCGTGGAGCGGACGGATTCGAGTGTCTTCGGCTATGCATGTTGATCTTCGGCCGGGTTGTTTGTTTGGGACCATTCTATGCATCCGTCGACTATTGTTAATTGTGTACGATGAGCCGTTGTATTGAGTTATAACCCATCCCAGGGATGCATTCTGGACGATTATCGCGATGGCACGAAGCTCAATCCATCCATTTGCCTACCCTTAAGGAACATACCTAGGGAACTACACAAGGTCAGTTCTTGCTGTGTTGACGGTGCCCTCTGCACTCAGCCAGTTCCTCAACCTGAAGAACCGTACTCTAACAGATTCAGCCGCTCCATCTGTGAATGTGTCTGTAAGAGATGGATGAGGCTTCGGCTGAGTCAAGGGATGGAACAGAGTTCATCGCCATTTCCCGTCTGCCAGGGACAACTGCCGAAAGAATGCGTCACATCCGTCGTCCATTCACAGCCAGTGCGGACGGTCTGTCAGCTCGCCGTTGTCTGCCACAGAATTCGTCGATCTGGTAAAGTGGCATTCATCAGTTGCACGGGTGAGGCTGTCCACTTTATGCTTTTTTGCTTTTTTCGGGCTCTTGTCGCTGGAGGGAGTATATATCCCGCTGCCAGCCAGGCTGGACATCTTGTTCTTTTCCCTCATCATCTCAACTTCTTGCCATTGAGCAACGTCCTTCCTTCTTTCTTTTGTCTCTCGTTCAGTTGTCCTTCGTTTGGGTATCATCAGCCTTGTCATTCGTTCATAGACTTCGCTCGCTCTCGTTCTCGCCGCTTGTCTATTTCGCCCTCGTTTCCTACCACAGTCTTCGGTCCAAGTGTAGATACCGACAGACCACCTCTCATTCGCTATATCGCCTTTTATCATAATCACCACCTAATCTTAATTTACCACAACCATGGACTGTCTTCGTCAGATTGTCCGTCTCGTGAAGGCACCGTTCCGCCGGAATTCGCACCGGGTATTGGAAATCGTAAGTCATCGTTTTCATGACTGACCGCGCAGAACTAACGGCATGCCATTCAGGGCCCCCCAACGAACTTCCGAAAGGAGGAGCCTCCATCATTCTTTGCCGACGACGAGTTCGTGTTCCATACCAAGAGCCAGCCTTGCACCATCGCTAATCTGCCGCAGTGCGTTGACCCTGCATAGCCACGGCTCCACATTGGAGAAGCACGATATGGTCCAAGCCGTCGAGTACCAGCCATCTCCCGCCGACACGCTCCGCGCACAGGTCCGTAGGCTCAGCGTGAAGGGCATCCAGCCCTTGGCGGATCACGAATAGGCATTCAAATGCCTGACATCCAGAGGGAAATGGATCATTCCTCATCCTGAAAGGGCCAAAAAAAAAACCCATACCAACAAGGAGTGTACGATTACAGCAGGAAAGTGGGAACTTCGTTGAGCCGTGATTTGTTCGAACCCTCGTTATTGCGAGCATCTCTCTGTTTTCCGGTAGACGTCGCGGACACCGAGCCAGACCTCGACTGCGATCTCGCGGGGTGTCTGGCGGCGTGGTACAGTTGACCCAGCTCTGGTAGTTGGTCGAAGTCATCATCATAAAGCAATCGCCGTCTTTTGATCTCGGTCGGTTCTGTGCGCTTCTTGGTAGACCGTACTTTGGGTTTGGGGGTCGGCGTCGGGATGTTGCGCCTCAGCGGACTTCTGCTCGGTTTGATCGTTGGGCGCGCATCGCCCTGAGCCACCATCGGCGTCTTAACTGGCCCATCCAGATTATCATTATCGTCTTCGCCCTCCGACACCGTCTCATGCCGTTCGACCGCCCGCGTAGTCCCGGGGGCGCGGAGAAACCCCGCGGCCGCCCTCGTCGTAAACTTGACCCCCTACATACCCACCAGTGAGCGCGCCTTCCGCGGGCTCGTCATCGACCCATGCAGCGACGTCCCCGCAAACGTATCATCGTCGTCGTCCTCGTCCTCATCAACACCAGCCTCCTCGGAGTCGACACTGGGCCGGTTGGAGCATATCTCTTCCATTCTGGCGCTTGGCTAGGGCTCCGCCATGTCGCGATGCTTCATCTCCGCGGTGACGGGGTTGACGCCGTGGGTGGGCCGGGCGAGTTGGCGGATGGCGTCGGCGTTCTGGCGCTTGGCTTCTTTCTTGCGGCGGACGTATTCAGCGTAGTGGAGGTGCTGAGAGAAGGATTGTGCGACAGCGTAAAATTTGTCTTCGACTATCATGTAGATGTCATCGTGGCCGAGGCCTTCGATGGGCCTCCGATTAGGGACCTGCGGGAGTTAATTTGGGGTGAGACTGAGGGTGGGAAGGAAGGAAGACGAACTCTTCAGATGGGCAGCGCTGGACGGGTGAGGAGGCCGGAGTTGGTTCTGGGTGCGTTAGTTTGTGAGAGAGCATAGTGAAGGGGGTTGTGGACGTACAGGATCGAAAGAAGCCGCGTTTGCGAGGGTGTGGTGTTGCTTCGGGTTTGGTGTTGCGGGGTGTGGATTTGGGAGAGTTGTTGCTGGCTGAGTTCGTCAGCCACGGGAGGGTACGAGGCACGTCGGATTTGGGATTGTTGTCACTAGTCCAGGAAAGGACAAGAGAAGTGGAGGTGAGGAGATTGAGGGATGTGAGGGACGCGATAAGGCGAAGGCCCCACCTCCACATTATCACCAGTAGTGCTGGTCCAGAGTATAGAGTAGTATCGCCGATCGCTTCATCCTCGTAGACACTGCTGGAATAGTTACTAGAGCTGAGTCTTATAAGATCACGTCCATCATATAACTAGATGATTGCGAACAACTCAGTCCGAGGAACGATATATTACTCTGGGAGTACTCTCGCTAAATACTATCTCTTCAGGGAAGGTCTATAGAGTAATTGTATCAAAATTGGAAGCTCTCCCGAGATATAGATGGACTACTCATGATATAGGCACAGGATAGCTCTTAATTCCTCTATCCTCGCCACTACTGACCGCTATGACTAGAATACACCACCGGCTCGTTCTTAGCATAGCACTTAATCCACGTATAAGGTTCGGCAATGCGGCATCTTCGGCCTTGTCCTCGCTGTCAGTTGAGTTATTCTTACGCAGCAGCATGACATTCTTCTCACAGTCAGGAGCCATATATGCAAAGTAAACTGACTCGATATCCCATACCTGTATCGTAATTTCACGGGTAGTATGGAATGAAAAAGTCGACACGACACCAAGCATTGTCTCACTTTTCAGAGTCAAAGGCCTCTCAAGTGATATACCACTTGCCAGAAGAAATGAGCACCTACAACCATAGGGCGTGGAAAACAGGGTTTTCCGTTCGCTCAGCCGTACTTAAGCCACATTGGAACCGTACGGTCAATTCTCAAAAAGCCCTAGTCTCCAATCCTTCTCTGAAACCAAGACGTAGGCTGGGTGCGGGTGATAGGGGCGCGATCTTTATATCGGCTGATAGTTGGAGGCTCACCCGTGACGAGCAAGTGGAGAAAAATTTCTCCAAAGAATTCGATTCGGGAGCACGCCGTACTGGAGAAAAGTTATGTATTCTGGGTAATTGTCCACGCTGTTGCGGACGAAGCGTTTAAAGGAATTTCATCTGCTGATGAGCTCTTGTCAAATCGGCCTCCACAAGAACGTGAATCCTTTACTCTACAGTGGACAGATCGCCCAAAAAGCCTCCCTTTCTTCCGGATGGTCACACCCGAAGGACCCAAGGAAAGCACGGCATTGACCTTCTCGTCGCTCCGTCATAATTTCACCAGTTTGGCTGAACGCGAATGCTTTAAGAACCGCCTCCACGTCCGCGGTATTCGAGGGGTTGTGGTGAATAAGGTAGATCGTATGTATCCTGTCTCTTTGTACTCTCTTAATAATGCTCAGCTGATGACTTCGTCTAGCTAAGGCATCCGAGGCGACACGAGGCCAAACGCTGGACCACCAGAATCACGACACGTACCTAAAGTATCAGTCCGCGCTGAAGTCTTTAGACGTACAGGCGCTATTCTACGATTTAGAGCCAGATTATGAGTGCCGTGACATGGAACAGAGTATGGCTCGTCACCGAGACCCTAACGCCCCACGCCGTCTTAATGCTGCCGGTATCGCCGCATTCGAGCGTGACGAAGAGGCCATAGCTTTCAATGAGGATATTGCGAAGCTGACAAAACAGGTCGGCGGTCAGCCTGATTCCCATAAAGACCTTGTCAAGGTGCGAACCGGGCTCTACAGCAAGAAAGCGAAAAGGCTAGAAGCTAAATGAGCGGAATTTGTCGCACAACGGTGGGATGCGTCCTATAACGACTACATCGCACAAAACAACATACCGGAGAGGGACACGACGTGCCTATTCGATATCTACAGGAAGTATATGCCTGAGCGGTCCCGGATTCAGGAGACTTTGTTCAAAGAAGTGCCTCTGGATAGCGAGAAAGGAAGACAGTGCTTGCATGATATGGTATCTCTGTGCACCTCGACTGAGAAAGTTGCATACTATCCTGGCTTGAGTCCAGTCAAAGGGCTTTGTCCGATATACGAGAAACCAATGTCCAGGTATTCACAGGATACCTTGTCGATATGGCGATCTTCTGACCTATTGCAGTTTTGGTACCCAGGTACGCGCAAAGCATATCCTTCAATGTCGATGAAAGGCTTTAGGCGCTGCTCCCTATCAACAATGTTACAAGAACGGCAAGCGAGCGCACCATCGGGTGAATCATTCCTATCTAGCAGGCCTGTTACCTCTGTGCAGAATTCTTGCACAGCGAAGAGGAATGGGACCGTCACTGCCAATACCATTTAGTGAGACTTGAACCACGATGTGGTATGTTGACATTCCGCTACGCATTGGTGGGTGCTGGACACTGTCCTTTTTTGTCTCGGTGACGAGGCGAAGCGGCCTAGCGAAAGGTACAAGCAGTGGCTGACGAAGGCAACCTTGCTGAATCACAGTGATGAGCACATGAAATTGTGTCAATCCGAGGAAAAGGTCATATGCCCCCACCTATGCTGTCAAGATAAGAAAAATATGATGGTGTAACGGGCCTGCGGCGCCACTTCTTCGTGTGCATTCCCTCTCGGAGGCTCGTTCCAAGTGCGTCTCCAGAAAACGACGATGGAAATTTGACGGTGACAAAGGAGAGATGAACCCTGGAAAGGCAGTAAAGCGCGGCAATGAGCAGGACGCATCTTGAAAGAGGGGGTCTATCGCTCCTATCATATGTATTTCTGGCGTTATGAGGGCTACCAATGGCACTGTGTTTCCTCTGCATTTCTCTGCCGGACATCTGGAAGATTTAGTACTGAAGAACAATTGACCCTCAGACTCCTTGGAACGATAATAATCAGAATCCTTAATAATAGATGAGCCCTACGCGTAGGGAGTCTACATGGGAGGCGAAAATAATGCCGAAATTCGCCACCAGTTCCAGAACAAGCTGGCGTTGTCATCAGCGGAACATCATCCTATCATATAAGTAGCCGTCATGACCTTCGGCTCTAATTTGAAAGCAATGACTGACTTCGCTACACTATCATGGAAAAGGCTATATACTTTATTGAGTGCGTAATCGGGTATTCTTTCAGTGACCGTCATGTCGCTGAAGAAGCCCTGCAACGAGTTCGAAATAAGCGTCTGGCCTTTTTAGGCGATAAAGCTCTGGCATTAGTGCTTATCGAGTCGTGGTATAGAAGCGGCAAAAGCTGTGGTATGGTGCGTTGCAGGACTACGAGAGGTATCGCTGACAGACACTAGAGGATGGGTCTTCCCAGCTCCAACGCTACGCCTGTAACAAGGAAATGGCTAGGCAAAACGGAAACACATTAATGCGGCTTTTCAATCCGATCCCTCGCACCCGCTTAGTGGCCCGCCATCTATCCACTGCGCTGCAACTGATATGGAAGCTATAATCGGTGCAGTCTGGATTGATTCTGGCAGGGACTTTGAAGTTGTCAAGGGAGTGATGAAGAGTTTGGATATCTGCCCTGATCAGGCATAAAGGTTTCCTCCTAGTCCATTTCGCCCCTCAATCTGCTTTGAATCTACTTAGTGCTTTTTGAGTTGTAGCTGCTGGAGCTACGACCAACAGATCTGCAGAGAGTGGGGAGAAAAGTGCTAGGGAGGAAGGTTTTATACCTGAGCAGGGTGGATGTCTCCGCTCATCGTACTATACGAAGTGCTCATTTTTTTGATACTATCCATATCAACGCCAGGCAGGTTTAGCATCTTTTTAGCATGGCTCTGCTGTTATTACCGGGTGGCCTGCGCGACTGCGCAACTACGACTACCCTTTTGTCACGCAAAGAGTCCGTGAGTTGGAACTACCGTCAATATTGATTTTCCGTTGTGCTGCGATGCAGGGATTGCTCTAAAACTTTTTTATTTACCTCTCCAAAAGTTTTGTTCGAATGACAAGTGGGACCGGATTTACCTCCCAGTTATGGCACACATTAGCTGCTCGAATCCGTAAAGCTTTCAGGGTCCTATTCCATGAAGGCGATCTATCTCAATGTTTAACTCCTAATTGAGTAGATCCATTCTTCAAATAACCTTTGCCTTACTGGGAACGGTGCGAATAGTATGTTTCCGTACTATCGTCCTTTGGCTTATCATGATCCGATATGTCGTCAACGCGAATGTTCTTCTTGCTTGTCCGCGAGATACCACGAACCTTTCCTCGTAAGCAGCACGCACAACCGTTCTTCTACGAGGTTTGAAGGTGCCAGGAGGGGACACAACGAAAGGCACGGCGGTGTAGACTTAGCACTATTCCTGTCCTGCTTCCCGTGGGAACAGCTGACCCGCAGCCACGCGGATTGCTACCAGAAACTTCCTCATCCTCCTCGTCAAATTCGTGACAGATGAAGCCGCATCAGCCGCTCTGATAGAAGAGGTTATCATCCCAGCCTGTGATTCCGTCAAGCAGGTAATGGACGACAATACTCGGGAGCTATTCATGCCACACCAGACAGGGCATCCGATTACCTACAATCACTAATTCACGGTGTTGTGAATCGAGGCTCAACCAAGCAAAAAGTAGAGTTTCGTATACGGAATTTAATCCGTACGCTCTTTGATAAGTAGTAACTTAGACATGCTCTACCAATTCCTCCTCTTTGACGACATTGCTCTTTGATGACGCATCCAAGAATACAAAAGATAGGACCATGGAGACATTTCCGTCGAGACCCCGGCTCTCACATATCCATTACATTGTTAAGAGACATGAATTGATGTGGAAAGAACGTATATAGACATGTTGGCTCGTGCGGTGCGAATGCAACCTGGAGACACAGGAAGGGATAGATGGCTTAAGAACCTCCTTTTCCTAATGGGGCCCCGTAAGAGGGGACAGATAACCCAATGCAAGTCCTAGCCTATTTAATCCTCCAATAATTAGAATAGGTTCCAGGGTGCAACCATCTCACTCAGGTGTTCTGGGTGGAGTAATCAGCGCAGCAGTTCGGGCCTGACCGGTGTTTGTTGCTTTCCCCAACATGGTCATGCACTCAACTTCAGATTCTTCCACTTCAGTGGAGGGGCCTTGAAATGCATACGAGAGGGCGGGCGCTCGCTGAATCAGAAACTGCTCCAGTGTGACAGCAACGTTGGAATAGGAAGGTAAAGTATATTTCTGTCTCAGGACTTGTGATGGCTGGCATAAATGTTGCGATAGGCTTGCGTATATTTCTGGGTCGTATTGAGAAGCCCATACCGTACCGTGATGGTGTCGGCGCAGTATAGTTTGCGAGAGAGCGAGGCAGGCTCTGGCGAGATCCGATGGCCGCCGGGAAACAAATACCCGATGGAACTGAGATATTTCTGAAATATAAAGGGCCAGGTGCATAACCTCAGAATCGTACATAGCGAGGTCTGTGACCACGGCCTGTAGGAAACCGTCAACGGTGGGATGACCAATCATCCAGTCCAACGCAACTAGCATATGCCATTCCATCTCTAGAAACATGTCCGCTTCGTACAACTCGCCGCACATCCATCGGAGACTCTCGATCGTGGGCACGTAATCCCTCTTCTCCGTGTATTTAGCTGCAAGAAGAAAGGCTGTGCATCCAACCAACTGGTAATGTTCCAAACGCACAATGTGGCGGGAGCAGTATCTATCAATGATATTGACTGTCAGGAACATGGTCGTTGGCGTACATTGGAGCGAACAATGTGCTTCAACGAGGAAGTCCAGCAGATACGGACGTAATGACCACTGGACTTCAGGTTGCAGATCGATCAGCTCGACGTTGGGCAACGTCACGGTCTGTATTCGTCACAGATGTCAGCAGACCCAGCCTCAGGTCGAACTAAGAGATGGTATAATGCTGACCTCCTTTTTGAGCATGTGATACAACGTCTGCTCATGAATGTCATCATTAGCAGATGGATCCTGTTCCTCAGATATGCGGTTCTGCACATCAAAACCAGTCCGCTTAGTGTAGCCCGGACATTGTATACATTGTCCCGATGAACCGCTTCGGCGATTCTCATCGAAGGTATCGCAAGATGGAACTCCAGACACTTGAAAACTGCCAAAGGCCATAAGGGATTTCCGAGCTGGAAGACTAGACCGACGAGTACGCGCTCCGATCAGAGGACCGAAATATTATGCAGCAAAGCAGAATCCAAGAGGGCAAAAAATCTGACTAGAACGACGACGTTGTATATTGTTTCCGCTTGTCTATATGACACCGAATCAGACATATGAGCTTGAAAACGATTGTTGCGAGATGACGCGGACCTGCATATTAGTACGAAAGCGCGAAGGGCTTCGGGACGAGACCAAAACAGAAGATCCATTCCGACAAGGTCTTCCTGCGCTGCAGATCATTCTTTTTTGGCTACCACGCAGATTCTTTGGTCCAAACATGTGTAACAGACCTAAGCTAATATATTAGTATGTATCTCAACTCTCCTGGATCATGTCTAACGTGACCTAGAAAATTGCCTTGTCAGAGGCGCCTACTGATTCACTGTGATGAGAGAAAGAGATGTAGTTCACAAAGAGCGACCATTGACATACAGCGATATATTCATTCGAGATCTCCTGACCTGAATTACAATAAGAATACGTATGTGACTCATTCCAACATAGTCCAGGACGCCTGGGAAGGCCTGAGTACGGAATTTAGGGATCTGAATGCACAAGTGAACAGAGCCAATGCATCCTCACATACGCCCCTTCTGTGTGATCGGCTCTGAGAAGGGAGATGCTCTCAACGGCAGGTGGACGTTGCGGCAACGTGGCGTGCTTATTGCAAGGGGCCTGAATGCCTCCTTGCTTCAGAGTACGGCGGTATCTCAGGGGGAAGATTCGCACGTTCCCTGCAGGGGATGCCATATCCGACAGGTATATATGGGAATCCTATAGAAGTTCACGTTCCAGCGTTCATGATTCAGCATTTTTCCAACCCCAGCATGTCGAATCCCAACGCTGGTTTTGCCCGCGTCCAAATCAGAACCTGGCCAATATACGGCGAACCATTGCTGCCACTCCGCAACAATTCATGACGCGATATTTTCTGCCGAGAGTAACCATCCGGAAGCTCTATGGAAGGTTACCAGTCCTCTCGGAAGCCGCATTGAAGTTGCACGACTTGGACTGGCTCCTAGGCGAGGCCCACGTGTCCAACTAACAAGGTCGGTTCGATATCAACCAGATTTTTGCCTTCGAGAAGTCATGCACCTAGTCCTCTCCAACAAGTGCTTAATTACAAAACATAGTCTTTGCGGATACCAGAGCCAGGGATCTCTCGTAGGAGCACTTCCTGCCGCGCAGATTGCATTCTTCCAAAATTCCAAAATCCAATGCACCTTAATTAAGTGTGGTGGGAATGTCAGATTCCAATGTGGCCGCATTCCATATCTTGCATTCGTACGTAGGAAGGAAATCTTTGCAGCGTGAGGGCTGTTAGCTGATCGCTTTTCCTTGACTATATCAGGCCCTCTTCTGGATACGGCGCAGAAGCATCCATCAGGTATGCAGGCCATGCGCTATCCGATACAGGAACCAAAAATTGTAGGAGAGGTTATTAAACACACTCCTGGAGCACCCCGCTCTTGGATCCAGGTATGCCCAGCTGCACAAAGTACTATGGCCAAAGTCATGCAAATGTAAGCCCTGTAGGTCACCCAGGCCCGTTTGGCCCCTGTATGGATAATGGAGTCCGTCCTCTTCTGCATGGACATCGCAATTCCTCCATATTTTTAGGAGCCTTAATAGTACGCACATAGATGTCTCTGAATGCGTTTAGGAAGTCCTATTAGGCCCGTTACCTTATGGTGGACTTGTTGGACTGGACACCTTTGAGCAATTCGGACTCCCAGCACTACAGTGATCATCACCCGAATGACTCAGGTGATTACCAGGCCATGGCATGCATCCCTTTTTTGTGGGCCATTTTAGAGCTTTCCAAGAATTCTGTGTCCCTTTAATGCGCCCTACCCGCGAAAGACAAAGCCCACTTTGATATCTCGTCTGTCAGCATCATGCCTGGAAGATTCACGTTTCCAACGAATGACGAGAATAGGTCCATAGTGGCTGACCAGGTAAATATAACCTGGGAGGTTGTCGCGCCTGTGATATCACTTTACGAAAGCTGCGGGAGCAATAGCCGTACATTAGAACGTAAGTTGCTACTACTCGACCCAGTCTTAATTCCTTGAGAGCTTTCTATATTTCGTCCCCAACTGACTCCTTGTAATTTCAAGAGCAAGTTAGCAATGGCTACAGCTACGTATGGACAGCAACCCGGAGGAATTACGTCGAGAGTGGCTGCAACTTTATTCTCCAACCATTTACTGCCGCGCACGAGCCCTATGGCAATAATATAACAAGTGTCGTGTTTGGGGTGTTAAAGAGATACAGGAGTGACCCTTTCGCCAATTTCGTACAATTTCGCCAACCACCCGTCATCCTCGCCCTCGTTGTTCAAGACAGCCGCTTCCACACCAACGCTCGCTACCATCACCACTTCAGAAAGTCCAAAGTCGACGACGACGGGTCCATCGAATTCTGGAGCTAGCCATGGCCTTTCGACTGCGAGGAAAGTCGGTATCGGCCTCGGCATTCCACTAGGAGCCCTATCGGTAACTATTGCTATGGGATCGTTCATCCTATATCGGCGAAGGAAACAGCAAAAAAAAAGAGCTTGGGGGCAAATTCTGCGACTGTACAATCTGGCGATGGACTCGCGCCGCTTCCTGCATTTGACTACAGAGACAAAAATCGTATGCGCCTGTCTCAGACGGAGTCAATAGAAACAATGCCGTCCCAGTTGTCAAGTGAGTGTCATTATCAGAGAGGGAAAGAGCTAGACCGCCCGCTAAGTGAGTTGATGTCCGTTCAACGAGTGGAGCTTTCCTGATACGATAGATTGCATGTCGTACGCAGAGAAACGTGGCCTACAATTGACATAGCTCTACAAATCGTCCGTACAGATATTATTTGTTAATCAAGGTGAAGGTTGTTTGATCGCAAACTACTCCTGCCCTAGGGGCTAAAGTTCCTGTGGGAAGGATCCTTGGTGAAAGACGCTAAACATAAAATGGTATACATTAGTGAGTATAGCCAGGGATCGCGGAACCTGATGCTTCATTCATTTGCAGAAACACTCTGTTATCTATAATACTTCTATTATAACCCGCTCGCCTACTCGTGTCCTTGCTTCCAGTTCTGAAACACCCAAGCTTCACGGTCCAATAAACATCCAGTCTTCATCATTATCAACATATGCCACTCCCCCTGTTTTTTTCTGGACAACTTTGTGTACACTCCAGCCTAAAAGGAACTAATCGATAACTACTCTATTCAGTGGCCTCAACAAATTCCCGCTCAATATCAAAACGTGGCAGACAAAACGTTCGGTCCACAACTTATCATCTCTGCCTAGTCAGCTTGTCAAACCACCTGGAAGAGATAGTCAAGCGCATGGGAATTGAGGGCGTGCGTGCGCAAACGGTGCAGAATTGTCTAGCCGATGAGGGATGCTGCAAAAGCATAGAATGCGACAAAAGCGGTTGACAACAATGTCGGACAGGTGCGGATAGGGCTTGCAACACTTTCCAGAAATTGGAATCTCGAGTTTGACCTCGGCAAAAATCATATGCCAAAGATATACGTTGACAGACAAATCTTTTTCTGTGTGGATTCGGACTGAACTTCAGTTCGAGGTGATTGTTCGATCGCACCAAAAAGCTCCGCTTATCCTTAATCCCGAGACATATCTACTTGAATCGGTCCTTGGTAGTCTTACTGCCAGAAATGAACTACAAAAGAGCATGTGGCATACCAGAGAAGCGATCTATTTATGGTCCTAGTCATTCAGCTGTTGGTGATTTCCAAGATATGAGTAGTTTCACACAGAATGCCAAGGAAGCCGGAGTCGAGGCGTCCGGTATCCTTCTCTCTGTGCTGATCTTAATGTAGCCAAGGATGTTGTTCACTATGTCAAGAAATGGATGCAAAGACTTGCCTTCAGTACCATGCAGTGCAAGAAAGTCGGCTGATTTGGTTAATGGACGAAGGTTTCCGTCCGTCACACTAACAGGCTTATTGGATCTTTCCAATTAAAGGTCGCTGAAGTCGTTCAACGAGAGGGATGGTCCTCCTGACTCCTTGCAGCTACCCAAGCCCGGCTTATGAATCTGTCACTGTACACTAGCCATTGTGTAGGTACTTTACCAGCCAAAGGACGATTCTAACTCTGCTATTCATCGATTGACCTCTCAAGGGCATCAGTTAAGACCAGTGAATGCATTACGTACTTACATGCAGTAGTCTCCGCGGTCCTGAAATCGTAGATCTGGGAGTTGTTGCCTCACGTTAGCCCAATGCGATGGGTTTTTGAATGCATTCCCGACGGTGCCACAGTCGCCGCGTGCTCCCGTTGCGGCGACAGTCCTTCAAGGCTTGCTGAAATATGAAACCGGAGACGTCTCCAAGGCATTTCGTTATACATGCCTTAGTGAGGATCTATTTACTGACTGTGAATCAGCCATTTTAGAAGCAGATTAGCTGGAAGACATCTTCTTCTGCAGTGATATATTTGAGGACATTAGTTTTCCTGTCCCTGCTCTCACTCATATAAGAGAAGAGGATGGTTCGGCTCCCGGAAGACGAAGGGCATATTGCAGCCCTGCTCAACCAGGGACCTCATATGGACGTCGGAAATGAAAAAAAAAAGGGATCGCACTGAAGGGAAGACTTGCATATATAATGCGAGGAAGTAAATTAGTTAATTCGCTGTAAACCTAAGATTGAGGAGCATACCGTCAACGCATAGTCCACGTTATCCGCAATTCACTATGTTGTTCACTTTCATCCGGCACTGGGATGGTCACGCGCCATGTATATATCGCATATGGTTAGCAACATCGACATGACCAATCAGCATCTCCTGGCAAGCGGGATCAGGGCATCGGGACCGTGCATCGTGTACACGGCGAATGTGCCGCTCAAAGCTAGAATCTCTACTAAATGGCTCTTCGCGAATACCAAAAGCTAGACAAAACAAGCATTGGCGTCGTGCCAATTGGATGTGTCGTTTCCCCTGCAAAGCTGCTGTCACCCATTCTGGAACCGCAGTCTGGGAATGTACAATCCGCAGACGGTGTCTCCGGCTCGGCCCGACCTTTGCTACTGCATCCACAGCTGTCGCCCTGCACTCAGTCTCCTCGCGCTCCGTTGTTGGCGCAAATCGAAAGAGTATTGAAAACGCACGGTATTGCCCAGGAGGGACAGGGCCTGCATCACGCCCGTCTCCAGGTCCTAGCGGCAAGCCATGAACTTGACGTATAATGTCAGCCACGGGCTGCTCCCTATTGAACTTTTCGCGAATGGCCTCCTTCATAACGCGACGAGCCGCCTGGCGTGCAGTATGGTAGGTGTTCCGCTTTTTCATTGCTTCTTGAAATAGTGGCGTCCCTTTGCCTTTAGAAACTGTCCCGTACATCATCTGCACTTTCTGCTTTGCGTGCTGCCACTGCGCCTTGCATCGTTGAACATCGGGCTGTGAATCAGCCTCAGCTTCTTGGGCCTTGCTGAGATCAATGGGTCTGCGGAGGTTGATGGAGCGGCCCTGCCCACTGGCTATCCGGATAATATCACTCTGCGGCTGCCGGCCGCGCCACACTGCGCTGAAGTCTTTGGGAAAGTAGTCTGGAGCATACCGGTCTTGGTAGACCGATCCAGATGCGTGTTGAAGAAGTAGATTTTGTTGCGCTTCGCTGATTTCGCCTGACGTAAGTCAGCATGTCTTCTATGCACTCCATGTTGGCTAGATGCATACAGCTGCTATTGAGAGCTTCGCCTGCCCCTCGGCGGAGCCAGTATGAAGTGATAGGCAAATCAAACCCTGCAAGCTCGCCAAGTCTCTTCAGCCAAGCGTTTAATGTCCTGGCGGAGATGTCAAATAATAGCGCCTCAGGCTCCCCGGGGCACAACGAGAGGGATCCGGCATCTGGCGGTACCTGCAAAGCGTATAGCTGCTCTGCGGATACTATGTGAAGATGGAGGAAGGCGGACTTCCGAAGCAGCAGTGCCAAGAAAAGAGTTTTTGGACACAACAGGAGGCACGGTTCGCTAGGAACCTCCGGGATCCCCAAAGTCGGGCTATAAGCAGCATGGTCAAAATGAGACTGGCTTATCCAGACACAGCAGTGCTTACTTTTGCTTCTTCCTTCCACGGTATCGCTTTGTCCTATTTGGTTTCACCTCCAAGACCATGTGCGGCCGTTCCCGTCCCGTGGGAAACAATGTGACAGCGACGTCGGCGTGTCGCACGTGCAACAGTGCGTCAGGTCTATGGCCCGTCATGCCTGCAAGGAGGACGATTAAGGCTAGCTGTACCGGGTCCCACGTCTCGCTCCCTGTGGTCCACAGTACCTTCATCAATTGGAAGACATCTTCTGACCGCAGGATCGGTTTCTGTTTCCTCTCCGTTCGGAGCCCATGTTTAGCGGTCAGTTGATCACGAACCTATTCATACCAGTGTTAGCCTGTGCCGAACATTGTGAGGGAATAGACCTACTCCTGTCATTTTGTCCTTGATGAACCCCGGAATAGAGAGCCCAAATTTCTCCCGACGTAGGAGTGTCCAGACATTCCAATATGTCTGTAGCGTCGAAGCTGCGTTAATGTACTGCCGACGATTGGTGACCGTATAGTCGAAGAACGTCCAGAGAGTTCTGATACTAGGAGGGTCTTCTTTCATGAGCTGAAGGGGATCTCGATTTGTTTCCTCACAGAACCTGAAGTCGACTAAGCAAATCTACAAACTCGATTCGAGGCAACTCCGCAGGATTTAAACGAGGAATACATACCGGCACCAGAGATCCCAGACCCACCTCTGGAGACTGACTGTGTTTGGCTCATATTTACGCTTCTGGATTTCATTTTCATCCAGATTATTCTCCAATTGCAACCAATTGTAGCCAGTATTCCTCGTCATCTCTGCATCGTTGGTAGCATAGATCATCGGTAGATCATGTAAACCGTGGACGTCGGGTGTGATATCTTCCACTCCTGTCCCAGTGGGTCGGCATTTTTGGAAAACTGATATCATTTCATTTTCCGGGTTGCTCTGTAGCCTATCCTTCAGAGCAACACAGGGGCTAGTTGAACTCTGCTGCCTTTGTTGGATGGTTTTCTGGCGAGGGCAAGAATATTGGGACAGACGAATGCAAGCCTTTGCCAGGAGGCCAACAGATCGAAGTCGGTATGGCATGGGGATGAAAAGCTGGAACGAAAGTGCGACGATGAGAATAGGGATTGGATCTTCCGTTGATCTGAACGATAAGGTGCAAAGGGGAAATAACGGATAAGAAGTGCTGGGGGTCTTAGAAATCTCTAACGAGTCAACGAGAAGCCGAACAGGGTGGAAGGGCTAGGGCAGTGTAGTTCTAGTGGTGTGCGATCGAATTCCATGCATATCCCGAGGGGAACCGGACGCGGTTTTATGCACCCTGGTGAGACGTTGGAAGTAGAAGTGCTACAGTAATTCACGCGGTCTAGGGCTGCTAGTATTAGCTACAACGAGACTACAGGTGTGATTGGATCTTGGCCATCTCACAGTGGTGGAGCTTCGTGGGTCGAGGAAGCAGTTTCCAGACCGGAGAGAGCCACGGTTCACTCACGTGTCAGGAGACTCGGGGTCATGTTCCGTGGGAAGGGCCGGGATAGTGGTGGGAGGCGGGTGGAGAGCCGGTGCAATGAGGCCGCAAAAGCGGCACCTCGAAGGCCACAGAAGAGGCAGGTCTGGCACCGTAGGTCCGTTTAAATGTATAAAAATAAATAGCTTTTTTAAAATAGAAGGGTTTTAAAATATTAGATTACGATGCGGAATTATTACAAATTTTAGATAAGAAAAATAGCGAAGCTTAGCCTTCTATAGAATTTATTTAGTTAGCCGCTTTATCCGATAATCCTCCTAATTTTATTTAGATAGCGGAGGAGATTAGTCGCGTTTCTCTTTTTTTCTAGGATATTTTTAATTTTTCTATCTTTAGTAGAACTACTAAATCAGTCGGCGGCAGTCCGTCAGATACTTAATAAGTTCCTATATATTTTCCGAGGTATCGTATCCGACCTATTTAATTAGATAGTATAATTTTCTACTAACCCTTTTATACTCTAGGATCTCTTCGACCTTGTATTTTTATTTAGTTTCTTCCTCGATTTCGACGTTCTTAGCGATCTTAGCGTTTTCTAGTACTAGTTCTAATAATAATATATAAAATATAGGGTATATTCTTCGCATAATCGCTAGTAATTTAAATTAATAATTCACTAGTCCGGTTTTCTTATCGATTTCGAACGGTCCTAGTTTCTGGTAATTAAATTTTTAATTTAATTATTTAATTTTAATATTTCTACGGAGTAGATATACCTTCTCCTCCTTTTTAAAATCCGGTTCCTTCCCATATTATTTATCGTAGTAAATCTTATTTCGTAGATTTATAAAGTCGATATCTCGGGAAAATTAGAGGTGTAAATAATCGAATATTCCTATATATTTATATATTTATTTTACGATAGGTTCTCTTAGTCGTGGTTCGCTAAAAACTATAGGATTATACCCGTAGTTCGCGAAGAACGGTAACTCCTTAGTAATTATATGATAAGTATTATTATATGCGAATTACGCTAATAGTAGGAATATAATTTAGTTATCCTATTAGTAATTAATATAATAATATAGATATTATTCTAATATCTAATTCGTTTATTGAATGAGGGCAGATTCAGGAGCCCAGGGGATAGGGCAGGTCAAGCATAAAGGGATGAAGATTAACTAGTAGAACTTGTGTAGGGACATACTACTCTACTATTCAACCTCCATATCTTCCTTTAGCCGTGTGGGCTACAAGATAGGGGCACCTTAGAGAGTAAAGAAATATATATTTCTAACGAAGCCTAATCTCTGAGAGGCCTAAATATAGTTTAATAGTCTAAGGTAATAAAAATAATCGCTAATATAAAAAAAGGAAAAAATTATAGTTTCTTTAAATTACCCTACTTTACTATCCTTCCCTTCTTAATTTACGCCCTCGTAAACTTCCTCTTCCTCTTACTTATTGAGTTCTATCTTATCCTCTTTATCGGAGATAAGATTTAATTCGAACTTTTTTTTATAGATTAATTCGGGAATCGTGACGCCGCGAAGATCCGCCTCCCGTTAGAGATAAATTTAAATTTTATAAGCTCAGTCTATAAGAAATACCGGTCCCTTTAGCTTAATTATATAAAAGTATCGGAATTCGGAATTCTTTATCTATTTAAAGAGGAGTTAAGGACCTCTTTCTCTTTTTTTATAACTATTATTTAATAGCTATTTTATTACTCTCGGAGTATTCTAAAGTCATAGCTCTTTCGGCTAAAACTTCTTTTTCGGTAGCTACTTTACTAATCCTATACGACGTAGATATTAAATATCATACCTTATTAAGAAATTTATCATACTATCCTTTTTTTTATTAGGGACGTTAGAACCTATAGTCTCCGTAGCTAAAAAATTAGGAAATCTTATCTTAGAAAAAAATTCTTTCCGTAGATTAGACTTCCTCTAAATACGGATTTTAAGAATTAGTTTACTTATATTCCGTAATTTAATTATAATTCTATTACTATCTTTATCGTTAGAATTTATAGTTAATTCGGCTATAGCTTTACTTCGGGTAGTCTCCTTATCGTGGACATCCGATACCCTAACCTACTGGGGTTGAGCCAAGAAGCCCTAACCTACTGGGGTTGAGCCAAGAAGCCCTTGTTGGCTCTAGGGTGCGGCGCGGGAGGCTCGCTGATTGGCCGGATTTTTATGGGGCGAGGCCTTGTTGGCTCAAAGATATGATGCTTGTTGGCTCTAACTTTGAGAGCTTCTTTCTCGCGTTAGCGGGTTAGTCATACTCTCTAATTTTGCCAGTTAGCTAATTAGCCATTTAACTCTAACTCTGCTTTATTGAAACGCGTAATCTTAATTGTACGTTGTATAGTGTTGGTTGAAAGTTGGCGGGTTATCGGGGCTGGTTTTGGTGGGGTACCGCCCGTCAGATCTAATCCGTCTATACTCTCCCGCACGATTATTTATATATCTCCTTTTCAGGGGTTCTGATGCATTCCCCCACCATATCTTATTTTTTTGTTATAACCACCATTCCCCCCATTATGGAGACTAAGCTATTTGATGTACTCCCACGACTTAGGGTTCTTATCTACCGCCACTGCCAGTATGGCGTTCGACCGTCCGAGCTGGAGAATCATCTAAAGAAGCAGCATTAACTACCCCATACCGATGTTGCCTCTATCGCCCAGGCCATTTAGCAATGGCCCCAGATTGAGCACGATAGTTTATCTATCCAGATCCCGATGGCGCTGGATGACCCGCTGCCCATTCTTCTATACTATTCGAACGGACTACTCTGCCAACGTGGCGCTAACCCATGCTACTATATTACATCTACACTGAAATCTCTGCGGACCCATTGGCGAAACGTTCATCAATGGTCGCAGCAGAGCGGTCATCACGGTCGATAAAATGTATTTAAACGGGCTCGTAGTGAGGCGGAACTACAGCGATCGTATCAGACTGTATCATGGCAGCAGGTGTTTCCCAGCGGCCGCGGATCCCACTATATCCATATCCAGTTCCCCAACGGCCGACAGTCGCCGCCACCGGCGCCCGATCAGGCGCAGCAGGCAGTCGATGCGGTGATCCAGGCGTGGGAGGCCGCGGAGCGGGCGCAGGCGAATGAGCCGATTCAAGCCGATACTATTACCGACGCCAACCCATGGCTACGGTTCACGCAGTGGGCGGTATATCTACGTGATATTCCCCCTGATAATTTACTGCAGAGTGTGGCCGCGCCCGACCCCGAAGGTTTCGCCCAGGGGCGAGATTCTGCCCACGGGCGACATCGCGATAGCGAGATATTCGACGAGGAGAGGATTCGCCCGCCGCACCGTCTACGCCGCCCACCCCCGTCTAACGCGCCGACCGATCCCATCAAGACTGCCATCCAAGTGCTGTGGGACACTGTTGACCAGTTGGCGCGGAAGAGCCAGCGGACGGTGCAGCACTGCGGGTCGGCGATCCGGATGGAGGCGGTGCGCACGCAGGAGAAGGAGCTGCCGTACCACCCGCTGCTGGCGTATATGGACGAAGACAGTATCCAGCGGCACGTATACCCGTGGCAGCAGGTGCTGACATTCTTTGCGCGCACGCAGGCGCCGCACGACTGGCGGAGCCCCGCGTACGACTTTACGCCGCGGCAGCGGCGAAAATGGGTGCGGCTCTGGGCGGCGGTGCAGGTCGAGGATATCGTCCCCGAGGCGGAGGAGGAACTCCAGCCGTGGATTATGACGGCGCGCGAGTATGCATGTCTAGAGTTCTGCGTGGAGTTACTGAACCAGCGGCAGCGGAGCCTAAGTATAGTAGCGACGGGACGGAGGGGGAGGGTACCATAGTTAAGGGCTACCGGCGCTAAACCCCTTTTAGGGGAGGGTCGCAGTAGATTAGACCCTCCCTTAAAGTCGATGATTTATAGGGCTTTTTCAATCGGGGAAAATGCTAGTTAGTTCTAATTATCTATATTTTAATCTATTAAAGTTTGACACGATTTAGTCCACTAATTCTAGAGGTATAGGGGGGTCTAGTTTCTTAGAGAAAGTTTTGTTGGGGTACGCCAAGCCTTACAGAACGGGTAACCTATTCCTATTTAGGTCGGTCCGGGGCCCCGGATAGGCTAGGCCTGATTAGGCAGGTCGCTGCCTAAGGCTCCCAGTGATCTAGGCAGGTCCCGAGGTAGGCCCCGAGGTAGGGCCTGAGGTAGATATATAGGTGCTTAGGTAGGTTCCTAGGTAGGTAGGTAGGTAGGTAGGTAAGAAATATATATATATATAATAGATAGGTCCGTAGGTCTTCTATCTTTATATTATCTTTCCCTCTAAGAATCCTTACTCCATCCTACTTCTACCTTGATCAAGTTTTGCCTACCCATTTCCTTACTTTTCCTATTATAGATTAGCAGGCAGGTAGGCAGGTCAGTAGGCAGGTAGGTAGGTAAGAAATATATTTATATATAATAGATAGGTCGATAGGCCTACATTCTTTTCTATTTTCTTTATACTATCTTTCCCTCTCCTAATCCTCACTCTATCCTACTTCTACCTTGATCAAGTTTTGCCTACCCATTTCCTTACTTTTCCTATTATAGATTAGCAGGCAGGCAGGCAGGTCGGTAGGCAGGTGGGCCCCCTAGGCGGGCCTCCAGGTCGGCCCTTAGGTAAGTAGGCAGATAGAGCCCTAGGTAGGCAGGTAGGTAGGTGGTCAGGCCAGGCAGGCAACTGGTCAAATAGGCCAGGCAGGTAGTTAGGTAGGTCGGGCCAGGCCGGCCGGCAGGCAACTGGTCAAGCAGGTCAGCTAGGTAGTCAGGTCTCTGTAGGCAGGCAGGCCCGGGGGTAGGCCTCTGGGTAGGCGGCTCGGTAGGCCTATAGGTAGGCCCTGAGGTAGGTAGATAAGGAGGTATCTAGGTAGGCCTTTTAGTTATTTCTTATTTTTTGGTGGGATTCCCATAGTAAAGTGAGGGTTAGGTAAGATATATATCTTTAATAGATAAATAGGTAGGTAAGGAGATAGGGGCCTAGGTAGGTCGATATTTTAATTATCTTTTATTTTTTAGTGGGATTCCTATACTATAGTAAAATTGATTTCAAAAGAAAAACCCGATTCTATCTAAATATTAAATAACTCAAAAATTACCTGAATCACATAAATCATCTCCGTATCTAGAACCCCCCATTGAACCTCCAGCATTTTTTCAATTCGCTCGAGAGGTTCGAGCTCCCTAAAACCTTGCAGAGTTCTAGGACATATTCTGATTAAATGCCCTGGGTGTTCCATCAAAATTACCAGCAAAATTCGAATAAAATATAGGAAAATGCAGACCTCCTGATTTTTTTCCTCCTTTAGGGATTTGCATATTTTAGTAGGTAAAAAACAACTAAAACAGCAGGAATCACTAGAAGGGTTTAATTTTTCACGGACTTTTTCAAATTTTTTTAAAAAATGCTTTTTTTCCCGGCATTGCTGACTACTATGCTTTAAATAGTCATTTTTGGATGTTTCTATAATAATTAGAATCTTCTAGAAATTCGGATTTAATTAATCACTTACCATAGCACCGAATATAGCATGCAAAACACCGCTGGTTCCACCAAAGCTCTAGGGCTTCTAGTAAGGCTGTATAGGCTCGACTCGCATTCTGATAGTAATCACTAGTGGCCTGAGCGACCTGCTGATGGGCCAGCGCACGCGTTTGACATAGATCGCACGGCATCCAGGCAGGATCACATAATTCAATGGCCTGGCCATTAAAAATGCGGAGAATCGGCCGTCTGCGACAGAGAGATTCATTTAGATAGTCCCTAAATAGGGTCCTTTCTCTCGAATCATTTTCCCTAGGATTTCGATCACTAGGTCGAACTAGGCAGATCGAATACCCTAATTTGCCTGGGGTTCGACTAGCCCTACCGGATTCTTGCAGAAAATCGGTTAGGCCATAGGCCCCCTGCAGATGAATGACTAGGTCGATATTAGGGAAGTCGTAGCCCGCCCCAATCGCCCCGGTAGCCAATAAAATTGGCCGTTTTTTCTGTAGAAACCTTTGAAGCTCACTATTTTTAGTGTCTTCATCAAGATCTGCATGAAAATAGGCAGTCACCTGGTCATATTCTTCATGTAGTTCATCCACTAATCTCTTGCTCATGCAGAAAACTAGGGTTTGCAGCGGTTTCCCTAGGTCAATTTCATAGGTTCGAATAAATTGCATGAGATAGGACCCTAGGTCTACCTGCTGAGGCATCTCCTGAACCCTATAAGATAGGGTCGGCTGATTGATCGAGCCTTTGACCCTAAAAATATAGGGTTTCACCCCGAGACCTATTTTCTGATAGAGGTCCTCCTCTAGGTGATCGGGTAGGGTAGCCGAGGCAAAGACGGTAGGGACCCCTAGGGCCATAGCCTGCCTTGCCCGCCACATGGCCTTGCGGTAGTGGGCGCTGAGCGGAATGAGGTGGCATTCATCAAAAATCAATCGATCAAGTAACCCCTGATGTTTCAAATAGAACGCATGTTCTAGAAATCTCGGGTTTTGGCCTAGAGTCTCAATTGAAACTAGTAGTACCCTCGGGTTTGATGACTCTTCATAGGCCTCTTCAAAATAGCTGATCGATAGACCAATCTCTCGAGCTTTTTGATAGAGGTCTCGCTTTAATGATAAAAGCGGCACCACTATAATAGTCGTTTTACTAGTAGTGAGACTGGCCCCTAGAAGAAATAGGGTCGTTTTCCCACCAGCAGTTGGTAGAATCATCAAAAGATAGGGCACTTTTTGAAGCAGGAGTTGCAGGGCCTGCATCTGCTCCGGGGTTCGAAACTCGGCTTGATCGTCCTGGAAGAAATCCTGCAGCACCCGGCCTAGGAAACTAGGGTTTAGAGATAGCGTCGGATCTCTAGAAGCCTCTAGGAACCCTAACCCACTGGGGGTGATCCAACAAGCCCTTGTTGGATTTAGGGTCCGGCGCGGGAAGCTCGCTGATTGGCTGGATTTTTCTAGGGTTGGACCTTGTTGGATTTAGACCTGGGGGCTTGTTGGATTTAACTTTGATCTCTTATTTCTCACGCTGAAGGAAAGTTGACAATCTCTAATTTCGCCAGTTAGTTAGGTAGCCACTTAACTCTCAGTCTGCATAATTTGAAGGTATTATCTGACTTGTACGTTGTATTGTGGTGGTGTAAAGTTGGTGGGTTATCAATACCAATTTTCGTGGGGTGCCGATCACCCGCTCCGTATTAAGATATATTTCTTGTAGGCGACATCCCGCTCACCTTAACAGTCGACCATTTGTCTGTTCTACCACGGGCTTCAGCCTGCATTTCGACTTACGTTAGAACAGTCTAAGTAACCAACGTTAGATAACCAAGACGGAGCTCCTAGCGATAAAGATAAACCCTCCCAGTGTAGTACAATTTTCTACTGCCACTATTTCTCCTGTATATCGCTCCACGACTCCGTCAACCTCCAGCAACAACAGCGCAACGCCTGATATAGTCTTAGTTCCTCTTATTATATTGGCCACGCTCTCTCCCTCTTTGGCTTCATGGCAGCGGCCAAGCAGCTCGACCACAGTATTCTGTCACGGAGCAGCGCCTTCGTGCCTCGCTTTGTCGATGTGGTGCCTGCCGGCACCGGTTCACGATAACATGACCGGCTCGATATTAAGGTCGAGCTTCTCTCGGCTACGGTTCCTTATCTGAATGGAACCTTCGATTCGGCCCGTGGATCTTTAGGCAATTCTCTCCAAGTGGGCGACACCTCGATCGACCGGATCCATCGCTGGCTCCCTGACAGTTTTCGACCGGAGCCGAGATACCCTCCTGGGTGCCGCCCATCAGATCTGATCCATCTACGCTCTCCCGCACGGTTGTTTATATATCTCCTCTTCAGGGGTTCCGGGGCATTCCCCACCACATCTTCCCTTCTCGTTACCACTATCCTCCCCCATGATGGAGACTGAGCTATTTGCCGTCCTCCCGCGCTTGAAGGTTCTGGTCTGCCGCCACTGCCGGTATGGGGTACGACCGTGCGAGCTGGAGAATCATCTCAAAAAGCAGCATCAACTGCCCCATAGTGACGTCGTCGCCATCGTCCAGGCTATTCAACAATGGCTCCAGATCGAGCAGGACAGTTCGTCCATCCAGGTCCCGATGGCGCTGGATGACCCGCTGCCGATTCTTCCATGCCATTCAAACGGACTACTCTGCCAACGTGGCGCTGTCCCATGCTCCTATATTGCAACCACACTGAAATCTCTGCGGACCCATTGGCGCAACGTCCATCAATGGTCCCAACAGAGCGGTCGCGGCCGGCGAACGGCATCCGAACGGGCTCGCAGTGAGGCCGAACTACAGCGATCGTATAAGACTGTATCGTGGCAGCAGGTGTTTCCCAGCGGCCGGGGATCCCATTACATCCATGTCCAGTTCCCCAACGGCCGACAGTCACCCCCACCGGCGCCCGATCAGGCGCAGCAAGCGGTCGATGCGGTGATTCAAGCGTGGGAGGCCGCGGAACGGGCGCAGGCGAATACGCCGATTCAAGCCGATACTATCACCGATGCCAACCCATGGCTGCGGTTCACGCAGTGGGCGGTCTATCTGCATGATATCCCCCCCGATGATCTACTGCAGAGCGTGGCCGCGCCCGACCCCGAGGGTTTAGCCCAGAGGCGAGATTCTGCCCACGGGCGACATCGCGATGGCGAGGTATTCGACGAGGAGAGGATTCGCCCGCTGCCCCGTCCACGCTGCCCACCCCCGCCTGACGCGCCGACAGATCCCATCGAGACGGCCATCCAGGCGCTGTGGGACACCGTTGACCAGTTGGCGCGGAAGAGTCAGCGGACGGTGCAGCACTGCGGGTCGGCGATCCGGATGGAGGCGGTGCGCACGCAGGAGAAGGAGCTGCCGTATCACCCGCTGTTGGCGTACATGGACGAAGAGAGCATCCAGCGACACGTGTACCCGTGGCAGCAGGTGCTGACGTTCTTTGCACGCACGCAGCTACCGCACGATTGGACGAGCCCCGCATACGACTTTACCGCGCGACAGCGGCAGAAGTGGGAGCGACTGTGGGTGGCAGTACAGGTTAAGGATATCATCCCCGAGGCGGAGGAGGAACTCCAGCCGTGGGTCATGACGGCGCGCGAGTATGCATGTCTGGAGTTCTGCGTGGAGCTGCTGAACCAGCGGCAGCGGAGTCACGAATACGAGAGTGCGTTGGTCTGTGCAATGGCGGTGCTGGGGCGCAGCGAGCAGGGATGGCGGACGGCCGACAGCTATCCGCCGATTCTCTCCAAGATCATTAAGATTGCGCGGTTCTTCGTCGTACAGAAGGCGTTGTGGTTGGATCCGGCGGCACAGCAGATCATCGATCTGTGGCGGAAGAAGCAGACGGACGTGCCGTGGGCGCTGACCAGTGCGGATGATGGATTGGAGGATCTCGACGAGGGGTATGTCAGTGGAACGCCATCGAGTAGTCCCATGCTATCGTCGAGTGAACTGTCCAGCGAGGGATTTGGGACGCCGGTCTACCCGATTCGAAGCTCCCCCGTGCCGCGCCCGCCCATCTCCAGCAGTCCCCCGTCCGGCAGTCCCATGTCCACGTTGAGCACGAGTCGAGGACGGACGTTCCCCGAGCAGGTCGCGCGGATGGTGCAGCGGTTTATGATCCGGGGAACGTATGGGCCGATGCAGACGCTGCTCGACTGGCGCACGTACGGGCTCAAGATCCACTACAACAGCACGGCACCCGGGCATGTGGCATGGATGGGCGCCGATGAGATCTTGTACAAAGACATCCAGTTCACGATGGGGGGGTTTCGAGGGTTTGTACACGGGTTGGTGGGTGCGACGAAAGACCTGCTATACCAACTACTATTGACGGAGACGCCGCCGGCGATTCCATGGCAGAAGCTGTATGATGACCCCACCGAGGGCACGCCCGGCTGGAGCTTTCTGCGCGATGCGCGGACCCCATGGCCCGTGGTAGGGCGGCGGTGGCTAATCGATCGGGTGCGGGACGATCCGCATCTGCAGGGTGAGTTTATTCGCACCCACCACTTCCACCCCCGTAAGGTACGGCGGTATCTCGACCGGGTAGCCCGATTTAAGGAGAAATTGGCGGTCGTTGTCCATGTGGTCGCTGGCCAGCCCGGACGGATCCCCGAGTTGCTTAGTCTCCAGCATGTCAACACGGATCGCAACCGGCGGCGCAATATATATATCGAGGATGGCATGGTGACACTCGTCAGTGCATACCATAAGGGCTTCTACGCCAGTAACGATATCAAAATCATCCACCGCTATCTGCCGCAGGAGGTCGGGGAGCTCGTCGTCTACTATCTCTGGCTGGTCTTGCCATTCGTCCAGCAGCTCACGGTCGCCCATCTCCCCGCCCCCGATATCTCACCCAGAGGCGGCCCACCTGGAGGTGAGATTTCGACCGGAGCCGACCTCGCGCGGTTGGCTCCGGTCGAAAACCCCCCCATTTGGCCCAGGGGCGAGACCAGCGAGTTACCCACGGGCCAAATTCTCCGGGATGGATCGTATCTCTGGGGGGCCGACCCGGGCACCGGCCGACAGTGGACGTCGGATCGGTTCCGTCGGGTGCTACAACGGGAGACGCAGACGCGGCTCAGCCGGAAGGGTATCGGGATTCTGGCGTATCGCGACATTGCGGTCGGGATCAGTCGGAAGTTTTTACGGCCCGGCAATCAGTTCGTCCACAATCAGCAAGACGAGCGGGAGATCGAGCTCGCCGGGGTTGACGCCGACGATGAAGACCACATGGACCCCGAGCAGTGGGTTAGCCATATTGCCGATCTCCAGGCGACGCACTCATCCCATCTCGCCGGGCTGATCTACGGGCGGCAGGTGATGGAGGCCGCGGGGACGACGGCGCACCGGCAGGCGATGTTCCGGCTCAGCAGCGAGGACTGGCACCGGTTCCTCGGGTTTGCCTCGGCGCAGGCGGCGGAGCTGCCATCGGCACTGGGGAAGCGTAAACGGGCGCCGTGGGAGGCGGCGGCGGGCGAGCATCGTGTCTGGCGGCAGCACCGGCTGAACCAGGCGGATATGACGCTGGCAGCGCGGCAGGGTTTAGTTAGGGTTTAGGGTTTCTTAGGGTTTCCTTTAGGGTTTTCTTAGGGTTTTCCTTAGGGGTTTAGGGTTTAGGGTTTAGGGTTTAGGGTTTAGGGTTTAGGGTTTAGGGTTTAGGGTTTAGGGTTAATATAGC